>CM024265.1:20666160-21235168 GCA_013621005.1 Aeschynomene evenia | reverse complement strand
ACCAATTCTGAAAAAGACACCTTACGAGCTATGGAAGAATAAAATACCAAACATTTCTTATTTCCATATATTTGGTTCTTCTTGTTTTATTCTCAACAACAAAGGACAAACTCTCCAAGTTTGATCCTAAGTCCGATGATGGATACTTCCTAGGATACTCCTCAGCCTCTAAAGCTTACAGAGTATATAACAAAAGGAGTAAATGTGTTGAAGAGACAATCCATATTAAGTTCAAAGAACTTAGTAAGGACCTGTCTCAGAAAGGTGCTGACTTAGAAGATGAATTTGAGAAACTCAACATCTCTTCTGAGAAAGCCAAAAGGAAAATTCTTATAGATGATGAGACTGACTTCCAACCCATGGAACAATCATCTTCATCTAAAGAAAAATCTAGTAACATCATCAAAGCTCCAGAACCTAGAGAAATCTACTTTTCCAAATACAATGGAACCTAGATTCTCAGAAGGACAAGCTTCTGATGACTCAGAAAGAGAACCTTCTGTGTCTCGTTCTCAGAACCCTACTCCTAAAGGGATCAGAGGTTCAAGAGACTTGAAGAACATCTATCAGAATGAAGTCTTGGGCAATCCAGAAAGTGGCGTGAGAACCAGAAGGAACTATACAAATCTTGCTATGGTCTCTGAACTTGAACCAAATTCCATAGAAGAGGCGTTAGATGATCCTAGCTGGGTAAATTGCCATGCAGGATGAACTTGACCAATTTGAGAGAAATCAAGTTTGGAAACTGACTCAGAAACCCAAAGGCAAGAGTGTCATTGGGACTAAATGGGTGTTTCGAAACAAACTTGAATGAAACGGTCAATGTCGTGAGAAACAAGGCAAGATTGGTTTGCTCAAGGGTTCAATCAACAAGAAGGGATGATTATGATGAAACTTTGCCCCAGTCGCAAGATTGGAAGCTATCAGAATGTTGCTAGCTTTTGCTGCACATAAAGGTTTCAAACTCTATCAGATGGACGTTAAGTCCGCCTTCTTGAATGGATACCTTTCTGAGGAAGTTTATGTAAAACAACCTCCTGGTTTTGTGAATGATGCATTCCCGAATCATGTATTCAAGCTTACAAAAGCTCTCTATGGTTTGAAACAAGCTCCAAGAGCTTGGTACGATAGATTGAGCTCTTTTCTTGCTTAAAAACGGATTCTCAAGAGGGAAAGTGGACACAACTCTTTTACGCTCTCAGAAGACTCTGGCTTCTTGATTGTCCAGATTTTATGTTGATGATCATAATATTTTGGCGCAACCAATGAATGCCTTTGCAAAGAATTCTCCAAGCTTATGCAAGGTGAATTCGAGATGAGCATGATGGGAAGAATTAAAATTCTTCCTAGGATTGCAAATCAAGCAAGAGTCGAAGGGACAGTCATTCATCAAGAGAAGTATACCAAGGAACTTCTGAGGAAGTTTCTGATGGAATAAGGCCAAACCCATGAGCACTCCCATGCATCCCTCTCAAGTAATTGACTTGGATGAAGATGGTGAGAAAGTCTCAGAAAGCACCTATCGAGGGATAATTGGCTCACTTCTCTACTTAACCGCCTCCAGACCAGATATCCAACTCAGTGTTGGGATCTGCGCTAGATTCCAGTCTAAGCCCAAGCAATCACACTTGACCGCGGTTTAAACGAATTTTACGATATTTAAGTGGAACTACTAATCTTGGTCTTTGGTACGAGAAAGGTTGTTCTTCTGATGTTGTAGGTTACTGCGATGCCGACTACGCCGGAGATAGGATAGATCGCAAAAGCACAAGTGGCTGCTGCTGCTTCTTTGGAAAATGCTTGATCACTTGGTCTTGCAAGAAGCAAAATACGATCGCCCTATCAACTGCTGAAGCTGAATATGTATCTGCTGCAAACTGCTGTTCTCAGATGCTCTGGATTAAGAATCAGCTACTTGATTATCAAATAAGGTACACCAAAATCCCTATCCTCTGTGATAATACAAGTGCTATCAACTTAGCTAAGAATCCTATTCAGCATTCTCGATCCAAGCACATTGATATAAAACATCATTTTATTCGGGATCATGTGCAAAAAGGCGACATTGAACTCAAATTTGTAAATACTGAGGATCAAATCTCAGATATATTTACAAAGCCTTTGCCCGAGGATCGTTTCAATTATTCTGAAAGGATTTCTAAATCTAAGACGATTCTAAGTGCTTTGAAGTTTAAAAACTCTCTCTCAGAAACCTCCCCTTAGTCCTAGTTTTAGACTCTGAGACGAACAGTAGAACTAAGCTTCTGAGCTTGAAGTAGGAAAACACAGGAAAAACCCTATCTGAGAAAATTTGGTCTCAGAAGACTCATCTCTCAGAAAGGAGATCTTCTGAAACATCTCTCAGAAGGAGGATTTCTCAGAAGGACCACCTCTCTCAGAAAGGTACCTTCCGAGAAACAAGTTACCAACGGTAACTTTTGGATAAGTGGCGGAAAACGGCTAGTTATCAACCATGACTATAAATACTTTATAGCAGTGTTTCATTTGAGCACTTTACGTCCAAAACTTACCCAAAACTCTGCCAAAACCTCTCCTCGCTTTCCAATCTTCATCTGCTCTTTCTCTCTCTCTCACTTGTTCTTCTCTATCCTTTCTCAAACCTCAAACCTTTCTTTCTAATGGCCGTTTCTGGAGAAATCAAGGGCTTAATGAGAAACAATCTCAATGAGATATCCGAAGATATTCTCTATGACAATGAGGAAATGCAATCCCTATTTCACAAGACTTATCTCCCACGGAATCTTGCCATGGGAAGGGTATTGCCTCTCAATGTCTACAATCAGGTGGACGAAAATCCAATTCACCTTCCTCCAAGCAACCTGGATGGCCAGCCATGATGAGCTCTGAGGACGTGTGCTACCCAAATGTGGTAAGAGCTTTCTATTCGCAAATAGAAAGGTTCACCAACAAAGGGGTCAAGAGCAAGATTGGTGACCAACAGATCCGCTTCTCCTCCTCTGACATCAACAAAGTCTTCAAGACCTTGAATGGTGGCGCCGTCATCGCTGACGACCCAGAATGGGTCAAGGAGGTAGATGACTCGGAAGAAGAAGTCGTGACACTTCTGACTGGTAGCAACAGCCTACCACTCAAAGGGGTAAAGGTACCTCATCTCACGCAAGAGGCCAGAATCATCTTCTCCGTTGTGCAACACACCCTTCTCCCTCGGATTGGAGACATGGGGAACGTTACCACCATGGATGCGTTCCTGCTGTACCATCTACTGAAGAAGGAAAGAGTAGATTTTGGGAGGATGGTGCTCAACTACATGATGCACCAGGCTCATCCAAAGAGGGCTCTCACGAGTCTACCTTACGGCAGCCTTCTGACCAGAATCCTCAACCATTTCTCCTTCCCACTTGAAGACTATGAATATGTCTTCAACCACAGTAAGTTCTCCATGGTCACCTTCAACAACATCAAGAAGAAAAAGGTACCAGACACGGGGGCACCTAAGAAGAAGGAGGAAGCAAAGTCCTCTAAGGGAGCTGCTGGTCTCATCCAGCCGTCTAAGGCTGAGAAAGGAAAGGAAAAGGTTTCCGATCCTCCAGAAAAGAAGAAGAAGAAGCAAAAAGTGACTCATCCTTCTCCAACAAGGGTGACACGGAGTATGGCTTCTGAGGAAGCTCAGAAGACTCCTCAGAAGGCTCCTACGATTGTTGAGGCTGCTGAAGACTCAGAAGAAACAACATCTGAGCAACCCATGACCAGAAAAAGGAAAGCACCTCCCACTCTTCAAGTCCCAGACGTGCCACCAGAAGGGAAAAAGAAACGTGGTCGTTTGGTAAAAGCTAACTCTAAAACTCCACCTTCATTCCTTCACTCTTCTTCTACTTCAATTCCTATTTCTGATTCTGTTGATGGTTTTAAACCCACCAAATTTAAAACTAAACTCCTACATTCCTTGAAATATCAGGGAAAAACTCACAAAGGAGTGGGGATAAAAACCACCAAGAAACAGAGCCCGCCAACGACGACGGGTAAAGAAATTGTAGCAGTTACTGCTGCTGCCACCACCGCTGCTGCTACTACTGCTGCTGTTGAAGAAGAAGCAGAAGCTTCTCATCACTCCTCCCCATCTGGACATGTCTCCCCCACCAGAGAAGACATTCAGGGGCATGGAGGAAATGTTGCTGATTCCTCTTCCGAGGAAGAAGATGTGGCAAGCTTTCGCATTGAGCATCGCACTCCAGATGCTGGAAGCTCCAAGAAAGAGCCCCAGAAGAAGCCATCTGAGATTTCTATAGTGGACCTTTCTGAGGCAACCACAACTGAAGATGCTAATGTCCATGCTGAGTCATTGGCTCAGACGATGCTCGACGTCCAGAAGGCGCTGGATCAACCTTCTGAAACTCCAGAAGCTGCTCCGATGCAACAACAACAACAACTGCAGCATGAGGAACGCTTCATTGAACCAACTTCTGAGGTTGGTCTCCTCTCTTCTGAGATCCCTCTGGAACATGAGGACACTCATGACTCAACACATGACGTAGTGCCAGGGACCACCAGCACTGGGCTCAGCTCAGAGGTGGGCGCTGACGCTACCATGGCTGCCGGAGTTGCAGCAGTTGAGGCATTTGTTGCCCACAGTTCCTTAGAAGGAACTCTCTCTGAGAAGGACTCTCAGAAGGAACCAGAGGTTCCTCCTCAAGATATAACAGAGGTTCCTCCTACATCCTTTGATCAACAAGGTCCCACCTTCTCCATAACGGACTCAATGATCGGTTCTGGATTTCAGCTGGGAAGGATGGTAGTCACCCCACCCTCTGTGCAATTTCGGCCTTTCTTTGGTCGAATTGAGAAGTTGAAGAGCACTGAAGCCATGCATAGCCAGATCTCAACCTTCAACCTCTCCGATGATGCTCAGACTTCTGGTGCTATGGAGCAACCATCAGCTAGGCAACCCTCTGATCTAGACCTTGCTCTAGTTGCTGAGGACACTCAAAGGCAGCCTTCGATTGAACTTGCTGCTATTGAAGGTAAAGCTGTACAAGAAGAAGAACCTCCTGAATATCAAATAAGGGATATAATCGATGAAGTACTTGAGGCTGAAGTCTCTCGTCCTCCTTCATCTCAACCCTCATCTTCTCAACAGCCTTCCACTGCCTCTGACCTTCCTCCAGAATGCGCTCAGAATGCGACTCAGAGCGAGATTCTCATGGAGATATGCCAGCTGCTACGCTACATTGCCAGAAGGCAGTAGTTCTAAGTCAATGATGGCGTTTATGTCTTAGCCACCCTTTTTGATGTAACAAAGGGGGAGTAGATAAATGATTGATAAAATTTTTTACTTTGGCTATCGTAAACACTAGCTAGAACTTAGGGGGAGCAACAACTTAGGGGGAGCCAAATTCTTTGTATCTTTACAAAACCATAAATGATAAATCATTATTTTTTGGCATCTCTTGATTTACTTAGCTTGATATTTCTGAATCTCATAGATACATTATCATGAAATACATGCTATGAAACTGATAATCTCAAACAGTAATCATACATTGCATACTTGAACTGTTGATTATCTCAGCCTTCTAAGAAAATAACGAAGCCTTCTCTCAGAAAGCTAAATTAGTTTCTAAGAAAGCAAAAGTGAATTCTGAATAAGTTATGAACTTACTCAGAAACACTTCTGAACTTAAGCAAAATTATTATCTTAAGACTTAAGTTGTTATCATCAAAAAGGGGGAGATTGTAAGCTCCAGAACCCTTCTGAGAGAATTAAGCATAATTCTCTTAGAGTTATGAAAGTTTTAATGATAACAAGGTAAGCCATAAGTATAAAATTTTACTTAAGGTTTTGCTAATATGTGCGCTAAGTGTCTCAGAAAGCTTTAAATTATTGCAATGCCATGAGCAAAGACCAAGACAAAACATCAAGTAACCTCGAGATCAATTGATAAAATCATAGCGCCGAAGATATCAGAAAGGATATCTCAGAAGCGCAGAAGGTGAAAGCGTGTTTCTGAGGAAAGAACACTGTCGCCTCAGAAGGGTCTCAGAAGACCTCGCGACTAGGAGTTCTCAGAAGGGTCTTCCCTCAGAAGGTTAGCCTCAGAAGTCCGTACAACTCTTAGAAGGTTGGACTCAGAAGCAACCAAGTGTCTGGACTCAAGGAAGTGCAAACAGACTCAGAAAGCTCGCTACAACTAGCCAAGGAAGTGGGAACACGCGCACTGTGCAGTTCTGAAAAGTTCCTCATTTTGCGCTGACTGTAGCAGGGAGCCGTTCTGAAAAGGACACAGCCACATAAGCAAAGTGAAAGCCTCTAATTTCGCGGCTCTTTGATGCCTATATATATGAGTTCAATTCCAGAGCAATGTGACGAAAATTCTTGCGAACTCTTGATTAAACGTGCCAAAACTCTGTTGAATTGAAAATCATTTTGCGAAAACTTAGAACTTTCTCAGAAAGACAACTTTTACGAAATTGTTTTTCTAACTTTGCAAAATCTTCTAGTTCTGAATTGGTGTAAATTCTTACATTTGTAAGTTAATCCTAGAAGTCTACTAAGTGTAAAACTAGGTTTGTAACTTAGTCTTGGTAGTTGTTTTCGATCAAAACAAACTTTCTGAAAAACGCTAAGTCCTTCGTTGTTTGAAGGCAGTTTTAAGTCCTCTAGTGTTTGAGGCAAGGAAGTCCTCTGTTTTGAGGCAAGGAAGTCCTCTGTTGTGAGGCAAGAAAGTCCTCTGTTGTGAGGCAAGGAAGTCCTCTGTTTTGAGGCAAGGAAGTCCTCTGTTGTGAGGCAAGAAAGTCCTCTGTTGTGAGGCAAGGAAGTCCTCTGTTTTGAGGCAAGGAAGTCCTCTGTTGTGAGGCAAGAAAGTCCTCTGTTGTGAGGCAAGGAAGTCCTCTGTTTTGAGGCAAGGAAGTCCTCTGTTGTGAGGCAAGGAAGTCCTCTGTTGTGAGGCAAGGAAGTCCTCTGTTGTGAGGCAAGGAAGTCCTTAATTGTTTAAGGCAAGGAAGTCCTCTAGTGTGAGGCAAGGAAATCCACTTCGGGTTGTGAGGTGGTGGAAGTCCTTTACTTAGTAAAGGCAGTGTTGTCTGGGAAGGCACATTAAGAAGAATATCTAAGAACTCTCAACTGAAGGTTGAGGACTGGAGTAGGTTGGTTATAACCGAACCAGTATAAAATCCCTTGTGTTAAGCTTTTCTCCCTAACTCATTACGTGTCCACATCTTTGAGAAAAACTCTATCACAACTTTAATTAATAGGTCTCGTGAAAACCTTATTGATTAAAATCAGAAAGCTTTTAAGAAACTCAAACTCTTAAGTCATTTTCTTAAAATCTCTCAGAAAGGAACTTTCTTAGAAAGACTAAGTTCTCAGAAACTTAATCTTCTCAGAAAGCATTTTCCGCTGCAAACTCTTAATCATACCTTCTGAGTAAAAACAGCTTTCTAAGTAAAAGTTTTAACAAGCAATTTTAAAACTTGCACGATTCAACCCCCCCTTCTCGTGCACACATACACTTTCAATAACATAATAAGATAACGTAACTCATTAAGATAATATAACTTAGTAGAATAACGTGACCTAGTAAGATAGTAAGCCCCAGTAAGATAACACGTCTTAGACAGATAATATACCTTAGACAAATAATATACCTTAGACAAATAATATACCTTAGACAGATAATAAACCTTAGTAAGATAACATACCGTAATAGAAACGTGCCTTAGAGGATAACAGATTTTAATGGAGGATAATGCTCAGATAGATAAGTTCCCTAATAGATAACAGGACATGAATGAGTGGATGACTTCTAGATCCCTTTGTATTTATGTTATGCGTTATGATGTTATGCATTATGATTATATTTATTATATGCGCTATGACTATAATTATTATAAACGTTATGATTATAAGCTTGAATGATTTATGCTATGCTATGCCATGATATGAAGCAAGTTAGAATCCTATGATATATGATCAGTATGATAACATGCAGTGTATGAGTAGAATGACTGTAGAATTGTGTGATGACTGTTTATGTAGTCTGCGAACCGTCGTAGTATGTATTTCAACGCTATAGCCCGAATGTAGCTCCCGGTCGAGTTTAGCCGTGACATACTGCCACGAAGCGCCTCGAGTCCCACCCCAGATAGAGTAGGACTGGCCTCACCTGCGTGGTTGTAGAGGTCCAGATCACAGGGCGGCTCGTGTTCCGTCACATGACCGCACCCTCGTGGTAGCGAGTCACAGTTATAAGTTACAGCAGGACGACTCGTGTTCCGTCATATGACCGCACCCTCGTGGTAGCGAGTCCCAGTTATCAGTTACGGCAGGGCGGCTCGTGTTCCGTCATTTATCAGTTTAGCATGGGGGCTCGAGTGCGTATATCTCCGGCGGTACGCGTCCGTCGTCAGAGAGGCGCAGCTACGTAGATAGGACAAGTATATGTGATTGATAACATGACAGTATGTGTTGCATGACATGCATGATACCCCATCACTGAGCTGCGACTCACTCCCCGCATTTTGTTTCAGAGTTCGATCAGGAGGCAGACGAGGAACCGTTGATCCAGTAGAGGTCGGTTGCAGCTGATTTCCCTTGGTGAACTCCGCATTTTCCGTGGAGTCTTAGTTGTCTATGTTTAGTTTAGGTTTAGTTTATATTTCACAGTCAAATCAATCATGTATAGTTTTGCTCCAAACTTTAGAGGTAGGATTCCTTTATCAGTTAAGTTATGTTTCAGTATACTGAACTAGTACGTAAGTTTCAGATTAATACAGTTATATATATGATTATCAGTTAAACAGTTATTTCGGTTATTCAGTTTATTTAATGGTTTATGCATGTTGCTTAGCCCTTAAGTTATGCCCTAGTAGCGTGTTCGTTGGGATAGAGCCCTTCGCACGGACACCCCTCAGTAGCGGGGTGTTACAGTTGGTATCAGAGCCATAGGCGTCCCCCTAGAGTCTGGAGCTAGGAATCTTAAGTGTCACGGCAACCATGCTAATGGAAGCGCGCCCATTGCCATGGAATGTAGTGTCACGAGAGGTTCATATAAAGTAAAATTAGATAGGTTCAGTAGTAGTCAGAGTCTTCCTTGAAATCCTTTTTCTGATATGTCTTATGGTTTGACCTCGCCAGGATCATGATTCCTCTTCCTAGCTCTTCTCCTTCTTCCGGATCCCGCTGCGGAGATAGGCGCATGCGAGACGCCATCTCCGATCTAGCAGAGATAGTAGCTCTCCAGGCACAGCAGACCATGTTGGCACAACAAGCTGCTCAGGCACACCAGGATGTGTTGGCTCAGCAGGTCGCACATGCACAGCAGACCGTTCAGGTCTAGCATGAGGCCCCACGGCGGACGTCGGAGGAGTTTGCTCGTGAGTCTAGGGAGAGGTTCGTCCCCACTAGCCTTCAAGACAAAGCATTGCAGACTTTCTTGAGCTTAAGGATGACCAGAGCCACGACAGTTTCTGAGTACAAGGAGGAGTTCACTCGACTCGCCGGGGTCGCTCAGTTCCCTATGACCCCGAACGAGAGGGTGAGACGTTTTATCCAGGGCCTTCCAAGCCCGTACAGATTCGCTCTGAGGAGTTACCAGATATCCGAGAGGTATACAGAGGTTCTGTATGTTGCCCTTTGATGTGAGATGATGAGTATGTATGTCCAGACCAGGGGAAAGAAGAAAGCTAGACACACAGGTTCATTCTCGGGCGGAGTAGCCCCAACTCGTATTCAGCATCAGCAACAGCCTAAGGGGTTTCAGCCAGTTAGGGCCACCTCCTCAGCGCCCGCCTCGGTTCGCCCCGCAGTTACACAGAATCAGAGACAGAGTAAGATCAGTCAGCCCATGACACCACGTTAGCAAGAAGGGACAGTCCCCTCCCGCCCGCAGTGCCAGACTTGCAGTAAGTTTCACTTTGGGGTTTGCCGCAAGGGGATCAGGGGATGCTACAGTTGTGGCCAAGAGGGCCATGTGTTCAGAGATTGCCCAGTCAGACAGCCAGGACCTAGCGAGCCTTCAGAGCAGATGACCGCCCTAGTGGTTCAGCCAGCTCAAGTCCAAACTCGTTTCTTTGCACCGGTCGGCAGAGGTGGTAGCAGTGGAAGATCTGATAGCAGGGGACCCGACAGTAGGGGACCCTGAAGTACAGACTCCGACGCAGGAGGACAGCCTCGTCGCCTTACGCTCACACATCAGGAAGCTCCAGCAGTCAACCCCAATCTCTTAGGTAACGTTTTGATCAAAGATTTCAAAGCCCTAGCCTTGGTAATCCATGGCAGCAGTTATGCATATGTCAGCTTTATGTTAAGATGGAATTTGGGGACCAAATTCTTAAAAGAAGGGGAGATTGTGATAGCCCGTATCATAGTGTCCCTTAGGAAGGACTTTTCTCAAGACGCGTCAGAAACACGTCAGCAAGTTCCTGTCAGAACGGACTCGCTAGCGAGCAGTCAGCTCCTGCTAGCGAGCAGTTGGTCGCCAGCGACCGCAGTCAAGTCGCTAGCGATGGGATCAAGTCTCACATCGTTCAGAATGGACGTCAAAACGTTGCTGACAGAAGGTGCTAGCTAGCGAGCAGCCACTGCCCGCTAGCGAAGAGCTTGTCGCTAGCGACCATGTGTTAGTCGCTAGCGACCGAACCGAAGTCCCACATCGGTCACAACTTGTTCAACCTTTCCCCCCTCACCCTATATATATGAGAGGTTATGTTACCTTACACCTCACATCTCATACTCAGCCTCTTTCAAAGCAGTGCTTTGGGGCATCCTTCGTTGTTGAGGATAGTGTGAGCTCGACGTCTTGGGGATACTCTGCTAGAGCAAGTTCCCGACGGTGAGTGAAAAGACGTTTTTGCCCCTATCAGCGTGCTGATCGCTGGCGAGTGTTCCGTCGCTAGCGATAAGGTGTTGCTCGCTAGCGAAGGTTCAATGCGCAACCTAGTTCAAGTTTTTCTTTTCCTTTGTGCGGTCCTGATGGGTCTTTTGCACGTCAGGTGCAAACGCGGTGCCGATAGCTGGAGCCGGAGCTAGCGGTGCCTTCCAGTCTCAGGAATTTCCAGGTGAGTGGAGGTTTTAGGGTGGATGTGTCGTGGCTGCCACATAGTAGCATTTGTATATGTCTATATGTTTATATGTTTATGTTTATATGTATATGTTTATGTTTATGTTTATAATTTTATTTATGTTTATGTTTATATTTATGTTTATATGCTTAGGTGAATAATATGATAGATAGATAACATGCTTAGAAGATAATATGATAGGTAGATAACATGCTTAGGTAGTTAATATGAAAGGTCTATAACGTGCTTAGGTAGATGATATGATTAGGAAAATAACCTAGATAATATAACATATATGGTAAGATAATATAACATAGTAACATAGCATAATCTAGTAAGATAACCTCACGTGATAAGATAGCATGACATGGTAAGATAACATGATAAGATAATATAATCTAGTAATTAATATAATCTAGAGATTTATATAATCAATCAATTAATACCACCTAGTGAGTTAGTATAACTTAGTAATTAATGTAACCCAGTGAGATAATGTAACCTAGTAAAACACCATAACCTATTAGGATGATATAACATAATAAGATAACGTAACTTATTAAGATAATATAACTTAGTAGAATAACGTGACCTAGTAAGATAGTAAGCCCTAGTAAGATAACACGTCTTAGACAGATAATATACCTTAGACAAATAATATACCTTAGACAAATAATATACCTTAGACAGATAATAAACCTTAGTAAGATAACATACCGTAATAGAAACGTGCCTTAGAGGATAACAAATTTTAATGGAGGATAATAATGCTCAGATAGATAAGTTCCCTAATAGATAACAAGACAGGAATGAGTGGATGACTTCTAGATCCCTTTGTATTTATGTTATGCGTTATGATGTTATGCATTATGATTATATTTATTATATGCGATATGACTATAATTATTATAAACGTTATGATTATAAGCTTGAATGATTTATGCTATGCTATGCCATGATATGAAGCAAGTTAGAATCCTATGATATATGATCAGTATGATAACATGCAGTGTATGAGTAGAATGACTGTAGAATTGTGTGATGACTGTTTATGTAGTCTGCGAACCGTCGTAGTATGTATTTCAACGCTATAGCCCGGATGTAGCTCCCGGTCGAGTTTAGCCATGACATACTGCCACGAAGCGCCTCGAGTCCCACCCCAGATACAGTAGGACTGGCCTCACCTGCGTGGTTGTAGAGGTCCAGATCACAGGGCGGCTTGTGTTCCGTCACATGACCGCACCCTCGTGGTAGCGAGTCACAGTTATAAGTTACAGCAGGACGACTCGTGTTCCGTCATATGACCGCACCCTCGTGGTAGCGAGTCCCAGTTATCAGTTACGGCAGGGCGGCTCGTGTTCCGTCATTTATCAGTTTAGCATGGGGGCTCGAGTGCAGATATCTCCGGCGGTACACGTCCGTCGTCAGAGAGGCGCAGCTACGTAGATAGGACAAGTATATGTGATTGATAACATGACAGTATGTGTTGCATGACATGCATGATACCCCATCACTGAGCTGCGACTCACTCCCCGCATTTTGTTTCAGAGTTCGATCAGGAGGCAGACGAGGAACCGTTGATCCAGTAGAGGTCGGTTGCAACTGATTTCCCTTGGTGAGCTCCGCATTTTCCGTGGAGTCTTAGTAGTCTATGTTTAGTTTAGGTTTAGTTTATATTTCACAGTCAAATCAATCATGTATAGTTTTGCTCCAGACTTTAGAGGTAGGATTCCTTTATCAGTTAAGTTATGTTTCAGTATACTGAACTAGTACGTAAGTTTCAGATTAATACAGTTATATATATGATTATCAGTTAAACAGTTATTTCAGTTATTTCGGTTATTCAGTTTATTTAATGGTTTATGCATGTTGCTTAGCCCTTAAGTTATGCCCTAGTAGCGTGTTCGTTGGGATAGAGCCCTTCGCACGGACACCCCTCAGTAGCGGGGTGTTACATCATGTCCTTAGTTTTTCGACTCAGCTAGCGCCACCCTTAGCTGATAATTGTTGGCTACTCACCTACGGCTGGCACCAGCATCGGCTAGAAATTAACTAGTCACTTTATACTCAGCTGCTTCGACTCAAATATTCCTTCAATGATTGACCTCAAACCTCTTAGTAAAATAGTTCATATATAGCCACTAAAATAAAGGAATGATTCTTGGGGAAAAAGGATAAAACTTTCCAATTAAATTAATAGTCCATCCCTCAAAATGACCATGGTCTAATTACTGCGCGCCTGTAATTTTTCCAAGAACATCATTTGAATTGGACAATGAATTTGGCAAGTCTAACATCCTTTAGCATGATTTAAATAATCAGCCGTAATAGTCGGCCAATAGTGTTCATGCCTATTAATCAAACATTTCGTTTTGGCTTCAAACTATATACCTCTTCATTCATCCATAACTCCTAACTCCTTTGATTATGTTTAAAAGACCATAGGGAATTCTCAGCCGAGATTACAAGTGCACAATCAACCGAATTCATTTCTTTTAATGATTCTTTATCCTACTAAACCCCTTCCAAATCGGCTAATTGATAATTAAAGTCGGCTAACTTGATAACTACATCATCAATATAAATTCCCATATTCGTTCAAAACAATTCATGAACTTGACATTCATCGCCTATCGGTATGTTGCTTTAGCATGAACCAACAACACCTAGGCAACAAAAAGCAACCTCACGAATGTCCTCCTCTTGTATGCCTCAGCTAGCATTGGTCAGAGAACCTTTAGCCTTAAATCCAAGTTGCTTCCTTTCTATGGATGACAATTCTTCTTCTACATATATTATACTTTTTTTCAATATGGAACTTTGTGGACATCCTCCTCCCCCTAAGAGGTTGCCCAAGCTAAGCCATCTTCGGCTAGACACACCAATCCGAGCACTAGCTCTGATTGTTAGCCGATGATATTTTTCTTTATCCTTCTAGTACAGATCCTTTGCTAGCCATGATTCAGCTCTCATTTGGACCTCAAAGTCATTTCATCTTTTTGAATATCATCCACGATATGATATTCATTGTAGCTCATCTCTTCACTATCAATCTTTCCTTCTTTCTGTAGCTTCTCTCTTTATTCAGCAAATGTTACTCGTTCAAACTCTTCCTCAAATACACCATCTTTTAAATCATTCGGCTGAATTTCATTAGCTGAAAATTCAAGTAGCAATGCTCCAGCCGTCACAATCATATTTTCTAAATCTCCGGCTAATAGTAACAGATCATCTTCACCAAAAATGTAACCTTAAACATTTAATAAAGCATATCATTCTCAGTCGAGGATTGAGCAACATTTACCCTTTTCATATTATCATCACCAACTAAGCTATGCCACATTATTGATATGATTGAGCATATTAACCGTACCTTAAGATTTCTGGATAGCTTTTTTCCTTTGGAGCTTTCTCTTAGCTGTGATGATCGTCATCAACTTGAGACATCACTTTTTAGACGTTCTCCCTTCTACAAGCTCTAACTGTATATGCCATTTGCTTTGGATACCATAATAATGGAAACACATTTGATCTTAGCAAGCTTGCTTGTCCCCCAGTCTCTTTGGAGCCTAAATCATAGTGTTCCATTCTAGTGTCTTTTTTACAGCTAACTTTCACATTTGATTTCTCACGGCTAGATTTCTTACGACTGGTGATAAATGTATATTTTTATCTATTTTTATCCCTTATATTTATCTTGTTGTATCATTTCAATTATTATAAAGTGTGCAACTAGCTAGTTTTGCTCTTAACATCCTAATTGGCTCATTTGATGAAACTTTGCATAATTGTGTCTTTTTGGCACATATTTATGACCAAAGGAAATTAAGGTTGTGATTTGTGCATTTCTTGTTATATATGTGTGTTTATGTGTTTATGTAATTATGTTGGTGTTATGTGTTTGTTAAGTGTTTATGTGATTGTATGTTATTTATATGTCTGTATTCATAATTATATGAGTGTATATGTGTATTATTATGTAATATGTTGTATGTGTATGTTTATATGTTTGTATTATATGAAAATGCACAATTCACATTGCAATTCTGGTTCTGATGCAGGTACCCTCGCTAGCGGATAACGTCTGGCCGCTAGCGAGTGATCAGTTGAAGACTGGTCGCTAGCGACCACATGCTAGTCGCTAGCGACCATGCACCTGCAGAACGGGGACAATTTCAGCAACCTCGTCCAATCTCGACCACCACTCAACCACGGCAGTTTCTACCACTCCAGAACCTTAACCCAAGCATGTGCGACCAAAACCCAAGTTCCGGACTCAAGAATCGCCTCCCGAAGAGCGAGATTGAACAATCTACGCCACTTTCAACCACCATCGGCGGCGGTAATCGGAGCAAACGGCAGAGGCACTACCATCAAGGGTCAAGGTTCACTTCAGAGGCCCGTGACGGAGGTCGGAGAAGTGTCGCGCCACCACCGGACGGCCGCAGGAGCCACCAGCACAGATTCAACCATAGCAGCTCCCGAGACCGTCGCTAGCGGCCAACCTATAGCCGCTAGCGAGTGCAGATTGTCAAGGTGGTCGCTAGCGACTAGTGCTTACTCGCTAGCGACCACGTCGCGCCAAGAACAGTGGACGGAGGCAGCTTTTCTATATATTCCAGCTCCCCATTCATTCATTCATTCATGCTTTCCTTAGGGTAGTTTAGAGAGAGGAGCTCTGACTTCTCTCTAGGTTAGGAATAGTAGTAGTAGTAAATAGTAGATAGTAAATAGTGATTGTAATAGTAAAATAGTAATTTATTTTTACCGCTTGTACTATTCATTTACTTTTTACTGTATAATTAATTTACCGCTTCCAATTTATTGTTTTTATTTATTTTCATGCAATGTTAGAGTAGTTATCTAGTCTCGGTGTAGGATAGATCATCGGTTATGGTTCGTTAGTACTTGAGACCTTAGGTAGTATGTGATTCACCTAGTGTAGTCTCTCTATATAGCTCTGATTTTATATTTCCTAGTTTACTCGTACGGTTTAGTCGAGTGGTTGGCTAGGATAGCTGTGAGCATGCGTTTAAGTTCTCGGTTTAGAGGATGTCGATGCATGTCGAGGCTAGTTGGTTGATTAGGAATTGATCATCTGTTCGGACGTTGGTTCCTAGTTGATTAGAGAGCATTAGAGGTTAACTACCGGTTTAGGAGTTAGGTTTTGCATAGTGTCACACTAGATTGAGTCGCGAACTGTTTTGTGAGTGAGTCGCCTAGGTATTCCCTTAGTGAGATTGGAGGTTTATTTAGTCTGATCAGGAGAGTACAGTTACACTACGAGTGCCACACGCTAGGAGTTGAGCGTAGTACTAGGGTCGATGATAGGAGAACCGTACCGATCGTCTCGTCCAACACCGAGGCAACTTAGTTATTTATATTTCCTACCTACTGTTCACATGCGCTTTTCTAACCCCTTCTCATACAATCTACTCATCCAGTCACCTGTCTGCGCTTCCTCTGAGAGACGACCCGAGTCAGCTTCCTTATACTACGTATTGGGTCGCCGATTTGGTAAACTAAACACCCTTTTCCTTTTCCTTTTCTAAATTGCTCGGGTACCGGAGAAGTAACGACGCTCCGGCTCTCGTCAACTGGTGCCCTCCAATTATGACTTTTTGCAAAAGGAGGTCTCCAAGCCTGCTTCCTCTTGTGAGTTGTGATTTTTTATAGTTGGTGTCCTTACTATAGGTGGCCTCTAGAACTATATTCAGCAAATTATTGCTCTTTACAGCTGATTCCCAGCAACGTATAGTGCATCACCTAATCTTCCATCAAATATGTTGACTGCAGACTTTGGTTTAAAAACAATTAAAATTATTTATTGCACTATTTGAACTCAAATTCATCAATGTACAACTATCAGCGGAAACAAATACTTTGTTAACGGAAACCGTAGAAAAGGATTTGAATACTCCATCATTCTTGTATTTATTTATTTTTTAATAATTTGAAGATCAATTTACAATATGCCCCCCAATACTAATATTTGCGCCACCTACATCAATGTTCATACTAGGCACTGTCCAAATACATATCAGTAGCGCTAGATTTCATATCAGCTGTGCTGCATAATTCTTAACAGTTGTATGGCAAAAAATTATACAAGCATTAGTTGTAGCTATACGACAGATTTCAAACCAGTTGCAGCAGAAAATCATACCAGTTATGCCAGAATCCATACTCGTTGTGCGGCATAATTTATACAACATGTGCGGCAGAAATCGTGCCAGCTAAACCAAAATTCGTACTAGCTGCGTGGCTGAATTCATTCCAGCCGTGCGACAGAAATTATACCATGTGGTAGAAATCCTACTAGCTGTGTGGCATAATTTATACTACCTGTACGGCAGAAATTGTGCCAGCTAAACCAAAATTCGTGCTAGCTATGTGGCTGAATTCATTCCAGCTGTGCGGCAGAAATTATACCATGTGGTAGAAATTCTACTAGCTGTGTGGCATAAATCATATCAACATTTTTTTTTTGACAAAGAATCGGCAATCATTAACAGCTGTCAAAATGGAAAATTCGTGGCATTTTCATTAACCGCCGCGTGACTCGCCATATTTTTCATCGGATTAGCCTAAATAATTAGGCTTTGATGTATTCATGGTCATCGAAATTGGTAATTTTCTTAAATACTTTCCCAGCCTCAGATTTGTACAATTGTACATCAAGGCCATGGGGTGTTGAAGAAAAATTCACACTTTTCTCCTGGAAGTCCCACCGGGCGTGCCATTTATGTTGTCGCGAAAAATTCTACCCTCTCGGCTACGACGGAGAAAGCAGCTGAAAATAGCAAAATAACCGCTTTTAATCCCTAAGTACAACGATTACGCTAAGGAGGGGAATCAGCCCCTTAGCTGTGAGTTCTCCAAATATCTCAGAGAAGCAAGATTTTGGACAACGAGCAAAGGATGTGAATAAGAAAGCTCCCATTAATTCAATAACCACTAATTACACCAAGGAAATAGTAAAGAAAGTGTTTTCTCTACATGGATAAACTATAACTACGACTAAAACTAAGAGAAAAAGGTAAAAATGCAGAAAAAATGATAAAAAGTAATTAAGGCATGATTTGTGATCTTGGAGATGGTTGATTTTAGTCACAAGTTCCTCCTTATATAGCATTCTTGGTTCCTATTTCCAAGCTCCATGTTGCCCATGATCTTGCAACTGATTAGTCCTATTTTTGTGCCATGAATCCATTAGTGGAGTGTAAAAATCCACTACCCACGTTTTTAGCAACCGCCAACTCTTCCTTCCCAAGTAACTACTTCTGTCTCGGCTATTTCCATCTCGGCTAATACTTTCTCGACTTAGCTAAGGCTGTTACGGCTCGGCTAACATTTTTATCACAGCTACTTCTGTTATAGCTCGACTAACTATTTTATCACAGTTGATTCATTACAGCTAACCGTTTTTCCTGATATGATGTACCATTGACAATCGTTTCTTTCCACTCAATTTCTTAGCTATTTTTTTGGGTGATAACAATACAATAAAATAATAAAAAAAATCTAGCTATCAAGGATATATATATATATATATATATATATATATGCATTTCCTGTTTAGTTAAGTGTGGCTACGAGTGAGTGAAGCTCTTAGTGAAGTAAGGAAAACATCATTTTAGAGCAAGTGAGAAGGGTGACAAATAAAAAAGTGTGGCCAATTAAGTAAGGTGCAACAAGAGAGAAAAAATTAAAAGAGTATACATGGTCCTAGTACACAAGTGAGTTAAGTGTAATTGTGAGTGACAAAAATTAAAAGCTTATGTGTGAGTGACAACAAAAGTACATTAACATGAACATGATGAAGAACGATAGAGATATTACGTAACTTTTTTATGGAGAATAAAACTGAAAACAATAGATTTTAAAATAAGGAATTACATGATTTTTTTTGTATAAAAGAAATTTGAAGACTATATACTTTAAAATATGATATTTTAAAAAAAATATATAAAAATAAGGACTATAAACTTTAAACCATGGAAATACATAATTTTTTACACGTTGTGAAAATTAAAGGTTATATCCTTTAAAATGTGTTATTTTGTAATTTTTCATGAAGTATGTATCTAAAACTAATAGTTTATTTGAAATGTTTTATTAACAGTTTTGTATAATCTTATATTTATAGTATATAACAATTAGTTCTACATTGTATTGTCTCATCTCAAAGTAAGTCTTGAGTAAAACAATGCATAATAAATTGTGTAGCTTCATATTTTAAAAATCTTTAATTTAATGTTGTAAAAAAATTTTGTATCTCATATTTGAAATTCTATGATCTTTAATTTTGTAAACTATATAATAAAAAATCACGTATCATGTGTTAGGAAGAGTTCTCATCATCCAA
Source organism: Aeschynomene evenia (assembly GCA_013621005.1). Classification (NCBI taxonomy): domain Eukaryota; kingdom Viridiplantae; phylum Streptophyta; class Magnoliopsida; order Fabales; family Fabaceae; genus Aeschynomene; species Aeschynomene evenia. Next base: position 21,215,763 of record CM024265.1, on the reverse strand, counting down.
AACAAGGTTGTGTGTATTATTATGTGTGAGATGAACTTAGAAAACAAGTATCACATTTGTTTTTACATTGTCCTACAACTTACTCTTTGTGTAATACTTTCTTTAGTGTCTTTATTAGGTGTCTAGCATCCTTAAATCAACCAATAATGTTATTCCTACACTACTACAATCAACCACATCAACCATCCTTTCAAGTAAAAAATTCAACCAAACAAATAAAAAAATCTCATCAAATGAATGAAAAAATCCAAACAAACAATAAAAAAATAACTTAATAACAATTAAAAATTCATTAAAAAATCAAATAAATTCACAATAAGTATGTTAAGAATGGAAAAATAGCACAAAATAAGTTATTTTTTCTTAAAGGTAGCATATTTATCACTAAATTATCATTAAAATAACACACATTAACACTAAAAATGGATAAAATGCATTATTTAGTCAATTTTGAGTTGTCATTAAATTAATTTTTTTTATTTATTTAATTAAGTTTTTTACTTGTTTTGATTGGATTGTTTTATTCGTGGAGGTGGTGACTGATGGTGGCTGACCAAAATGATGTACGCAAAACATTATTCTAGATTAACTTATGTTAACTAAGTTTTCTAGTTTTGGAAGTAAAGAACATGACATATCTCCTTGACAATGTGCAATACAGGCCACCATTTAGACCATATGAATGAAGCGCAATTTATGAATCTTTAATGATAACTTTGTATATAATCAGGTTTTATGGGAAAAAATTAGGTATTTAGCTTCTATTTGATGTAAAGCTCATAATCTTTTCAGAGGTCTTTCATTCTCAGACATGTTGAGAGATTGGGAAGCTATTACTTATTGAGCTTTTGAACTTTTGTTGAGGAGGATCGCTAACCCTCCAATCATGTAATCTCTTCAAAACTAATTTATAGTATATAACAATTAGTTCGACATTGTATAGTCTCATATCTCAAAGTAAGTCTTGAGTTTTACAATGCATACAAAAATTGTGTAGCTTCATATTTTAAAATACAGTCTTTGATTTTATGTTGTGTATCAAAAAACTTGTATCTCATATTTGAAAGTATATGGTCTTTAATTTTCTAAACTACATAATAAAAAATTATGCAATCTCATATTATGAAGTATATATAACCATGTATCTCATATTTGAAAGTATAGAAGAAGAAGAGTGACACAAACCTAACATTGCAGAAGGAGGTGGAGGATTAGGGCAAGGTTGGACCATTGTTTGGTGTCTTGGTAGGAACCATTTTCATCACTATTGTGTTGTGTATATCACTTAGAGGATCATTTGCAATAATAAATATCACATGCATAAAAGAAATATATATGACATTAAGTACTGATAATTCCAAAAGATCATCATTTGTGGTGTCTCCTCCTTCTAATAAATAATTTTAAGAATAGATGAGACTTCTTTTATTTATAAGTAAAAAATTTTAACTCAAACTAGTAACTATTTTATCTTATGTTGCTTTCATATGATGTTTGTTTCTTCTTTATTTCTTTTTTATGCAATAAAGATAAAATTCATAAAAAAAAAAATAGCAGCAAAAAACTAATGCTTTGTTGAATTAGAGAACATAGAATTAGAGAAAATTACTTATTATAGGGATAAACTTCTGACATGACACCACAAAGTTATTAGATAAGTTAGACTCATCATCTTCACTTTCAAACAACTATTCAAAAATTAAGAAACATATGCTGATTAAAGCCATAAAATTATGAATAACACAACCAGAACCAAATGGGTAAGGCATGAGGGGGCTTGCCTTTCCTAATGGCTTGAGCTTTTAGGAGTAGGACAATTAGTTCTTTGGCAGATATGATCTCAGAGGTATTGTATATACCAAATATGAGGAATGCAAACATCAAATAATTGGGAATCTACACTAAAAGATACAAGTTTTTTACTCAAAAAGTTACATCCATAAAATATGCAAAGAAATTCATTCATCAACATAGACACCTGTATAGTGGCTGTTCCAAGAAAGTATTAAGGTTAGACAAAAGAAAACTGCACCAGAAATACCATAGTAAAGCTCGTGGCTTTAAGTCCAATAAGAAATTGGAAATAAAAATCACGATTCATTACTTAAAATGTACAGACCCCCTTTGAATTTTAAAACTATTTCAACAGAGTTAGAAGCAAAAACTACAATTTAAGCAACATCAAAATAAAGACCTGGTACATAATTGGCACTTTAAAGAATTTGAACATTAAAACAAAGATAAAGAGATTATCTTCTGAAATCTGCAAAAAAAAAAAGTGAACAAAGGACAGAGTTCATCATCCAACCAAAGGCTATCCCTGTAACAAGTAACATGCTTTATGCCATGCTAAAGGCTAAAACCATGCACGTTTCAATCTTAACAATTGCAATTACTCTTTCATTACTATTCAATGCTTCTCCCTAGTCCCTATTACTCAACCAACCAATCTTCAAGAGTCTCTAATCATCCAAAACCTAGAATATCTCACTGACAATAATAATTATATGTACCTAGAAGATGATTTTGCCATAAAAGAAAAATACTCTCATGATTTTTTGAGACAAACATCTTTAAAAGAGGAAATTTGAATAGACTTGAAAGCAATTAACAGAAAGAATAAAAATAAACTGCAATAAAAACTATTTTAGTTTGAATTTGAAGGTACCTTTTCAACCCCATATGTTGTTTCTAGTCAAATAGTTAATAAGGATGAAAATGGAAAGAAAATTTGAACCCCAAGTCGTTATCTCAAGGTAATCATTTTTACTATATCGTGTAGATTATGAGTCTGAAACAAAATAAAACACTCCCGAGAAAGAGGAATTTAATATTCATTCAAATACCAATACAATTTGAGAGATTCAAAATATGTATGAGTACTTAGTTACAACGGTACACAACAAAAACTAAAAAAAAACGGCTTAACATGTAGTTGACCTGCTTGTATTATCTAATAGTCTCCAACACAATTATAGGCCATTAAACCAGTATATTATTATTTTTATAAAAGGCCAGCATATGTCATTAAACAAGTATATATTGTAATTGAAGCTATCGAGTCCGAGACACATGTCCATCATATTAATTAGTGTTAGGAAAATATGAGGTTAGTGAAAATGAGGGGGAAAAGGAAGTAATGTAAGCATTATATTGCTTACTTTTATAATAAAATATGACATAATACTTGTAATTTGACTATATAAGCAAAATAAAACAGAAAAGAATAATTAAGATACCATCATCATTCCTAAGTGAAATTATGAATCCTCCAAATTTTACATCTAAAAAATGCTATGCAGACAGAATCAAGTAGAATAGAGTATGATTAGCTTTTCAAAATGCATAAACACTATTTTTACATCTAAAATATGTTCTATAGGCAGACTCAAGTAGAATAGTAATATAAAGGGACATAAAAAATTAGCAAGACATTCTATCAAGTTCTGTATAATTATCATTGCAAAATTCATAAACACTACTTTTGCAAACACTCTTAACCATAAGACCTAATATCAGCAGCAATAATTAGCATTAATAATCATACCTATAACAACTGAAGGCTATATTGCCTTTGATATAGTAGTGAGTATATCTACTAGGAGCATAGAAAAGACCTTATACATGAAAAGTCAGCACTAGTTACTACTTAGTAGAATTCTATACACACAGAAGATGGAACCAACTTTGCAAAAAATACTAAAAATTTCTAGGAGTAACAACCGGTAACCATTGAAAGTAAATAACTAGAGTAAATAAGGGACAAAACCGAGGTGGTTCTGCAGAATTATTATTGGAAGAAAATAAGAACAAGGGTGCCAACTTTAGTGAGGTAGGTGCTCTCCTAATTCAAATTTCTAGTTGAAATTCCTGATAGTCAATGAATAAAACCCTACACCTATTTAATGTAAAATAATCCTAACAGATATCCTTTAATTACTCAAAATATGATTCCCAACTAACTGAACAAAATTTTAATTCCCGAACTAAATTAAAACAAAAATAAAATTCCTAAAACTACTAAAAAAATTATTCTCCTTTGCTACTGTTTAGGGTATGTAACATAATGTTAATAACATTAAGAAATATCTAGAATAAAACAAATATATGCAATAAAAAAGATCTACCTATAAACGCCAAACGGTATATATATATGTGTATGTTACTTGTTTAGTGAAGTGCAGCCGTGGGTGAGTAAAGTGCTTAGTGAAGTAAGAAAAGCATCACATTAGTGCAAGTAAGAAGGGTAACAAAAACGAAAGTGTGGCCAATTAAGTGAGGTGCAGCAAGAGAGAAAATTAAGAGAGTATATATGGTCCTAGTACACAATTGAGTTAAGTGTAATTGTGCTTGAGTGTGAGTGACAGCAAGAGTACATGAACATGATGTAGATGGATAGAGATATTGGGTAGAATTTTGTTTAGCAGAATGATGAAGACATAGGAAGGACCGGTATAGCAGAATTTTGTATAGCAGAAATATATATATATATATATATATATATATATATATATATATATATATAAGATTGATGCTCTTTTATAGCAGAAACATTCACAATAGAGCATTGTTGCCATCAGCAATAACATAAAGAGCTGCTGAGATGAATAGTTATGTAACCACAATACAACAGCCACCAAAAGGGGCAGGCCTAGATGGAACCAGCTATCATGACAGATAATCCAACAGCAACACAGCAGCAGATATTTTATCCTATTTGTCTAGATGACAACATCAAGAACACTAGATAAGGTAGGAAATTCTATTTGTAACGCTGCCACCAAACACCATGGGGCCACCAATCAAAAACAGCAGAAACAGACAGACACACTAGAGGAATACAACCATTCAGCTATAAAAGACAGATAAAACACATACACACACCGTTCAGCTATAAAAAGACAGATAAAACAAACACAAACACAAACACACAAACATGAAAGCAAACAAATCAAAAGAAATTCTTTGTTTAGTTTTAGTCCAAGTTGAATTAATGCGTTCCCAGCACTCAAAGTATGGAGGGAGGCTCGAGCTATTGACCGTGAGCCCAACCCCCACATCAATAGCCGTTGCACGAGGAATCAAAGCTCTTGACCGTGAGCCCAACCCCCACATCAAGAACCCAATTCCTCCCCTATGTTCCCATACCCGGGCTAGTACTAGCATCTTCCCCTTCACATGTACGGGCAGTACAAACTCGGAGGCTCGAGCTATTGGCGGTGAGCCCAACCCCCACACCAATAGCCGTTGCACAAGGAATCGAAGCTCTTGACCGTGAGCCCAACCCCCACATCAAGACACTTGTTCCCTCCTCATCCATACACATTCCAAGCATACATGCTCAGGAGGCACATATTAATTTAAGTGATCAACCAACCAAACAAACACTCTCTTATTAAAACACAACCAAAACAATCAAAGAGATACATCAACACATAAAACAAAACACAAAGTAGTAAATCAGCAAAAAACAGAATCACACACAGAAATACAAACATGATGCAAAATTCAAACTATGAAAGTGAAATAAACCTATCTTTTGAACAAAAGATAGCCCCATTGATCAGAATAAGCAACAGTTTGGAAGAACAACAAAACAAAACAAAACAAAAAAAAGGAGAAGAATGAGAGTTTGATCTCCCATTCAAGATTCCCCTTTTTTCCTAAGGCAACCCGCGAGAGTTTCCCATCATCTTGCAAACCAACATACATATGTTGGAATCAAAGAAGATAATAAATGAAAAAAGTCTAAGGATGTGAGGCGAATGATACATAAACCTGTTAGAGTTCTTGAAGAGAGTAAGAGCACAAAGCAGAGCGATTATTCTCACTAATACAGATCCTAATAATAATTCTCACAGAGTTCTCTCATTCTTGAGAGAGAGAAAGAACAGAGAACAGAGAAGAAGGGAAAAGTGAAAGAGCTTCTCTCATTCTTGAGAGATAGAGAGAGAACAGAGAAAGAGAAAAGTGAAAGAGCCTCTCTCGTTCCTGAGAGATATAGAGAGAGAACAGAGATTTTCGTGCCTCACTCACAACTTTATTGCTCCCTCTATCTCAAATACCCCAAGATTTTCCACAACTTCGGTTTTAAAAAGATTTCAAAAAGATTTTTTATTTTATTACTACAAATCAAGAGATTTTTTATTTTATTATTATCAAGTCCTGTTGTGAATTTTTTATTTTATTTGTTTTTTCTTCTACATTCTTTTAATTGTGTCTTTGCAAAATAAAGAAAAGGAAAAGGAAAAGAGAAAAAAAAAATAAAAAAGATATATTTCAAAATATTGAAAAATTTATTCGTGCAGTTCATATATATACGTACCTCAAAATAAAAATTCCTCCTATCAACTAAAATAAAGACAATAGCACAATAGCAATGGATATGTAAACAATATGTCAAATAATTATCTGCTACCATAATCCAAATATCAGTAAAGAACAAGACAAACAAGTGTTCCTGCAATTTTTACATTGAATCAAACATACATACATGCATACTTCAGATTATGAAATTGAAAACTAAACCACCAAAACAACTAAGAACTGAAAACAGAGTACACCTAACTAATCATCAATTATCCCAAACAGAAACAAAGCATTACACACCAAATTAACCAGTCAGTTCCAGCAATAAAGATATCTGAACAAAAATGCAGACATCAAAAACATGAAATGGGAACGAAAATTCCCAATTTCACCAGAAAAACCACATGTCAGGCATAATCACAAAAACATGGTACCGTGCATGGAGCTGTGGATGTGTCGGAATTTCAAAGAAACGCTTAAAGTGGATCTCAAATGCATGGAGCAAAGGAACAGAGCAATAAACTTCAACTCGAAAAACCCTAATTCGACGGAGCAAGAAGAAGAAGCATAAAATGAGGAAGAAGAAAACAGTGTGTTCTCAGTGGCCACTAGAGATCAAGACACAAGAAAGGAAGAAAAATTAATTTTTTTTAAAAAATAAGTGATCAAATTGAAGAGAGGAAGATCAGTGGGAACTGGGAATACAAAAACGAGTGAGGGAGGAAAAGACAGAGATATTAAACTGGAAAAGATCAAATTTGAAGGTTGAAGAGAGATATTAAATTGAAGAGGGATTACACGTGTTTGTTTGATCAGCAGTGAGTGAAGTAGGTTCTAGAGACAATTGAGAATGAACATATTGAGTAAAAGCACAAAAGTTCACAAAGATATTTCCTCGTAAGAAACACACCGTTTCTTTAAATTAATGCTAAAATATTTTAATTATTAAAAATTTCTAAAATTGTTCAATATTGTATACACTATTTTAATTTTTAATGGAACGTTAGAGTTAGACAAGTTCTCTCAAATGTAAATTGGTCGAGCATATAAATTTTGGATTTTGATTCAAAAGTATAGGGTACTGATATCCAATACATGTATGTGTCATGGTTTATAGATAAAATCGGAATACGAGTTCAGGGACTGTGAGACTAATAAAATTTTTTCAGGGACGGATGAGGGTCCTCGCAAAAAATCCAGGGACGGATTTGGGTATTTACTCTTTTTAAATTTAGGGTAAACCCCCAACTTGATCCCTGACAATTTTCACTTCGGACAAGTTAGTCCCTGACAATTGGAAATTGACAAGTGAGTCCCTGACAATGTTCAAAATCGGACATCCGTTCGTCCCTCTAACGTCTCCGTTAAATGGACCTACGTGGGCAAAACGCACTGTTTTGCACATTAATGGGATCCCTCACTTTTAACCTAAATTGTGACATTTACCCCCATTTCTCACTTCTCACATCACTGTCACTCTAACTTCACTCTCACTCGCACTCTCTCTTTCTCACCTCGCTTTCACCCTCACTCTGAACCCTCACTTTGCGTAGTCGATGCAAAGAGGAAAACGATGTCGCTTCGCGCGATGAGTCCTGACCGGTGGATTAGCCTGAGGAAGAGACGGAAATCGTAAACGGTGATTTCGTCTGCCATGTGGCAGACAACTAGATCGGTCATTGCTCTCGTCCCTCTCCGGTACAAATTGCCCATTCTCTGAAGCGCCTTGGAAGGAAAATGCTCTGAATTGAAGGGCTTTGTTTGACCATAGTTTTTGGGGGAAAAACCAATTATTGTTGCTGTTTTGGGTTTTGAGTTTGTTTGTTGTTGTTGTCGTTGTTTGGGGAGGTTTGTGACGTGGGTTCGTTGTGTTGGGCTCGAAGGTGGAGAGAGTGAAGAGGAAGAGTGTGAGGAAGAAGAGGAGCGCGCAGATTGAGATTGTGGACTGGGTTTTGGAGATGATGAGGTTGCTGGAGTTGGTTCTTTTGAAAGAGGGTAGTGGTGGTTTCGAAGGGTTTGAGAGATCAGAGAAATTGAGGCTGGTTTTTTGGGTGTTGGGGGAGGCATTATTGTCGCCGTCGTCGTGAGAGCATGAGCATAGTGAGGGTTCAGAGTGAGGGTGAAAGCGAGGTGAGAAAGAAAGAGTGAGAGTGAGAGTGAAGTTAGAGTAACGGTGAGGTGAGAAGTGAGAAATGAGGGTAAATGTCACAATTTAGGTTAAAAGTGAGGGATCCCATTAATGTGCAAAACGGTGCGTTTTGCCCACGTAGGTCCATTTAACGGAGACGTTAGAGGGACGAACGGATGTCCGATTTAGGACATTGTCAGGGACTCACTTGTCAATTTCCAATTATCAGGAACTAACTTGTCCGAAATGAAAATTGTCAGGGACCAAGTTGGGGGTTTACCCTTAAATTTATATAACTGGAAACCTGTTAGGTAAGTAATCTTCAAAAATTAACTTAATTTATATTAATATTATCTAATTTTATCAATTTATGAAGAAAAAAAAACTCAATCCATAATATATTGCTAGAGAGAGAGGACATAATTATGCAAGAGAGAGATAAAGAAGAGGTATGATTGAGAATAAAACGCGTCTAGAAAGGCCGCGTTGTGATAACATTCTTACTAGTGTCATTTAATTTCTATGAAAATTAGCACAAACCATCTTTTATGATAGAGAATTGTTGTGATTCAACAACTGGATTGATAAAAAAAAATCATTTTATAAACTGTTATAAATTATATAACATATATACTTATAGTTACATCAATGTTGTTGAAAAGACTTATTTAAATCAATAACAATCAAACCTTATCTCAATAAGTGGAATCACTTACATGCATCATGCAACATCATAAATTTTATAATAAATCATATTTTTATTAAAGTTGCTTGTAATTAAATTCCTTCTAATTACTACTTCTCCTATGATTGTTCTCAATCTTCCTTTTTTTCCCCTACTTACTATATCAATGATAGTATATGTACAATAATTATACATCCAACTAGTATCCAACGTGTATTATATATCATATATAATATGTGTCATATACATAATGTTTGTTACGTACAACACACATTACGTATGACACATAGCACACATTTGATACTAATTGAATATATTTCTATTGTACAACAAACATTAATGCTTGTTATAGTAATACCTCCTCATGTTTGCCTCCAACATTTCCTAACCACCTAAGAAATGAATCTCAGAAAACTATATAAACTATGACCTTCAGTACTTAAAAAAGAAAAATGAAAATGTAAGAATTCACATTTGAGTGACAAAATAGAAAAACTTACATCAAAATTAAACTATTTGAACCTCATGCTCTATGTTGTTATCACTATCTCTTTTCTTATAATGTCATAGGCCTGTTTGATGAGTTGTGTAGGATAATACCTAATAGTATTAAACATGATAATATAAAAGTTGATAATATTAAATATGATAATATAAGAGATGATAGTATATCATATTAAGTGTTTAATGTGTTATCTATGACTGTTACAATAAAGATAGGATAAAAATGGACTCTATAATATTATCTTATACTACTCAACAAACAGAGCCTAACGTAGTTTAATGCATTGAGATTCCAAATTATTTTTTTCACTTGTTTTCGAACCATCACAAGCCCTCTTTTCTTCCATTTCTTCTACAGTTTGGTTAACTTTTCACAATGAAATAAAATGACAAGAATAATAAAAATCAAGCATGAAATTAACCCCTTCTCGCTAGCTAGCTACCTCATAATTATACTCGTGGATAAAGTAATGTGTGTTTAGATTAGAGTTTGGAAACATAGTTCGAATAAACGTGAGTTTACAAAATTGATTTTTGACTAGAATAGAATTTATATGAACGTGATAATTTTTACATCAAAAAATCATATAGAAGAAATGTCATTTGAATAACTATAATCAAAATCAAAATGAAAGCAAAATTACTAGAAAGGATATGTACTTCAATAAAAATATCAAAAAATTCAAACTAAGATTTAATAAAATAATGAATGGTTTAATATATTTATCGATACCCTTGGAAAGCTTTTCATGTTGGCAGACTTCAAAGCAACAATTTTTCACTTTGGATGAATGTGGGTTCACTCAAAATTTGAAAGTCCTTAATTTGTCTCTCACATATTAAAAAGGACAAATTGATCTCTTCATACCTGTCCAAGCAGTTAAAAAGAAAAACTGTACAACCAATAAGAGACTATCCAAATCTCGCGCGGACCTTATTTGCCCCAAGATATTTCCTAATATCTAAAATGGATATTCAGCACAAGTGAATTTACCTTATCCCATAATAATATGTTATGTACCAAGCAGTTCAAATCACATGGATGCATAAAACTGCCAGAATCAATAAATATCTTTAGGCATTCTCCCAAAAAGAATTGTGCAAAGTCACTGAGTTGTTGGTTACTAGAGCAATAGCTGAAACAGGAACAAAACAGAAAACCTGACTAATGAAGTCTACTACTTAACCTGTGCAGTCTCAAAATACCAATGATCAATTTAAACTAAACAGAACAGCTTCCAACACTAACTTTCAGACTTTTGTAGAGATGAACCAGCCCTTGAATTCACCTTTATCAGAAGAGACTTCAATTCACTATCCAGCTTGGTTCTCATCTCTGGAGAAAGATTATTCCCTGAATTCTCCAGCATTGATGCCATTATCTGCAAGTTCTGCTTCATAACATGAAGGGGAGGAGGATGTGCCACGCTAGCCATTGGTGTCGATCTAGTCTTCAGCTGTGTCGGGGTCATGAATGATGTCAACCTAGTCGGTGGCTGATTCGGGATCGCGACACGCTGCTCCGTTGGTGGACATGCTGCAGGAAAATGATGGAGCTTGTAATCAACAATAGCTGCACCAAATGGTTTGCTTTGATCTAGAGAGTCAAAAGCTGATCTAGCGTCCGTGCTTCTGACAAAAACAATTTGAGCACTACATGTGTCCTTCAACAACTTTGTTTCAGATGCCTTCAAGGGACCAAACCGGAAAAATGTTGACATCAAATCTTCTTTTGATGGGAGATGAACTCCTGGGGTGAATCGTAGGAGAAGACAAGATCCATCTGCTTCCTCATTCTCCTTCACTCTACTGCAATTGATAGTTTCAAGAGGTTTCTCACACGGAGATACAATTCCTGGCTGCTCTGACTTCACTTCAGGAGAAAGCATGTTAACATTCTCAGATTCTCTTGAGGTTGAATTAGGCTCAGTAACAGTACAGTTCAAATCAGGTATCTCTGCTGCAAGTTTATTACTCAGATTCCCTTCTGCTTCTTTCTCCATTTTACCTTTCAGTACAGTTTCGCTTGCCGAGACAGTACCAACCTTTGATGTAGTATTCGGCGACAAGTCATGATCAGTGAAATCTGCAACAAGTCTTTCTTGGGAGACACGTGACTCTGGATTTGAACCAGCTAGAACTAGTTCTTCCTTATTTTCACCATTACATTTCTGGAGAATAGAACCAGGTATAGATGGGGATATAAGCTGTAGATCTATTACCAGTGTACTGCATTTAGTGATTTGTGTACCACTATTCACTGAAGCATTTTGAGCACTTTGATACACTGGTGCTGGTGCAGCTTCCATTTGTTTTCTCCTTTTATGTGCAGCCTGTTCAGAAGCAATGCAAGGGGGAACTTCAGGAACTAAACCAGATTTGCCGTTGGTCCCATTCAAAGTAATCTCCACATTTTGTGGCTCCACATTTTGTGGCCATTGCAATGGAGTTACTTCTTCCACCTTCCGCTTTTGTTTCAGTTTTCCCCCAGGCCTCAGAGAATTGCTTCCAGAAATTTGGGGAACTTCAGGAACTGAGCTGTGTTTGCCATTGCTCGAATTGAAAGTTATCTCCACCTTTTGTGGCTGTTGCAGTTGAGTTACTCCCTCCACCATCCTCTGTTGTTTCACTTTTCCCTCAGGCCTCAGAGAATCACTTGTAGAAATTTGAGTACCTTCAGGAACTGAGCTATTTTTTCCGTTGCTCTCATTCAAAGTTATCGCCACGTTATGTGGCTGTTGTGATGAAGTTACTTCTTCAACCTTCCTCTTTGGTTTCTTTTTTCCCACAGGCCTCGGAGAATCGCTTGTAAGAGTTTGGGGAATTTCAGGAACTGAGCTGTGTTTGCTGTTGCTCGGATTCAAAGTTATTATCTCCTCATTTTGCGGCTGTTGCAATGGGGTAACTTCCTCTACCTTCCTCTTTCGCTTCAGTTTTCCCTCAGGCTTCAGAAAGTCGCTTGCAGAACCACTTGTATTCACATCTGATAGGCCAGAAAGAGATTTCATCTTACGCCTTACTGTATTTTCCCTTTTATTATACTTTCTTCTCTTCTCAGTTTTGGTATCCTGTAAAATATTTTCAATCGGTTTCTCATTATTTTCTCCATTTACATCAACCATGGAAGTAGCAAGCTCAGCCTCATCATGATATTTTGATACTCTATATTTACAAACGAACCACTCAACTAAATCAGTGCTTGTATCCTCCATGGGAGACATACAATCGGTGGCTATCGAATGAAGTCCTGAAAGTAAATCAGCTGGAGATGCATTTTTGAATTCTGTACTGTTGGGTATTTCATTACAGCTGATGAATTTTCTGTGCCAGTTTCTTCGGAACCTTTTGTTGCCTAATTTAGCACCTGAAGGAGTTCCGTTTAAAGCATTTGGTGTTGTGCTTGAAGTTGCAGTTTTATGAGAACGACTCCTTTGGCTTCCCAATTTAGCCACTGAAGGAGTTCTGTTTGAAGTACTTGTCATCATGCTTGAAGTCTCAGCTTTATGGGAAAGACACGGAGACCTCAAGTCTTCTGATCCTGCTGGCGAGCCCTTATGTCTCGGTCCTACATTTGTGTAGGGATAAGATAAATACTTGCTTTTTCTCCGGTCTCTGGAATCAACGCCTACTGTAAGGGAACGAAATTGCCCAATCAGTGACTAGCATCCACAAAGCCTTATCAAACTGTCTCCAACCAATTCAGAGACAATCAATTATGCACGAACATGAATTTTATTGCAAGAACTGACCATTTAATATCTACAAAAATTCTTCAATATATATGCATGCCAAATAAGAATCATAACATATCAATAGCCGAATATGAAACAAAATCTTCATGCATTAATGAGTGACATATCATAACCATGAAATCTATAAACCCAAGATATGTACTTTTTGCAATCAAATTGGGGGAAGTGTAATTTATACAACAGTTCTTGTAAATTCAGAACCTATAAGAAAATCAGAAAAGTACATCTGCACCATGGATACGATCACAAATGGAAAACTTCACAAAATCCACCATAACTTAATAATAGAGTGGGACATAAATGAGTACAAGTTCAACATGAATGAATATCTTACCGCTTCCTATTTTCTCTGAGGCTTCATTCACGGTAGGGTTTTCAGCCATTTTAATCCCATCACCCGAACCAGTATCCACTCGCCCAGCTTCCGGAACCACTTCCATTGCTGCTTTCTAACACACCATCTTATGAAATGCACATAGATGAAAGGCACAATCAGGATAAGCAAACTCCATGTAAATTCTTATGTTAAAAAACTTTCGGAAATTCATATATTCTGATGGGTATCGTTCATGCACTTCATAAATGATCTAAGTTGTTGATTTAATTATTTCGATGATCAAAAAAAAAAAAGGAAACAAGCAGCCTCATTGTTACCAAATTCGCCCATAAATCACCATTGGAAATGGTTCCAGCGATGCGATTCATTTCGCATATGGATTGGGTCATACATAGTTCAGCATTAGAAATGGGGCAACGAGAAATAACAAAAGATTATAGAAAACGAATCAAATCGACGAAGGATCGTACCAGAATAGAGAAAGATGGATCAAGTTGCTATGTTTGTTTAGGTTTTTGCGGTGGTGACGGAGAGTGGCTGAGAAGCGCTCCGTTCCGTACTTGGAAGTGGAACAGAGAGAGAGAGGAGAAAATGTAGCCCTAGCTAGCCCCTACAAGTACAAACTACAATCTGACTTGTCAAACTACAAAAGGACATTGTTTTGAAATGTTTATTTTAATCTTTTGAGTAGACCCCAAACTTGTCCCAAACAATTTTCGTGTCGGACAAATTGGTCCCTAACAATTAGAAATACCTTGTCCAGTCTCTCACAATAACAAACAAGTTTAATGTTAATTATTTCTAACGAAATGACGTCGTTTCAAGCATTAAATGGCCAAGTCAGCACGAGTGCACTGTTCTGGACTGACACGAAAATTGTGAGGGACTGGATAGGGTATTTCTAATTGTTAGGGACCAACTTGTCCGACACGAAAATTGTTAGGGACCAGTTTGGGGGTTTACTCAAATCTTTTCCTAAAAAATATTCATTTTCTCTACCTATTTTATCATCTTTAGATTTTAATGTGACATCACTTCACCATTTACACTTCTTTTTTCTACTATTGGATCAAAACATATGTATGTTATACATATCATTTGGTATGTACTAATAGCATTACTCAAAAATATATATGAAACTAAATAAATCAAGCACTAATCCATCGCAGTGTAGAGCTCCATTTACAGGGTGTTTGGAAACCATGTGATTTCAATTTTTGTGAGAATTGAATTCTTTTCTTAAGTTTGAAACACAATAAAAAGTAGGAATTCAATTCTTATTAGAATTCCAATTCCTATCTTAAGGCCATTTAGAAATCAGACCAAAATAGGTCTGATTGTAAATCAACTCTCACTTGCTTTCCACTTAAAATAGACATTATAAAAAATATCCTTATTCAAATTATAATATTTCATAATGAGTAATGCTCCATGTACTCCCAAAATATTTACTCTCTCATGTACTTCTTTCCTTCCTTTTCCTTCCCCTTCTTCTCCTCCTTCCCTTTCTATTTTGTCTTTTTCTTTTTTCTTTTGCATTGCTACTTTCTTTTTATCTTTTTTATTCTTATGCTATTTTTTTTTTCTTCTCTTTCTCGTCTTCTTTATTTTTTAGCATTCAGAATTTTTATTCCTCTTGTTATTCTTTTAAATTATTTTATTTTCATAACTAATTTTATAATTTTTTTCATCAAAATTATTTTTATTTTTATAGAAATCTTTGATTATTTTTTTATTTTCTAAAAAAATCTTTGATTATTTATTTTTATTTCATTTAAATTTCTTAATTCTCTTAAAAAAAACATGAATGATTATTTCAATAGACATATCAAGAGATTTCTTTGATCACCGTCACATTAATAGTCATTCTCTAAATTTTAACGGTTATGATGATGAGGTTGTTGAAGCACCAAATAACAAATTGCTCATAATATAATAAAAATTGGTCACACAGTTTATGTAAATTGCTCATAATTTTATAATTCAATTTTTATTTTATCACAATGTAACACAGTTTTATTTACAACGTAGTTCACATATTAACACATTGTTACTCACATTATAATGCATGTTTGCTCATTATTTATTACAAGTTTATTTTAATTCTCTTAAAAAAAACATAAATTACTCACAATTTTACAATTTAATTTTTGTTTTATAATATAATGCAATTTCATTCATAATATTGCTCATATATTAACACATCGTTGCTCACAATATATTATATGTGTGCTCACTATTTATTACAAGTTTGCACATAAACTTCACACAAGTTGCTTACAGTAACATACATTTTTACTCACACTTTTTGAGTAACTTGCTCAAATTATGATTTACGTTGCTCACATATTTTAAAAACGTTACTCACAGTGTTGTAAAAATGTTTTCACTCATTTTACATAACTTACTCGCAAGTTTCATTCACAACCATAAAAATAGCACATATTGCTTGCAATATAAAACAAATTGCTCGCAATATTGAGAAAATCAATCACATTTTAATATTTTTTTTGCTCACTACATAAATTGCTCACAATATAATGCATGTTTGCTCACACATTTCACAAAAATTGCTTACAGTTTATTGCAAGTTTGTTCGTACATTTCATACAAGTTGCTCACTATAACATACATGTCACATTTTTACATAATTTGGTTACAGTATGATGCATATTTGCTCACATATTATACAAACGTTGCTCACATTATAATAAAAAGAGATAAGAGAATTATGAGCTAGAGAGAGAAAGCACCGGTTGAAGGTGGAGATGGTTATGGTGGCGGTGATGAAAGCGGTGGAGATTATGTTTTTAGAAAATATTTTGAGAAAATATTTTCCAAATCCATCCAAATTTTGAAAACAAAATTTTCTTGTTTTGTGTTTTCTTTGGAGATTGAGAATGGAAATAGAAAACATTCTTTTTAAAAAAGACGATGACATACTTGTAATTATTTCAAATTTTATTTTAAAAAATTTTAAAAATAAAAAAGAAAATTCTTTCTCTCAAAAATTACTTTAATTAAAATTAAACATAAAAGAATGGGTTTTTAAAAATTTAAATTTAAATTTGATTTAAAGTTAAATTAAAAATAACTTTTATATTTTATAAATATAAAATCCAATCTAACTTAAA
Source organism: Aeschynomene evenia (assembly GCA_013621005.1). Taxonomy (NCBI): domain Eukaryota; kingdom Viridiplantae; phylum Streptophyta; class Magnoliopsida; order Fabales; family Fabaceae; genus Aeschynomene; species Aeschynomene evenia. The sequence goes on along the minus strand of CM024265.1, from coordinate 21,198,914 downwards.
AAATTAGAAAAAGAAAATAAACATATCAAACATATTTTCTATGTTTTCTCAATTTGAACACAAAATTTATTTTCACAAACCAAACATTTTCTAAAAGTTGAAAAATTGAAAATGAAAATCAATTTTAAAAAATGAAAACAGAAAATAAAAATAGAAAATATTTTCACAAACCAATCGGCACCTAAGTTTGTATGACTTTTCAGGTGGTGGGAAAGAGAAAACACAATCATGACTGACGTAATAGCACATGATTGGATGACCGAGTAAAAAAGTTCTATATTATCAGTGAATGAAAATTAAATTAATTTGAAAATTAAGTTTATAAAATTTTCTATTAACGAATAATGCATAATTTTTTTTACATAATTAGTGAAGAATATTTTTTTCCATAAATAAATATTCTAATCTTTATGATTATATATTTAAATTTCAAAATTATAAGCCAAGAATGTATAACTAAACTTATAAAATAAGTACATATTTATTATGATAATATATTTAATATCTAATAATTTCTCGTAAATACATGAATATCAGTGGAATGCAAGTTAAATATGATCAAATATAACAAGAAATTTTGTGAGAAAGAGAAGTTGAAAGCAATGAGTAAGAATATAGAAATTGAATAAAAGAAAAAAGTGCATAAAGTGAAACCCAATATGTACATAGATTTGAGTTTTAAAAAAATTTAAACACATTTTAATGAAAAAAAAATGCAAATGGAAAGGAGCCTTGGGAAAATCATCTGCGTATGATGAAAATGTGCTTTTGGGCTACGGAGTACGCGGAGTACGTATGTCAAAAGTACACAGAGCTTTTTTGTTTCATAATTGCCATTTTATTTTATAGCCTTATTTTGCCTTCACTGAAATTAACCTTCCTCAGCTCTCCTTCTTCATCTCTTCCAACAATTCTCAAATCTCATCCACCACGGTTGCATCTTCCTCAAGATACTGCCTCCACAATACTTCCATAACCTTTAACATCGTGTCAGGACAACGTCATCTTCTTTGTCAGCGGAACCCCTTGCATGTAGTGGAAAGTGTGTATTTTGCAGCGTCAAGTCTTATGTTCGAAGAAATGCTCAAATGGGTAGGTTGCAAGATTAAGGGCTTTGGGAAATTGTGAAGGGAAAAATCAAAATCCTTGTTGAGGGAACTTGTGGCAGCGGTGCATATCAAATTGATGGGAAAGAGAATAGAGAAATAACAAAAGATTTTAGAAAACGAATCAAATCGACGAAGGGTCGTACCAGAATAGAGAAAGATGGATCAAGTTGCTATGTTTGTTTAGGTTTTGGCGATTGTGACGGAGAGTGGCTGAGAAGAGCTCCGTTCCGTACTTGGAAGTGAAACAGAGAGAGAGAGAGAAAGAGAGAGGAGAAAATGTAGCCCTGGCTAGCCCCTACAAGTACAAACTGACTTGTCAAACTACAAAACGACATTGTTTTGAAATGTTTATTTTGATCTTTTCCTAAAAAATATACAATTAGGGGTGGCAATTTCCCCCGCCGAATGGGGACCCCGCGGGGACTGCCCTGCTTGGGGCCCCGCATGTGGGGATATTTTCCCCCGTGGGGGTGGGGGCGGGGATCGGTCTCCCCGCCCCGTGGGGATCCCGCATCACCCTGCATAAATAGTATTTTTAAAATATTTATTTATATTTTTATGTAAAATATTTATTTATATTATTTGAAGAAGATTTAAGTAATTTATAGTATTAAAAAAATATATATGGACCATGTGATCCAAATTATTTCCTACAACTGAACTTAAATCCCTTATATTAAAAAAAACCTTAATTCCTAAACTTATTGGACTTAAGACTATTGAAAAATAAAAATGAATAAATCCTTAACTTAAAGTGAAGTAACACAATTAAGAAAGTAAGAAAGAAACCCTAACCCCACCTCCACTCACTTCTTTCTCATTCCTTAACCTCAAATTTCAACAATCATCATTGCTCTGTCTCCTCTGCGCGCCTCTGCTCTGTGCGAGTGTCAGTCCTAATTAAAATATCTTTAATTTATGGTCATTTTATATTTTATTATCATTTTAAAATTTTTCAATAGTTATATTTGTTGAACTATTATGTAAAATTTAAATTCTAAATTATCAATACTATGATTGAAGTAATTAAAATCTTATTATTTATATTTTTTTCTATTTTTTTATTTTTGAAAAATATTTTTGCACAGGTAAAAATTCCCCGTGGGGTCCCCGTGGGGAATGGGGGTAGGGGAAAAACAATCCCCGCGGTGGTGGTGGGGGAAAAACATGATCGCGGGGGTGGGGTGGGGAAGGTACTTCCCGCCTCCCCACCCCGCACGATTGCCACCCCTATATACAATAATAATATTTATAAATACATTTTTTCTTACATATATTTTCCACTTACTTTATTATCTTTGGATTTTAACGTGATATCACTTCACCAGCTACACTTCTTTTCTCCACTATTGGATCAAAATATATGTATGTTATACATCTCATTTGGTATGTGTATATATGAAACTAAATAAATCAAGAATATCGGCCTTGTTATGAGATAATATTGTGAATATCTGTATCTTTAACAGATTTAGATAAGATAGGATAAGATTTGATTTGATCTTATCTCTTCCTTATTAAGATTTGATTTGATCTTATTTCTTCTTTAGTTTGGCTATAAATAGCACTATGAATCCTAATGGAAGAGTACACTTTGGAGACTATCAATAATATTGTTTTCTCTTCTCCTCTATTTTCTCTCTGTTATTGTTATTAGTTTCACAACACGTTATCAGCACGAAAAGCTCTCAAGGTAACATTTTTCTTTTCAATTATGTCAGTATTTCAATTATGTCAAATCTCTCTTATCTTGAATTTGTTGCCCTTGAAATTTCGGGAAAGAACTACATGACTTGGGTTCTCGATGATAGAATCCATCTGAAATCATTGGGTCTTTAAGACACCATTGTCCAAGGAAATGTTGCATCCCAGAAGGATTGTACTAAAGCATTAATATTCCTTCGCCGTCATCTCCATGAGGCTTTAAAATATGAATACCTTACTCTGGAAGATCCTGCAGATCTCTAGAATAGCCTGGAAGAAAGATATGATCACCAAAAGTCGGTGATTCTTCCAAGGGCTCATTAATTTGATTTAAGGCTCTGGAAGAGCTATAATTTTGTTGCCTGAAGGAACAAAATTCATCATTAATGATGCATTACTGTCTACTAAATTACAAAGAAACTTATTGAGTTTCAAAAATATTCGCCGAAATGGATATCATCTTGAGACAGTAAATGAGGGGAATAATGAGTACCTTCATATCACAAGTTGTGATTCCAACAAGAAAGTTGTGCTAGAAAAATTACATTCGTTTTCATCTGGTCTTTGTTACACTAAAATTAGTGTAATTGAATCACATGCTATTGTAAACCAGAAGTTTACTAATTCAAATGACTTTATCATTTGACATGATCGATTAGGACATCCAGAGAAATAATGATGCGAAGGATCATTGAACACTCGTATGGACATTCATTGAAGAACCAGAAGTTTTTTCAATGTAATGAGTTTTCATTTGTTACATGTTCTCAATTTAATATATATTTATATATTATATGGCATTCACCAACAAAGATTGAATTTGAACCTCTTGTATTCCCAGAAGGAATTCAATGTGATATATGTGGATTAATTAATCCAATATATGGACCTTTCAAATAATTATGATTGATGCATCTATGAAATGGTCACATATGTGCTCATTATTTTCTCGTGACCTGAAGTTCGTGATATACTTGCACAAGTTGTTAAGAGCACTAATTTCGATAAACAATTAAAATGGTGAATTTATTTCTCAAGCTTTTGATGCTTGTAGGCCAATATTGTATATATTGCATGTTCATAAAAAGAATTGGCTAGCATAATAAACTTATGAAAGACCTCCAGATGATTGCTAGACCACTTATTTATGAGAACAATTCTCCATCTTCTAGTTTGGAGCGAATTATTTTACAAATGCTTATTTGTATAAGACAAATTGTCGTTATTTCTCTCTCCCAGTATAATTGTTTTGGCCTGCAATCAAACAATTTTCATTTAAAATGTTGGAAGTAACTCTAGCTTTATAGTCAAGTATTTTGAAAATACAAATAGGAGATGTCTTTAAGGCTCAATTTGTTGATTGCCAATTTAATGAAGTAATGTTCCCAACATTAGGGGGAGAATGACAGTTGGAATAAATTGCAATTCATCACTCTTACTCTATTTAGATCCTCATAAAAAGGCAATATGAACTAGAAGTTCATAATTTTATTGCATAGAGTAGTAAATGCATTATCAGATGTATTTTTTTGATGAAATAGAATAACTAAAATATATATACCAGCTGAATATACCCTTATTCGAAATTGATGCCCATTGTGAGACAATTGACTAGTGAATAGATTACACGCCAGAAGCGTGATATGCTAGTCGGTTCCAAAATGAAAATTTTCGAAGTAAGGGGCAAATAGACAAAAAATATTGTTATGGAGGCAAATGATACTCTTCCTGTAACACCCCGACTTTTATTAAGTCCTAATTAAGTGAGATTAAGGGTAATTGACCTTGGTTAGGATTTAATTCGGTTTGGGTGGATAAGTTTCTTCTAGTCAAACCCTTATGTGTGACGTGATTTAAGTGTGTATATATGTGTTCATTCTATGCTATGTGAATTACGTGTGTAAATTATATATCATAATTATGTGTATTTATGTGAGTGTTCATTGTGTGTGGGAGAGTATGTTGGATGCATATATGAGTTTTAATTGGTATTTAGATGATGCATATGGTTAGGAATGATGATATAAAATATTTATATGAGTTACATGATGTTATTAGATAATATTAGTGTTATATATTATTATTTATTTTATTTTATTTTATTTTATGTGCCTATGTGTGTATTTTAATTTATATTTAAATATTAGAAAAATTATATGAGCATTATAGTATTATTTGGAGTGTTTTAGTAATTTAAGTGACGGTGGGCCCCACAATGACTCTTGACCTAGCCACTCCCTATATAAACACTAGTAACCCTCTCCAATTGAGAAAAACACTCTCCTCCTTCTTTTGAGCCGCCATAGCCATCTTTCTCTCAAGAGCTCTCTAAGCCATTGATACTTCAAACCACGAAACACCCATCAAACCTCACTCAATCCAGAAAATAAATTCATATTCTTAATCCTCCCATCAAGCCGGAGCTTTCTACCGATTCTGTTTCTCCGTTAAGAGTCTCCGGCGTCACAGGACCGTTCGTGGGGCTAGAGAGAGGTTTCCTACGAGAGCAACGTCGGGAAAAAAAGGGTTTCTCTTTGCATTCTAGCATTTTGTCTTCAAGACGTAGGGGTTTAGGCATTCTATTTTCATGCATCTTGATGATGATTTTATGAGATTAATGTGATGGTCGTTTTTCCCATTAGGGATTTTTGTGCATTATTATTATTATTATTATTATTATTGTGATTACGACGTAGATATAGCGCATATATATATATATATACGTATGCGTATGGCAATTGGCAGCGGCAGCCGAGCATACTTGAATTTGGTTTTTTTTGGCAGCGTGAATATTACATAAACTTATATATTACTATTATATATATATATATTACTATTATATATATATATATATATATATATATATATATATATATATAATATATAAATAAAAGACAGTTTATTAGTGTAGGTATATTACTATTACATATTATTATTACATAAACTTATACCTATTAGCATGTATATTAGTTAATAATAGGTAGATAACATGTAGAATATAATAATAATATGGTAATGATAGTAATATTAATAGGGAAGATAATAATAAATATTAACCCTAACAATAATAATAAAAGAATAATACAGTAAGAACAACAGCATGTATATATATGATATGTAATGATATAGTAATAGTAACAATAATAGTATAGAAGAGAAGATTGGTGATGAATAAAATATAGAGTTTACAAGATACTTAAGGGTAGAGTATAAAGTACAAGTAAAACTAGAATAAAGTATAAGTATGAAATAATAATAAAATAAACGAGATCATATGACATGAAGGTATAGAAGCATGAGAATAATATTTATAAGTAGTTGTATATCATGTTTATTGATAAGGAGTGGTATTTATTTATTCTCCATGATGTCAGAGTAAGTAAGTGAATGTGCTATGTTTATTCCATGATGTTAAAGAGTATAAATTGACATGTTTTTACCCTTTTATGTACCCTAATGCGTTCTACGACTTGTATAAATGTTATATATGAATTATGCATGATTTATATATGATTATATGAGCTATAAAATATGTTTATATGTATATGTAATTATTGTATGAGATGTTTATGATGAATGATTACATGATGAATATGCTATGTGATGATATATATTATGATGAAATGCTCTGAATGAATTAACTCTGTCATCCGGTAAATGTTAAAAGATGTTTTGAAAGATACTCTGATGCTCTGAAATATCTCTGTTAACTCTGAAAGATTTGTGATAATTAAAGACGTTATGAAAGATCTCTGATACTCTGAAAGATTAAAATACCCTGTAGCCTTCAGCTTGTGATGAGTGTTGTAGGGAGGGGTGCATCCTCGGCTGCAACTCCTTCACTTGAGGAAGGTGAACTATACCCCTCTTCCTCGTATGTTTTAGGATGAGCTCATACCTAGGGCCGGATTGTAGGAGTAAGGATGGAGGAGGCTTTGCCATGTCTGACAGATTTAAAGTAAAAGTTAATGATAAGATGCTCTGAAAGAAAGTTCTGATAAATGTTCTGTTATGTTATATTTCCCTGATTGTGATAGAAGCACATAGTACACTACACATGGACCTTTAATTATGATATGTTATACGAATTAATAAAATGGACAAGATGCACTTAGGTAAGACGTTCCGGGGAAGATTGATTTTCAACTTATATCCGAATTAAACTCATTCATGCTTCACTTATTTTATAATTAAACCCGGGCGGCTTCCTCTACTGAGTCACTTCCAGTGCTCACCCTATGTTTTTCCACCTTTTAGAGGAGCAGACAGAGCAGGATGTCGGAGCACACGAGGAGCCGTGCAGACTTAGTTTATAATGTAGTTCCTTAGATATCAGAGACACGTTTTATTTCCTTATCAGATGTTATGACTTTTATGCTTCCGCTACGTTTATTTATTTATTATTTTTCTGAGTCCAGACCTTTGTTAGCCGGCAGCTATTTATTTACTCATATTTATGGTGGAATCTCATAGGTCACAGTTTTTGGCTTATGGGTGAGACCTAGTATTTACTTCATGTTTGTTACTTGATGGGAGTTATTATATGATGAAGTATTTTAGTAGATGTTTGTATCGCTTATTATTATCGTTGTATTTATGCACAAGGCCCTTATTTTCTATACCGCAAATGATTTTCGAAAATTTACTCCCGCCTATTTTCCGCGTATTATATTTTAAATATAAAGATAAAACATGATAACAGGAGGTAACCCTTATGAAATGGCCTAAAATGACTTAAGCGTTAAGGGCTATCTAGTAGGGTGTTACACTTCCTGTTGAAGAGGATATAGACATGCTAAGGACACATATTGTGGTCCAAAGTTTGACATAATTGAAACGTTAGAAGACGTTCAGGTACCTGAAAATTTCAAGATATGAAATGATGAGATCTCAATAAACCATGTCTACATAAGAAACTATGGAACCGACAATATATTTGCAAATAGTGTAGCGCTACACTTATGCAAGAAAATGAGGATCTTGAGTCAAGAATCATCAACAAATATATCGATATATAAATGATTGGCCAAATTAGAAATAAGCCTTGTAGGCTAAACTTGACTCATTTGTTGATTGAAGTTGTAGTCCAAACATCTGGAAGGTGTGAAACCCATGGGATATAGATGGGTATTTTTGCAAAAGCAAAAATGAGAAAAATTAATTTTTACACTATAAGTCTCAATTTGGAGCACAAGGTCTTTTCCCAAAAGACCTGATATAGATAATGGTGAAACATATCTCCTGTAATTGATGCAATAATGTTACGATATTTGATTAGCTTATCTACATATAATAAGCTAAATATGCATCTAATTGATGTTGTCAAAGCATATCTATATGGTTAATTAGACAATAATGTTTATATGAAAGTCCCTGAAGGATTAAAGATATCAACATTTCTAATGACATTTTGTGAAATTTATTCAATTAACCTGTGAAGATCTATTTATGGTCTAAAATAATCTGGGCACATACGGTACAGCCGTTTTAATGAGTATTTGATTGAGAAGAGATTTCAGGATAATGTTATTTGTCCATGTGTAAATGAATTCATCATATTTGTGTATGTTTATGACTTGAATATCATTGGAACTCCCGAAGAGATTCCTATAGTCATAAAAGATTGAAAAGATGAATTTGAGATGAGAGATATTTGAAAGACTAAATTTTTCCTCTGTCTACAGATCGAGCATTTGACTAATGAAATTTCAGTTCATCAATCAACTTATATTGAGAAAATCTTGAAGAGATTTATATGGATAAACCACATCCATTAAGTACCCCAACGGTGGTAGGTCGTTGGATGTAAGAGAGATTCATCCCTTCCTCAAGAAAATGGGGAAGAAGTCTACTTGATCCTAAAGTATCATATCTTAGTGTTATTGGAGCACTCATATATCTTGCTAATTATACACAACTAGATATAACATTTGCTGTAAATGTATTAGTAAGACATAGTTCCTCCTAATTTATTTAATATTCTTCTACCGACACATCTCAATCTTGTGTACTAATTTCTTGAAGGTAGAAGTATATGAAATAATTTCTTTAAGAGGGGGAGAAAATACTGTACTTTTTTCCTTGATTAAAGTTTTTATCCCACTGGGTTTTTCCTTAACAAGATTTTTAACAAGAGAATCAAAAGTCTTACATTATGAGGATATTGTACTCTTTTTCCTTCACTAAGATTTTTTCCCAATGGGTTTTTCTTAGTAAGGTTTTAATGAGGCATATTCCAGCAACAGACATTCAAGGGGAGTGTTATGAGATAATATTGTGAATATCTGTATCTTTAACAGGTTTAGATAAGATAAGATAAGATTTGATTTGATCTTATCTCTTCTTTAGTTTGGCTATAAATAGCACTATGAATCCTAATGGAAGAGTACACTTTGGAGACTATTAATAATATTGTTTTCTCTTCTCCTCTATTTTCTCTCTGTTATTGTTATTAGTTTTACAACAGGCCTATTATTTTTGGTATTGGACCAACGGTATCCCCAGCTCGATAGGTCAAACACTAATCCATCGCAGTGCAGAGCTCCATTTAAGATTTTAATCGTTGGCCAATGGGTTACTGCATACACAAAGCGGGGATCGAACCCCCGATCCTTACTTAGGCGGACAAATGAGCTAAGCACTTCAACCACGGTTGAATATCAGCCTTTTAAGACATGTTTGGATAATATGAACGTGTGTCAAACAAGTGGAGCCGCCCATTTAGGTCCTCTGCATAACTGATGCTAGATATGTTTTTTTTTTAGATTAGTCTGATTATGAGAAATTTTTGGGTCGGACTGTCTTCTTTCTTTTTTTTTTTGCAATTGGGTGAATTTTTTACAAAGCCCATTGAGAAAGTTTAATATTAAAAAATATATAATATATTAAAGTTTAATTTCAATTCATTGTCGGTGTAAAGTAATTTTACACAAATATCTAATCATAGATTAACACATCGACAAAAGTGTTTAACTTAAACACTCATTAACTAAAAAGTCTCACAAATCAGTGAATATGATTGTCTGACAATGTAAAAATATTTACACTATCATTGCATCATAATTAAACTCAATATATTATATCAAATATAATTACATATCATGAAATTTAAATATTAAAAAAATATTTAATAATATTAACAATTGACAATAAATTAAAAATCAATATACACGTTCCAATAACAAACATAGACTCATAATAACTTAACAAATTTTAAACTATTACAAATTCATCATAAATATCTAAGCCCAAACACCATAAAAGCAATCTATAAGTATTCAAACATCATAAACATCCATATACAATTCTTTTTAAAAAAACCACAAAAATGGATAAACGGATTAGCCCATAAACTAGGTGGGTTGGCCCACTTAACTTACGACTTAAATGGATAGGATCATAAATGGATTGATGTTAAATAGTTCAAAATTTTTCGGTCAAATCCTTTGTTTTAGCGGATAAAGAGGTTCACCCAGCGGGTTTGTGGTTGTCAAACCGCATTTTAATTATTTGTTTATTATTTAATTTATTTTAATTTAATAATGATGTAAAATAAAAATAAATAAGTAGTCATTGGAATTTAGATAATAGAAAAATAATTATTATTTATTTACTTATTTTTAAAAATATAATTGGAGAAGAGAATAATGTAACCAAATTCAAGTATTATTGGCAAAAAATTGGAATATCTTTATGTTCACACCTCGGATTGTGGTCCAATCCGGCGGCCCAATTTGAGACTTCAATAATGAGCCAAAAAAGGCCCAAGGTCGGACCTCGGACCCCACGATGGGCGAGTCCAGATCAGAGCCCATTAAACCTTCAAGGCCCAATAACAATCAGAGGCCCAAAGGACTTGGATCCGGAGCAGGACCCGGGAACCGGCCCGAGACCCGACCCGAGGTCGGATAAGATTAAGCCCCCGATTAGGGCGGCAATCAGAAGCGAGCGGATAGCGATGCCGAGAAATCTGGAGCCACGATCGACACGACGCGGGACGCCCCAACGCGCCACAGAAAGCGGGAGGCCGTTGCCCCGAGTCGTGCGGCGTGAGCGGCACGGAAATGGCTCCAATCCCCCTCTATAAATAGGGTGTCCCATCCAGTATCAGGTACGCTTTCAGTTGAGTTCTCACGCTTATACTGATATTGACTTAAGCTTCGGAGTCCTTTCAGGGAAAACACCCCCAGCGCCTTGGAGAGTTGCTGTGCGAGGAGTCAGATTCCGGCGACAGTTCATACCTCAGTCAAAGGTACGGAACATTGGCGCCGTTGCCGGGGACCCATCACCACAACACTTTTTGAGGTGGTTTACCTTCTAAGGGACCGAAGCGAACACGAGAAACTGGCTAGAACAAAGTCTACCGCCCGCCTCGTCCACCCAAAAGAACCAGGATACCGGATGGAAGGAACGCAGGACGGGCACTGTGAAACGGTCCACGAGACCGACCAATCTCAACCTCAGCCCCCCCTCCCCGAATCAGAATGAGTTGAACCTCGGAGGAGCAGGGGGAGCTGAAGCTGAACAGCAGCCCAACAAGGTTGTGGGAAACAATGAGGTCGGACCCTCTGTTGACCCCGATGTGCGCCAGACAATGCAGCTCATCCGGGATCAGCAGGAGAGGCTCCGACTGCAGGAGCAAGAAATGGTGAAGCGACTTCCTTTGGAGGACCAACTCCGAAGGGAGGAACGCCGAAACCAGAAGGTGGAGGAAAAGCTCCTCCACGAGCGAGAAAAGGTCAAGGACCTAGCCCATCACCTCCGAAAGCTCGAACTGTAGCAGAAAGGCCCGGCCAGAAATGGTCGGAATGAGCATTCTCGGGAGAAGAAGCAGGAGCGCCCGAGGTCCGATGAGCAACGTCGATCTCGGGAACGCGATGATCGCCAAGAAAGGTCGAGAAGATCCCGAGAGAGAGAAAGGGACAGGCAGTCCCAAAATTATCACGAAGACCGCGAACGCTCCTTTACCTACACCGAGTACCGAAGTACGGGCGGTGGAAAGGGGGGAGGGTTCACGTTCAAGGCTGAGGGGCCGTTGGCCCCACATATCTTGAAATATAAGATGCCCCAAGGTCGGACCCCACCAGGACTCAAGTACGATGGGACCACCGACCCCGAGGAGCATCTGGAGGCTTTTAAATCCAGGATGGATTACGACGGAGCGGAGGATGAGGAACGGTGCCGAGCGTTCCCGATTACCTTGCTGAAGACGGCGTTGAAATGGTACAACCGTCTTCCCCTAAGGTTAATCCATTGCTTCGCAGACCTCGCGGCTCAGTTCCTGGCTCATTTCACGACCAGGAAAACAAAGCCGAGGTCCGCCGTGAGCCTCATGAACATCAAGCAGAAGCAGGGGGAGACGCTAAGAGCCTACTTCGAAAGGTTCAATGCTGAAGCGCTCCTGGTAAGGGATTTGCATGTCTCTAATGCAATCACCCTTTTAATCAACGGACTCAAGTACGTAGCTGAGCAGAGGGGCCCGAAGAGAAAGAGGGAGATAAGCCCTGAGGATGAAGGGCGGAACCCGAGAAGCAAGAGAAGCAAGCCGGAGGATGAGGCCGAGCCCGAAAACAGCTCCGAGGTGGTGAAGACAATTCACACCATCGCGGGGGGTTTTGCGGGAGGTGGAGCAAGCGCTGCGGCGAGAAAGAGGGCGCTCAAAGAGATATTGAGCGTAGACAGGAAGGAATTGGCATCAAAGGCGCAGAAGAAAGCCCCGGTGCTAATCTCCTTCTCGGACCTCGACAATCCCGGGGTAGTTGCTGATTATGCAGACCCCTTGGTTGTGTCGGTTATAGCCCGCAACATGGAGATTCGAAGGGTTTTAATCGACACAGGGAGCTTCGCCGAGTTGTTAACAAGAAAGGCCTTCGACGAGATGGGCCTAAAGGACTCCGACCTGAAGGCCTACAATGAAGACCTCGTAGGGTTTTCAGGGTACGATGTGATCAAGCCGGATGGTTACATCACCATGTATCTCACTTTGGGCACCAAGCCACTAATGAAGACTGTGGAAGTAGATTTCATAGTGGCGAAGATCAACTCTGCCTACAACATGATTATGGGCAGACCTACACTGTGTAAGCTCGGAGCAGTGGTGTCGGTCCCCCATATGGTCATGAAGTTTCCTACAGAGGATGGTAAAGTCATCACAGTAAAAGGGTGGTAGGTGACAGCCCGGAAGTGCTACATCAATAGCCTGAAGGTCAGTGAAAGGACCAAAGGTGAGGATGGAGCGCAAAAAGAAAAAGAAAAAGAAAAAGAAAAAGTAGAAAAAGAAGAAAAAGAGACGAAAAGGCCGAGAGTCGAGGTCAACAACGTTGAACTCGATGTGAGATCTCGGAACCCAGTGAGGCCGGAGCCAGAGGGCCAGCTGGAGGAGGTACAGATCGGGGAAAGCCCTGAGAAGATTACTCGGATCAGTGCTAACATAAGTCCTATAGGTAAAGGGGCACTAATCCAGTTTCTCAAAAAAAACTCCGACCTCTTCGCATGGGAAGCAAAGGACATGCCCGGAATCAGCCCCGAGGTCATGAGCCATCAGCTGTCTGTGTACCCAGGCACTAAGCCGGTGCAGCAGAAGAAGAGGAGGATGTCGGAAGAGAAGGCCCAAGCAATGATCGAGCAAGTTGAAGCACTGCTTAAGGCCGGATTTATCAGGGAGGTCCAGTACCCGACATGGCTCTCCAATGTCGTATTGGTGCCGAAGACGAATGGGAAGCTCAGGATATGCATAGATTACACCAACTTGAACAAGGCTTGCCCCAAGGACCCCTTCCCACTACCGAGCATTGACAGCCTAGTGGATGCCGCATCGGGTTTCCGTTTCTTGTCCTTCATGGACGCATACTCGGGATACAATCAGATCCCAATGAACCCCGATGACGAGGAGAAAACGACGTTTATCACAACAAGGGCGAACTATTGTTACAAGGTGATGCCTTTTGGTTTGAAGAATGTCGGGTCCACTTATCAGCAGCTCATGAACAGGGTCTTCAAATCGAAAATCGGTACCAGGATGGAAGTGTACATAGATGACATACTGGTAAAGACAAGAAAAGAGGAGGACACGATCTCCGATCTGGAAATCGTGTTCGGAAAGCTAAGAGACCATGGGATGAGGTTGAACCCCCTGAAATGCGCCTACGTTGTCGAGGCCGGAAAATTCCTAGGCTTCATGTTGACCCAGAGAGGTATCGAAGCAAACCCAGAAAAGTGCAAAGCCATTCTGGACATGAAGAGTCCGGCCTCCGTAAAAGAAGTTCAGAGGTTAACGGGCCGGTTGGCTTCGTTATCAAGGTTCCTCCCGTTTTCAGCTCGGAAATCCCTACCGTTTTTCGAATTGTTGAAGAAAAAGACAGATTTCAGTTGGACCCCGGATTGCGAAGAAGCTTTCCAAAGCTTCAAAAAATTCCTGATGGCTCCTCCGATCCTGTCTAAACCGGAGGTCGGAGAAGTGTTATACCTCTACCTCTCGGTGGGAGAGCTGGCGGTTGGAGCGGTGCTGGTAAGGGAAGAAGACAGAGTGCAAAATCCTATCTACTTCGTGAGCAAGGCATTGCAAGGTCCCGAGACCCGATATCCGAAGTTAGAGAAGGTCGCATTCACATTGATCACAACCGCAAGAAGGCTGAGGCAGTACTTCCAGGCCCATACGGTGGTAGTGAGAACAAATCACCCTATGAGGCAGATTCTACAAAAGCCCGACCTAGCAGGACGAATGGTGTCGTGGGCAGTAGAACTTTCCGAGTTCGACCTGATGTTCGAACCTCGGAATGCAGTTAAGTCGCAAGCCTTAGCCGACTTTGTCAGAGAAATGGTGGATGAAGAAGAAGAAGAGGTCCAATGAACCTAATTTGTTGACGGATCGTCTAACCTAAAGGGTAGTGGAGCCGGCATCATCCTAGAAAACAATCTAGGAATCCAGGTCGAGATGTCGGTAAAGTTCGAGTTCCGAGCTTCCAACAATCAGGCGGAGTACGAAGCCTTGATTGCCGGATTGAAACTAGCAAATGATCTCGGAGCTCAAGAACTCACTATCTGTAGCGATTCGCAGATTGTGGTTTCTCAAATCGGACGCGAGTACCAGGCCCGAGATGAGCAACTAAAGAAGTATCTGCAGATAGTGACCGAGTTGCTAAAGCCACTGCAAAAAGCCGAGGTAAAGTACATACCTCGAGAAGAGAATGCCCGAGCCGACGTGTTGTCGAAGCTCGCAAGTACCAGGCCTACAGGGACGAGCAAAACATTGATTCAAGAAACCCTGGAAAGGCCATCAATTGCAGAAGGACAAGAAGTCGCGGCTATAATAACGTCGCCAAGTTGGATTTCCGAGCTCCTCCAGTATCTCAGGCTCGGAATTCTTCCGGATGATGAGAAGGCCGCGGCAGTGGTGAAAAGAAGAGCCCCATACTACACGGTGGTTGAGGGGCAATTATACAAAAAAGGGTTCAGCCAGCCACTACTGAAATGCCTAAACGAAGATCAAGCCAAGTGTGTCCTCGAGGAAGTCCACGAAGGGGCAGGGGGTAGTCACCTCGGAGGCCAAACCCTAGCGCTGTAAGTCATCCGAGCTGGATACTTTTGGCCAACGTTAAAAAAGGATGCGGCCGAATATGTGAAGAAGTGTGTGAAGTGCCAAGAACACAGTCACCACTACAGGGCGCCTCCCGAGGAGATGACCCCGATTTTGGTATCGTGGCCCTTTGATAAGTGGGGCATAGACTTGCTCGGGCCCTTCCCAACGGCTTCGGGCTTGGTGAAGTACTTGGTAGTGGCTATTGATTACTTCACCAAGTGGATCGAGGCAGAACCTCTAGGCACAATAACGGCGGCTCAATGTCGGAAGTTTGTCTGGAGGAATATCATAACTCGTTTCGGGGTCCCAAAGGTCATAATCTCGGACAACGGAACGCAGTTCACTGACAAGAAGTTCCGAGAATTCCTGCAAGGATGGAACATTGAGCACAGGTTCACTAGTGTAGAGCACCCCCAAGCTAATGGGCAGTGCGAAGCTGCTAACAAGGTGATCCTAAGGGGATTGAAGAAAAGGCTCGACGAGGCAAAAGGATCTTGGGCAAAAGAGCTCGGGAGTGTCCTATGGGCCTACAGAACGACGCCGCACTCTACTACGGGAGAAAGTCCTTTCAAACTCTCCTATGGTAGTGATGCTATGATCCCAGTCGAGCTTGGAGAACCGAGCTTCCGAGTTATCAGCTACAAAGAAGCTCGAAACTCGGAGGCAAGGGAGGCAAAGCTCGACACGGTCGAAGAAGATCGGGACGCAGCCAAGATCCGAGAAGAAGCCCTCAAACAAAGGGTGGCAAGAAGATACAACCAGGGAGTGGTCCCGAGAAGGTTCAAGAAGGGCGACTTCTTCCTGCGAAGAGCAAACATCGGAGCTCCAAACCCGGGAGAAGGGAAGCTGGCCGCCAACTGGGAAGGGCCATATAGAGTGAAAGAGACCCTAGGAAAAGGGGCTTACAAGCTAGAAACCCTAGAAGAAAAAGAGGTTCCGAGGTCGTGGAATGCCACGAACCTTAGGAAATTTTATATTTAAATTTTATTCATGTAATTTGTGGTACCTCAGTTGGTACTCTTTCCTACCACAGGATTTTGCCCTAAGGAGGGTTTTGCCCGGGAGGTTTTAACGAGGCGAGCTTGAGAAGACATTAATAAAGTATTCTTTTCGACATTTACTTGTTTGTTTTATTTGAAAAGTTGGAAGTATTTACCTAGCGTTAAAACCCGAGTTGGTTAAGACCCCGAGTTGGTCAAAAACCCGAGATGGTTAAACGCTGGATTAAATTAAAAAACCCGAGTTGGTCAAAACCCGAGCTGGTTAAGCGATTGATTAATTAAAAAACCCAAGTTGGTTAAGACCCCGAGTCGGTCAAAACCCGAGCTGGTTAAGCGATTGATTAATTAAAAAACCCAAGTTGGTTAAGACCCCGAGTTGGTCAAAACCCGAGCTGGTTAAGCGATTGATAAATGAAAAAAAACCCAAGTTGGTTAAGACCCCGAGTTGGTCAAAAACCCGAGCTGGTTAAACGATTGATTAAATTAAAAACCCAAGCGGGTTAAGACCCCTAGTTGGTCAAAAACCCGAGTTGGTGGTATTAATTAAAAATAAAAATCCAAGTTGATAAAGACCACGGGGCGGTCGGAACCCGAGGTGAATAATTGAGCGAACCCGAGATGATTACCGCGATTAAAAAGAAGTGCTTACTTGTGTAAAGCTAAGATAAATCAAGCAAAAAGCACGAGTAAGTAAAACCATGACCTGAATTAAATTCCTACATATATTAATGAAAGTCGGCACGAACCCCGAGAAGGGGAACCCGGAAAATATAAAGAGTACAAAAACAAAACCGGCACGAACCCACGAAGGGGAACCCGGGCAAAGTAATCAGAATGTAAGGGCAAAATAAAAATTGTCATTTACAAAATAACAGATCAGACATCTGGAGCATCTACAGCAACGGTCTCAGGAAGGATGGCTTCAGAAGAAGTCTTATCAACAGGAACCTCGGAGTCGGCTGGAGGGGTTGGCTGAGCTTCCTCAGGAGAGTTCAGGTCAACAACAACTAGCTTCCCGTCCTCGATCTTAGTGTACATTCCAACTTGTCCGAGATCAAGGTCGGGAGCGATGACCCGAACTTGGTCTTTAATAAACTCCGCCACAGCCAGGGTGGAGTCAACCAATGAAGCCTGCAGCCCCTCCACCTCGTTCTCAAGCCTGGAAATGTCCTGAGTTGAAGAAAGGCGAAGGTCGTCCAACGCGCCAGTTAGCTCGTCGATCTTCCGCTTCCCTTCATTCAGCTCCAAGGTCAGGCTCCTGCGACCGTCCTCCGAGGCCTTCAACTCACCTTGAGTAAAGGAGAGATCCTCCTCGGAGGTCTTCAGCTTCTCCTCTGCCTCCCTGAGACGAGCCTCGAGGTCCTCCATCCTCTTATTGCTTGTTTCTTGGGCCTCGCGGAGGGCGTCGAGCTCTTCCTGAACGCCATGCCCGAGAACAGCTAGGGGCTCCATGTGGCGAAGGACGGTGACGGTCTTCACCAAAGCCCTCTGGCTCCATCAGAGGAAAGTACGGATATCTTCCGCCCCCTCCAATTCGGCAACAGCAGTCGAATTGTACATTTCCTAGTCTATCATTTCCGAGAAATTGTAATCTTTGTCGAAGGGGGAGAGGACGGAAGAGTCGCCATGGTCATGCTTTTTCTTCTTCCGGGGTTCAAAAGGCCCGAAAACGCCCAGGTCGGCGCCCTCGTCAAGCACCGGATTTTTGCGCTTGGAACCAGGGGAGGAGGAGCAACAGTAGCCAACACAATGGGCCCCGAGGCAGGGGTAGCCGAAGTGGCAGCAGAGGAGGAGGCCTTTGTGCCCGACCCGCTGGCTGCTGTCTTCTTTTTCTTCTTCTGGGATAAGCAGAGGGCTCGGATGGCATCGAGGTTGGCGGCGCCCGACTTGGTGCCTGAAAAGGAGGAAGAAAACATCAAAGTGAGCACAAAAGCAAGAAAAATTATGTGAAGCAAAGTATGAGGAAATGGGTTTACCGATCTCCTTTGAGAAGTCGGAGGCACTACCCCGGATAAGCTTTTTAAGGACAAGGTTTTTGTCCCGATGGCAATCGAGAAAGAGGCGGACAATCCCGACCTCGGCCTCAGTCAACTCGGTGTCCTTAATGTCTACGACGTAGACATTCTTAACCCAGTAGAGGGGGAACCGGGGCTCGCCATTCTCGGAAAGCCAGAATGGGTAAGTATCTTCCGCAGCGCGAACCCGGAAGTATACTTCCTTGAAGTTGTGGACGGAGTCTTCGAAAAGGGTGAAGACCTTCCGACCTGAGTGAGCTCGGAAGGATATCCACCCCTCGGTTCCATGGGGGAGGGTGACGGCAAAAAGATAGAAGAACACCTTTAGAGAAGGGGGAAGCCCAAGGTGCTCGCAAACTCGTTCGAACCCCCGGACCATGGCCCAGGAGTTGGGGTGGAGCTGAGAAGGTGCAACCCAAACCGTCCTCAATAACCGAATCTGGAAGTCGGTGAAGGGGATGCGAATTCCAATCCGGGTTAGGAGCAGGTCGTACATATAAAAGAAGTTGACCGGCTCCTGACCATTGTTGAAAGGAACCCTCTCGTCAGCAGTAGGGGCCTCGATTATGTACTGGCCGAGAGCTCCTTCAGCAAACATTTGCTCGCAAGAGTTGACAGCGGTGGCATAATCCTCATCAACCACTGAGACTATGCCGAGGGCCTCTTCCCCGGCCCAGTCGTATTGGTCGTTGAGAAGGAGAGGGCGTTGGAGCTCTGGCTTTGGACGCTTACCCATTACCTACAAAGGAAACCATTCAAAACAGTTTAAAAAACTGTCCTCGAAAATCGGGGTTTGACGTTTTAAATGGTTTCCAATGAAAGGAAAAAGGGGGCATATCGGATCCCAATTAAGGGAGGCCGAGCTCCGACGTCACCACTCCGAACAAATAAAACAATGCGAGGGTAGAAGACCCTCAATAAAGGGGAGAGTTATCATCTAGGTCGGACCCGAGGCGGAGCCCTGAGCAGGGGCATCCGAGGTCCGAGGTCGCGCATCCAGATATTCTAGTAGCGAAAATGGCAAAAATAAGGGCGGAAAAGGGCGAAAAGCCCCTATCGTAACCTATGCCAGAAAACAAACAACAGGGAAAGGAAGAAATGCATGTATAATCTGCATGAACTTAAAAGAAGTTTCAAAACCCAGAAAATGGGTAGACGAAGGCGCAACAGAGAGGCGAGCAAACGCCATGACCAAAGGAACCAAAGAAAGTAGCAAGAACCAGTAAAAGATGCAAGAAAATTACAGGGAAGGAAAACTTACTTAGTTCAAAGAAAAGGAAGCGACAAATGGTGATAGATGAAGAAGATGGCGAGAGCTCTGAACCTCCGGACGGTGGCGCGCTTCTAAGTAGGGAGTGATGCACGGCGGAGAGAAGAAATCGCAGAAGGAGAAGAGAGTTTGAAAGAGGAAGAAGGAGAACAGTGACCCACCTAGGCGGTATTTATACCGCCAAAAGGACAGAGGCAAAAGCGTCATTTCGCGTCCCGAGCAGGGGCATTTTAGACATTTCACAGGCAAAAGCAGGGGCAGTTTTGGAAGCCACAAAACTCATCTCGGAGACGTTTCGTCTCCAGCCGACACGTGTCACGCATCGAGTGGCACGATGGGATATGAAAAGACAGGCGTTAGAGATAGGGTGGCGTGGATTTCGAGGCGCCTCTTGGTGTTTCAGCTCGAACCTCGGGCTACGCCCGAGCTCCGAGCTGGGGGCAATGTTCACACCTCGGATTGTGGCCCAATCCGGCGGCCCAATTTGAGACTTCAATAATGAGCCCAAAAAAGGCCCAAGGTCGGACCTCGGACCCCACGATGGGCGAGTCCATATCAGAGCCCATTAAACCTTCAAGGCCCAATAACAATCAGAGGCCCAAAGGACTTGGATCCGGAGCAGGACCCGGGAACCGGCCCGAGACCCGACCCGAGGTCGGATAAGATTAAGCCCTTGATTAGGGCGGCAATCAGAAGCGAGCGGATAGCGATGCCGAGAAATCCGGAGCCACGATCGACACGACGCGAGACACCCCAACGCGCCAAAGAAAGCGAGAGGCCGTTGCCCCGAGTCGTGCGGCGTGAGCGGCACGGAAATGGCTCCATTCCCCCTCTATAAATAGGGTGTCCCATCACAGTATCAGGTACGCTTTCAGTTGAGTTCTCACGCTTATCCTGATATTGACTTAAGCTTCGGAGTCCTTTCAGGGAAAACACCCCCAGCGCCTTGGAGAGTTGCTGTGCGAGGAGTCAGATTTCGGCGACAGTTCATACCTCAGTCAAAGGTACAGAACATTTTACTAAATGGAATAATTACAATCTCTCAAAATATAAGGAGAGAACAACAATATTTTCTCTTATATATGAAGATTATAAACATAATAAGAGATAATACTGAGGAGATACCTAGGTAGCGTTTGATAGTTGTCCTAAGACAGTGAAGACAGAGACACAAAGATAATAAAGGCTGCCTTTGGATTCAAGAGTGGACGGAGACGGAGAGACAGAGACATAGAGACAGAGACAATACAGAAAAAATAACTATCTCAGTATCGTGTTTGTTTGTATGGATGGAGACAATGGACATAAAAATAAAATGACATTATTGACCCTCACCAAACCACCACTCACCGCCGCTGGACAACCGCCGACTGCCGCCAGACCACTGCCGACCGCCGCCGGACAACCACCGGACCACCATTCAACCACCACCAAACAAGGGTATAATTGTAAAAATTATTTCTGTCTCCGTCTCCGTTTTTGCGTCCCAGGTATATGGAGGTACAGAAAATACGGATAGAGACAGCGACAATTTTGGAAAATTGTCTCCGTCTCTGTAAACCAAACATGATACAAATAAATTTGTACTCAGTCTCCCGTCCCCGTCTCCATAACCAAACACACCCAAAGGGACTGTGTCTGTCCATGGTGTTTGGTAACAGTGGACAAGACATAAAAAATATTTTTGTATTGTGTTTGATAATAGTGGACATGATATAAAGACATGTAAAAATGATCATAATTACGCTTTTATATTAAAAAAATAATAAAAAATAATCATGTTATTAACAATTCATAAAATTAAGTATATTCACTAAATATTTAAATTATATTTATTTAATTTAATCTAATTTGAACATATTTAAAATTATTCTTATTCATTGAATATTTAAAATATTAGTACAATTATATATATAAATTTGTGAATTTTAATACTTAACATAATTTTAATTTTCTAAAGTAAACATATTCATTTGTTAACACAATTTTATATTGAGTATGAAATGAAATTGTAAAAAAAGGTTAAAATTACCTTGGATATACATAATGGGAATTATGTTAAATGATGGAAGATATATTGATAATAAAATTTCATTAAAAGGACCAATTCATTTCAGTCCATCTCAATCCTTCACTTCTGGAGTGGACACAAATTATGTGTCTTTTCTGTCCGTGGACACAAATTTTTATTCATCTGTATCTCTGTATTATAAACCAAATAAAATTAGTCCTTCATAATCTCTGTCTTTTGTGTCCTAAAACAACTACCAGACACTACCTAATATTTTTCTCTCTAAGTCACCAACACAACCTCAAATATCTATTCTCTCTATTTGTCTCAGTTTTAGTGATACATTCAAATGGTTTTAGTAGTGCATCACTGACGAGAGCCGGAGCGTCGTTACTTCTCCAGTACCCGAGCAATTTAGAAAAGGAAAAGGAAATGGGTGTTTAGTTTACCGAATCGGCGACCCAATACGTAGTATAAGGAAGCTGACTCGGGTCGTCTCTCAGAGGAAGTGCAGACAGGTGACTGGATGAGCAGATTGTATGAGAAGGGGGTTGGAAAAGCGCATGTGAACAGTAGGTAGGAAATATAAATAACTAAGTTGCCTCGGTGTTGGATGAGACGATCGGTACGGTTCTCCTATCATCGACCCTAGTACTACGCTCAACTCCTAGCGTGTGGCACTCGTAGTGTAACTGTACTCTCCTTATCAGACTAAATAAACCTCCAATCTCACCAAGGGAATACCTAGGCGACTCACTCACAAAACAGTTCGCGACTCAATCTAGTGTGACACTATGCAAAACCTAACTCCTAAACCGGTAGTTAACCTCTAATGCTCTCTAATCAACTAGGAACCAACGTCCGAACAGATGATCAATTCCTAATCAACCAACTAGCCTCGACATGCATCGACATCCTCTAAATCGAGAACTTAAACGCATGCTCACAGCTATCCTAGCCAACCACTCGACTAAACCGTACGAGTAAACTAGGAAAATATAAAATCAGAGCTATATAGAGAGACTACACTAGGTGAATCACATACTACCTAAGGTCTCAGTTACTAACAAACCATAACCGATGATCTATCCTACACCGAGACTAGATAACTACTCTAACATTGCATGAAAATAAATAAAAACAATAAATTGGAAGCAGTAAATTAATTATACAGTAAAAAGTAAATGAATAGTACAAGCGGTAAAAACAGTGCGGTAAAAATAAATTACTATTTTACTATTACAATCACTATTTACTATTACAATCACTATTTACTATCTACTATTTACTATTTACTACTACTACTACTATTCCTAACCTAGAGAGAAGTCAGAGCTCCTCTCTCTAAACTACCCTAAGGAAAGCATGAATGAATGGGGAGCTGGGATATATAGAAAAGCTGCCTCCGTCCACTGTTCTTGGCGCGACATGGTCGCTAGCGAGTAAGCACTAGTCGCTAGCGACCAGCATGACAATGCACACTCGCTAGCGGCTGTAGGTTGGCCGCTAGCGACGGTCTCGGGAGCTGCTATGGTTGAATCTATGCTGGTGGCTCCTGCGGCCGTCCGGTGGTGGCGCGACACTTCTCCGACCTCCGTCACGGACCTCTGAAGTGAACCTTGACCCTTGATGGTGGTGCCTCTGCCGTTTGCTCCGATTACCGCCGCCGATGGTGGTTGAAAGTGGCGTAGATTGTTCAATCTCGCTCTTCGTGCGGCGGTTCCTGAGTCCGGAACTTGGGTTTTGGTCGCACAAGCTTGGGTTAAGGTTCTGGAGTGGTAGAAACTGTCGTGGTTGAGTGGTGGTCGAGATTGGACGAGGTTGCTAAAATTATCCCCGCTTTGCAGGTGCATGGTCGCTAGCGACTAGCATGTGGTCGCTAGCGACTAGTCTTCAACTGATCACTCGCTAGCGGCCAGACGTTATCCGCTAGCGAGGGTACCTGCATCAGAACCAGAATTGCAGTGTGAATTGTGCATTTTCACACAATACAAACATATAAACATACACATACAACATATTACATAACAATTCACATATACACTCATATAATTATGAATACAAACATATAAATACACATACAATCACATAAACACTTAACAAACACATAACACCAACATAATTACATAAACACATAAACATACATATATAACAAGAAATGCACAAATCAGAACCTTAATTTCCTTTGGTCATAAATATGTGCCAAAAAGACACAATTATGCAAAGTTTCATCAAATGAACCAATTAGGAAGTTAAGTGCAAAACTAGCTAGTTGCACACTTTATAATAATTGAAATGATACAACAAGATAAATATAAGGGATAAAAATAGGTAAAAATATACATCTATCAATCACACACAAGTTAGCACCACTTGTATGAATATACCAACTTGTTTTTACAGTTGTTCTTGATCTACAACAAATAAAAAAATGCTCCACTTGTATACCTATATCTATACTAATATAAAAAAAATTGGGGAAAATTAGTTATTTTAGTCTCTACAAATAAATTTAAAAAAATTAAAAATAAATTAAATAAATCAAAAAAATAATTACTCTCTCCATTCAAATTATTTCAACTACTTTTTTTCTCTCTTTCTATATTTATTTCTTCTATGATATTTTTTTTAAAAAAATTATCATTTCTTCTATAATCATCTTCAATACTATTTTTTTTTTTACATATTATCATTAGAAAAAATTTTAAAACGTATATAACTTAAGAGAAAAATTAAAATGCGACTTGACGGGCATAAAGTGGCCGACAATACGCTAGTTAAATTTAAGAGTTTTAGTTTGATTCTCTGATTCTTTGACTAAGTCAAAGTGTTATACAATTTCAACTTTAACTTCACGTGTTATATCTTCTAGCAAGAATTACAATATTCTATCATCATCAACAAAAATTTGTTTTTTGTTGTTTTTTATTTTCAATAACAGGAAACTTGAGTGTTTTGATCATAACTTAATATGATTTTTTTAATTATTTATTTGTTTAGGAGTTCTATTATGGTTGTTTGAATTCTGAAAATGGAATTTTGTTGTTGATTTTGTAACTCTCATGATTATTTTGATTTAATTTTATGTATTGATTTACGTGGTGATGGTGAAGGATAAGGTCATAAGGATAATGATGATGAGATGACAGAGATGGTGATGATGTGACGAAGGTGTAGGGATGAAGGGAAAGAGAAAGGTAGTGATGAAGCATATGGAGACCGAGTTTGAGGTGCCCAAGGCTTTCGTTATGGCTTCCATTCCCTCAAGAGATGGTGCAGTGAGGGTGTCGGTTGAATATGAGGATGATAATGTTTGTGAGGTGAGCTTTTCTTTTTAATCTATGTTTCTATTTTTTTTTATTTAGATGGATGAAGGATGATGGCGATGAGAAATGAAAATGGTGAAGATGATGATGAAGGTGAAGTGATACTCATTTTTCTCTGATGGTCCCTGATAAGAGTATATTGTAAACTGAAGTTGTTAAGTTGTTAGTTTCTGTTAAGTTCTAGTTAATTGTTTGTTTGCTTGACCATGGTTTGTTAACCATGGTTAAAGCCTGTATAAATACTTTGTATCTGTGCAATGAATAATCAAGAATCACTTTCCACTATTCATCTTTACTTTCTTCCTTTTTCCTCTCTGTTCTACATTCTTTGTTTTCTATCATGGTATCTAGAGCTTTAAGCTAAAGCCCTAAGATCCATAACCGTGCTTCCGCCATGGTTAACAACAATGGAGCTTCAAGCTCTGAAACTCAAAGTGATGAAGAAGATTTCTCGTCACCACAAAAACCATCAACCAAAAACACAAAGCCTCAAGCAGCATCATTATCATTCAATTATCAACCTTTCACGATCAAACTTTCGAGCAAAAATTTCTTCCTATGGAGGAAACAAGTTCTCGCAATTATCAAGGGTCACAGTTTATTTCAGTTCGTTGATGAAGACTCAGATCGACCTCTCAAATTTGAGTCTCGCACTGCAAAGAAAGCGAAGATCATTTCCGAAGCATATCTGACCTGGGAAAAACAAGATCAACTACTCATGGCTTGGATGCTAGCTTCCATGGATGACTCCATGCTTACCTTAGTTGTCGATTGCGAGCATTCCTGGCAGCTGTGGAAAACTCTTGAGCAATACTTTGCCTCTCAAACACGAGCACGTGTTCAACAACTCAGATCTGAGCTTCGTTCAATCACAAAAGGTTCGTCCACAGTCACTGAATATATGCTTCAAATCAAACTTCTAATAAACTCTCTAGCATCAATTGGATCTGCTATCTCTGAAGACGAACACATTGAAACTCTTCTTGCTGGATTACCGAATGAATATCAAGCGTTTGTCACTGTGATCTCCACAAGATCTGAATCGTACACAGTCACTCAGATTGAAGCTCACCTTTTCACACAAGAAGCAAGATTCGAGAAAATTAATGCATCCACACCTGATACTAGCTTGGTTCAAGCTCACCTGACTCAGTCATCTTCAACTCAGAACAGCTCAGGCTACCGTGGAGGTGGCAGAGGATATTTCAGAGGCGGTACTCGTGGTCGTTTTGGCAGAGCTGGTGGTTATCGTGGTCGAAGCAGGGGAAGAGGAGGAAGATCTTCTCTCACTTGCCAATTATGCAACAAATCTGGCCACACAGTGCTTGATTGTTGGCATCGGTTCGATTAGAACTTCAACCCAAACACATCCCAAACCACCTTTACCTCCACTCAACCCTATGCTCACCTTACCATGGCTGCAAACAATGCTCAACCACAAACACCTAACCCACCTCTCCTTGCAACACCTAACACTATTGTTGATCCTGCTTGGTATCCAGACTCTGGAGCCACAAACCACGTTACACCTTCTTACAACAACCTAATACATGCCTCAGCTTATTCAGGATCTGATCAATTCCAAATCGAAAATGGTCAAGGTTTGCACATTGCTCACATAGGTTCCTCTAGAGTTATGTCTCCCAATTTTAATCACAAACCTTTATATCTGCATAATTTATTGCATGTTCCATTTATCACCAAGAATCTGCTTAGTGTCAACAAATTTGCTAGGAATAACAACTGTTTCTTTGAATTTCACCCTTCTTCTTGTTGTGTCAAATCTCAGGGCTCGAATAAACTCTTACTCCAAGGATCTGCCACTAAGAATGGTCTCTATCGTTTCGATACTTTTCGGTTGCAGCATCTTCCAAAATCTCAAGCTCACTCTGCTGCAACTAGCATACCTATCACTGCTTCTATGTCTAATTTTCATACTTGTTCTAATTCTGATAGCTTTGCTATTTGGCACAATAGGTTGGCTCATCCCTCTGTAAAAGTTGTTTCTTCAATTCTTAAACATTGTAATATTCCATACAAGAATAAAAATGACTTTGATTTGTGCAATGCTTGTTGCTTGGGCAAAAGCCACAGACTGTCCTCTTCTCCCTCAACTACTCTTTACAATTCTCCTCTTGAACTTGTATTCACTGACTTGTGGGGTCCTGCACCTGTTACCTCCTCTAAAGGACACAAATATTATATAGCTTTCATAGATGCTCACTCTAAGTACACTTGGGTTTATTTTCTCAAACAAAAGTCTGACGCATTCTCAGCTTTTCTCAAGTTTAAAGCATCTACTGAACTCCAACTAGGATTTCCCATCAAATCTGTCCAGTCAGATTGGGGAGGTGAATTTAGGTCCTTCACCACCTTCCTTGAGTCTCATGATATCACTCATAGAGTCATTTGTCCACATACTCACCATCAAAATGGAACAATTGAAAGAAAACACAGACACCTCACCGAAACAGCACTCACCTTACTTGCCCATTCTTCCCTTCCTCTCTCATTTTGGGATGATGCTAAGTCACGACCCAATACGGATCGTGACCGGCACATGGGACACCGAGTCCCATGTCAGCCTTAACCTGTAATCCACACAATAATCCAGCTACACTAGCATAAATAATATCCATATATATAACCTGGTCATAACATTATACTTAATTCATAAACCACCATAAGCAATCCATACATCCAAATATATATAAATATCATCATACATACTTTGAAGGAAGTCTAATAACAACGGCACAATCACAACAAGTCTTAATAGACTTATACATTAACAACCACCTACTCTAGTACAAGGAAATCCTGTCTGTAACATAAGGAGCATACACTAAGAATAAACTACATAATGCCTCTAACACATGAGGCTCACCAAATCTAAGAACCCGGAGGAACGGATGAACTCGTCCCTTGATCTGCACCTTGATCTGAAAACATGTTGTATGAATGGGTGAGTCATACGCTTAGTGAATAAACAGGTTATAAGCAGTGTATGCAGATATAACATAAATCAACAGGCACAAAATAAACCAACACAGCAGATATATAGATTCAAACGTTCTTGTACAGTCTCTTTATCTTGGTGGCTTTTAACCTATGAACACCTGGAGCCCAGCCCCGACTCATGTTCATAGTTAGTATAGATGTCCCGCGAGCTATGCCCCTCATCAGACACCATACTGGGAAACCCCGCGAGCTATGCCCCTCATCAGGTTTCCCATTTACGACCCCGCGAGCTATGCCCCTCCTCAGGTCGTTTTACCATCTCTTAATTCATTCCATTTTTATCTTACTTAACGCTGTTAGTGGCACATATCATTCATAATCACTCATTCATAATCATAGCATAATCAATTCATCATCATCATTACAACAGTTCAATATCGAGTTTGGGGTAGTGGTGAACGAGTGGATTTGAATACATAACTTAAAAGTATAAGAATTTGAAGTTAAAGTCTTAAAAATAGAGTTTTTGTGTTGATGTAATCGATGCCTGTAATCGATTACCAGCTTCAAATTTCGTTCTGAAGAAAATTTTTATAAAAATTGGCACTCTGTAATCGATTACAATCCTGCAGTAATCGATTACAGTAATCGATTACAGGGTCTTGGTAATCGATTACAGTAATCGATTACTAATTCGCCGTAATCGATTACAGCCTGGGTCAAAAATGAAAATCTGCAGAAAACTTCGCGAAAATCATCTCCAAAACCACATTTTCACCACAACCCATCCACATCAAACACAACCAACATGCAATATCAGTTATATATTAACCAATCTCAGTCCCTATCAACTATCATAACAAGAAATTCACAGATTCAATCAAAATCATACATAAACCACAAATAACCCATTACTCACTTATTACTCCAATAAGCTCCAATACTCCACCCGGAGCTAGGATGAGTTCCCCGGAGCTTCCCTAGTTGGTTGAGACCCTAGAGAACACATCACAAACCTCAATCTCTCAACAACAATAAAAAACCCCAATTTGGAACCCTAAACCCCCAATCCGAAAAATAGAAGAAATAGACAACCATAGAGAGAAAGAAATACACTACACATACCCACAATATACTAGATGAAGAATGATAAATTGAATCTTGAAGTTTGATGGAGTTTAGATAAAAGATTAGAGAGGGAGAGATGAGATGATGAAGAAGAGAAAGAGAGGGGGAAGTGAGGAAGGTGGGTTACGGGAAGTGGGGGAGAAAAGAAAGAAAAGAAGGAAAAAAGAGTGGGGAGGTGGGGCCCACTTGGCTCTGTCTCCCCGGGTGTACCGTGATCTCTTACTCAAACAAACTCAGAATACCCGAGGTATTACAGTCTTCCCCCCTTAAAGAATTCGGACCTCGAATTCAAACACAGAAGGGAAAAGAGATTACCTGAAGCATGAAAGAGGTGCGAATACTTATCTCGCATGGCTTCCTCGGGCTCCCATGTAGCTTCCGGACCTGAGTGGTTCTGCCAAACCACTTTCACTGTAGCAACTTCCTTAGTTCGGGCTTCCTCACCTGACGGTCCACAATCGCCACGGGTTCCTCCTCGAAAGCTAAGTTTTCATCCAGTGGCAACACTTGGTGCTCAAGCACATGAGAGGGGTCAGATAGGTATTTCCTTAACATGGACACATGAAAGACGGGGTGTATAGCAGATAACTCAGGGGGAAGTGCCAGATGATAGGCCACAGCTCCAATCCGATCCAAGATCTCAAAAGGTCCGATATAGCGGGGACTCAACTTCCCTTTCTTCCCGAACCTCATAACTCCCTTCATCGGAGAAATGCGGAGGAACACGTGATCGCCAACCGAAAACTCCAAATCTCGTCTCCGGTTGTTGGCATAGGCCTTCTGCCTACTCTGAGCCGCTTGCAGTCGTTCCCTGATCAACTTCACCTTCTCCATGGCATCTTGAACCAAGTCGGGTCCCAACAGAGCCGCTTCACCACTCTCAAACCACCCAATGGGGGAACGACATCTCCTACCATACAGAGCCTCAAACGGTGCCATTCCAATACTGGCCTGATAGCTGTTATTATAAGAGAATTCGATCAATGGAAGGTACGGATCCCAACCATCGCCGAAATCCATCACACAAGCTCGGAGCATGTCCTCCAAAATCTGAATGGTCCTCTCTGACTGCCCATCGGTCTGAGGGTGAAATGCTATACTGAAATTAAGACGAGTCCCTAAAGATTCTTGAAAGGATCGCCAAAACCGGGAGGTGAACTGAGTACCTCGGTCCGAGATGATGGAGACAGGAACACCATGGAGTCGCACAATCACCTCCAAGAACAACTGAGCATAGCGAGGCGCTCCGTAAGCCGTCTTAACCGGAATGAAGTGGGCCGACTTGGTCAGTTGATCCACAATCACCCATATGGAGTCAAAGCCTCGGAAACTGCGGGGTAATCCCGTCACAAAATCCATGGTGATCATCTCCCACTTCCACGTGGGTATCTCCAACGGTTGCAACAGTCCTGCAGGTCTTTGATGTTCCGCTTTCACTTGCTGACACACAAGGCACCGGAACACAAAGTCTGCTACATCTCGCTTCAAACCTTCCCACCAAAACAAATGTTTCAAATCTTGATACATCTTCGTACTGCCTGGATGGATGGAATACTTGGAGTTGTGAGCTTCCTCTAGAATGAGCCTCCTCAGATTACCCACATCGGGTACGCACAACCGTTGTTCACACCGTAAAACACCCTCTGAGTCTAGAGATAGCTCCACGTTCTTCCCTTCACTGACCTCTGACACAAGCTTAGCAAGCCTTGGATCATCACGCTGAACGGATTTAATCTGGTCCACCAAAGAGGATTGAGCCTGCACATGAGCTAAGAGTACTCCAGATCTCCCTAACTCGAAGTGCATGCCCTCCGACTCCAACCTATGGATCTCCTCAACCAACGGTCTCTTCACAACAACAATGTGGGCCAGACTACCCATAGACTTCCTGCTTAGAGAATCAGCGACTACATTTGCTCTTCCAGGGTGATACAAGATGGTACAATCATAGCCCTTCAGCAACTTCATCCACCGCCTCTGTCTCAGATTGAGGTCTTTCTGCTGAAAGATGTACTTCAAGCTCTTGTGGTCGGTGTAGATCTCACACGTCTCTCCGTAGAGGTAGTGTCTCCAGATCTTGAGAGCAAACACCACCGGCGCCATCTCCAAATCATGAGTGGGGTAGTTCTGCTCGTGATTCTTCAACTTCCTTGAGGCATAAGCTATCACTCTCCCATTCTGCATCAAAACACAGCCAAGCCCAATCCGGGAAGCGTCACAATACACGGAGTAGCCTCCTGAACCGGTAGACAAGGCCAAAACGGGAGCGGTAGTCAGAGCCTCCTTCAGCTTTTGAAAACTTGACTCACAAGCTTCTGACCACAGAAAATGTGCGTGCTTCTGAGTTAACTGGGTGAGAGGTGCTGCTACCTGAGAGAAATCCTTGACAAATCTCCGGTAGTAGCCCGCAAGACCCAAGAAACTACGGATCTCCGTCACTGTTGTAGGTCTAGGCCATTTCTGAACTGCTTCTACCTTATTCGGATCCACCATAATACCATCTTTAGACACTATATGCCCCAGAAAGGTTACTTGATCCATCCAAAACTCGCACTTAGAAAACTTGGCATAAAGATTGTGGTCCCTCAGAGTCTGCAGCACAACTCTGAGATGATGCTCATCTTCCTCAGCACACTTAGAGTACACCAAGATGTCGTCAATGAAGACTATGAGGAATTGATCCAGGAATGGTTTGAACACTCGGTTCATGAGATCCATAAAAGCTGCAGGGGCATTGGTCAACCCAAAAGACATCACAAGAAATTCGAAATGCCCATATCGGGTACGGAAAGCCGTCTTCGGAATATCTCCTTCCTTAATCCTCAACTGATGGTAACCTGATCTTAGGTCAATCTTAGAAAAACAGCAAGCACCCTGAAGCTGATCAAACAAATCATCAATCATCGGAAGAGGGTACTTGTTTCAGACCGTCAACTTGTTTAGCTGCCTGTAGTCCACACAAAGCCTCATGGATCCATCCTTCTTCTTAACAAAAAGAACCGGAGCACCCCAAGGTGACGTGCTCGGTCGGATGAACCCTTTGTCCAAGAGATCCTTCAGCTGATCCTTCAACTCGTTTAACTCTTTCGGAGCCATACGGTAAGGAGGAATGGAAACTGGTTGAGCATCAGAAGCTAGATCAATCCCGAACTCTATCTCCCGATCAGGTGGCATACCCGGAAACTCCTCCGGAAACACATCTGGGTACTCACATACCACTGGAACTTGACCAACACCTACAATACTAGCCTCCGTGTTCATTACTGATGCCAGAAAACCTTGACACCCGTGGTCCATCAACTTCATGGCACTCATAGCCGAGATCAAAGAAGCAGAGGTCATACAATGATCCCCTTGGAACTCGAAGGTTGAACCATCGGGAAGGACAAACTTCACCAACTTGGCATAGCAATCCACCGAGGCATGACAGGAAGCCAACCAATCCATGCCCAAGATAACATCAAAGTCCACCATATCAAGGATCACCAGGTCGGCTAAAGTGTCCATCCCGCCCACAGAAACCACACACGACTTGCACACAAGATGAACCATACGAGGTTCTCCGACCGGAGTACTAACCCAAAAAGGATCCTCCAAAGACACAGGTTGCTCGCCAAAACGGGAAGCAAAGAACGGGGACACATAAGAATGTGTGGAGCCCGGGTCAAACAGCACATAAGCTTCAGAAGAACAAACTTTTGTTATACCTGCCACTACAGCATTGGATGCCTGAGCATCCTGACGGGTCAACGCAAAGACTCTAGGCTGAGCTCTTCCTCCACCTCCCTGACCACGGCCTCTGTTTCCTCTAGTCGGTCCTCTACCCCCATGCCCAGAAGATCCACCCGGAGACATAGCTGAGAAAGATGGAGTGGGTAGAATCGGGGCCTGAGGCCTAGCAGCTCTACCAGAAAAGTGAGGACAATCCTTGATAAAGTGGCCTGTCTGACCACATCCATAACAGGTGTGAGGAACAGCACGACATGGTCCCTGATGATACCTTCCACAACTCTTGCAATGAGGGGCACGAGGATCTGGCCAATGCGTACTAGACTGAGAACCACTGCTAGACTGGGACCTCGCCGGCACATCTCTAGGAGTGGATCCTGATGAGTTGGAACCACCCCCAGGTATGAACCTCTGATACTGGTAACCATGAGATCCACCAGAACTAGATCCTCCAGAAAACTGCCCTTTGATAAACCGTATTTTCATGCTAATTTCTCCTCATAACTTGAGTAATTATATGCTCTCAATCATGCTTAAATTGGGTTCTTACGCAATATTTGAATTGTATTACCGTTTCGAGTATTAGTACTATTTTGCGTATTAATTACTCTAATTGTTGCCACTGGTGCATTTGATGTGTTTTTTAGTGTTGTGGCTTCTCAGGAACAGGTAATCATAAGATATGTTGGAAATTGCGTCTGGAAACCAAGGAAAGCTGACTCACTGCTCACAGCAACGTACCAACCGCCCAGGCAGAGAGCACACCGCCCAGACAGTCATGCGCGCGTAACTGGGTGCACTGAATTTTGACCTACCGCCCAGGCGGTGGTGCGACCGCCCAGGCGGTCGTGCGCGAGAAGACCTAGTGCAGCAGCAGGCCAAGACAGCAGCAGTTGGGACCTCGCCGGCACATCTCTAGGAGTGGATCCTGATGAGTTGGAACCACCCCTAGGTATGAACCTCTGATACTGGTAACCATGAGATCCACCAGAACTGGATCCTCCAGAGAACTGCCCTGTAGTATTCTTCTTCTTGTCAAACCCTCTACTAGGCTTATCTTACTCTAGGGAACCTTCAATCCCCACTGCAGTATCCATGACTTGAGAAAAAGTCTTCCGCCCAAACTCATTGTGCAATATGGATCGCATCGGATCCCTGAGCCCCTTCACAAACCTTCTCACCTTCCGGTCCTCCGGAGTGATCTCATGAGGTGCATATCAGCATAACCGAGTAAACTGCGTAGCGTACTCAACTACGGACATGCCCTGTGTCTGCTTCAACCTAAGGAACTGATCAGCCAACAGCTCCCTCCGGTTCTCTGAAAAGAATCTTGCCCTGAAGACATCTGTGAACTCTTCCCAGACAGGTGGCGGCCTTCTCATGTTTGACCTTTCAATCCTTAAGGTCTCATACCAGTGGGCTGCAGTGCCCTACAGAGTGTAGGTAACAAGGTCTACCGCCCTCACATCATGGCATTGGAGAGCACGTAGAGCTCTTGTAGCCCTATCAAGAAACTCCTCGGGGTCTTCATCCATGGAATCTCCAGAAAAGGTTGGCGGATTAAGCCTCAGACACGCCTCTAGCGACACCTCTGTAGGTCCAAAGACTTGCGCCCTTCTCCTTGGCGGCTCATATTCAGGGTTAGGGGGGACTTCTGCTCTTTCCTGATTCTGATTATTCTGATTCGCCATCATCTGCATCAGAGTGTTCAGAGACTGACGAATATCCCGGATTTCCGCATCGCGGTCATAATCCGTATTGCCCCCTTGGGGTCCCACAGCCTCTTGCTCAGGAGGAGGGTCCCTGTTGATATGAGGTCTACCTCGGGTGCTTCTCCTAGGAGGCATTGTCAGAACAAGATAGCTACACAAACAAACAAGCGTTCAGAAAACAGCAGAAGAGGTGACCCTGAACAATAAGGGATCACCACACAGAAACATCAAGACAAAACCATAAGACATCCTATAAAAGCTTTCACTAGAGTCACAATCTTGTGAAAATGGGCCGGCAACCATTTACACGATTGTCACCCTATTGAAAACAGTTTGCTCCATAAGTTACAAGACTCAACCTAGGCTCTGATACCAACTTTGTCAAGACCCAATTCGGATCGTGACCGGCACATGGGACACCGAGTCCCATGTCAGCCTTAACCTGTAATCCACACAATAATCCAGCTACACTAGCATAAATAATATCCATATATATAACTTGGTCATAACATTCTACTTAATTCATAAACCACCATAAGCAATCCATACATCCAAATATATATAAATATCATCATACATACTCTGAAGGAAGTCTAATAACAACGACACAATCACAACAAGTCTTACATAGACTTATACATTAACAACCACCTACTCTAGTACAAGGAAATCCTGTCTGTAACATAAGGAGCATACACTAAGAATAAACTACGTAACGCCTCTAACACATGAGGCTCACCAAATCTAAGAACCCGGAGGAATGGATGAACTCGTCCCTTGATCTGCACCTTGATCTGAAAACATGTTGTATGAATGGGTGAGTCATACGCTCAGTGAATAAACAAGTTATAAGCAGTGTATGCAGATATAACATAAATCAACAGGCATAAAATAAACCAACACAACAGATATATAGATTCAAACGTTGTTGTACAGTCTCTTTATCTTGGTGGCTTTTAACCTATGAACACATGGAGCCCAGCCCCGACTCATGTTCCTAGTTAGTATAAATGTCCCGCGAGCTATGCCCCTCATCAGACACCATACTGGGAAACCCCGCGAGCTATGCCCCTCATCAGGTTTCCCATTTACGACCCCGCGAGCTATGCCCCTCCTCAGGTCAATTTACCATCTCTTAATTCATTCCATTTTTATCTTACTTAACGCTGTTAGTGGCACATATCATTCATAATCACTCATTCATAATCATAGCATAATCAATTCATCATCATCATTACAACAGTTCAATATCGAGTTTGGGGTTGTGGTGAACGAGTGGATTTGAATACATAACTTAAAAGTACAAGAATTTGAAGTTAAAGTCTTAAAAATAGAGTTTTTGTGCTGATGTAATCGATTACAGGCCTCTGTAATCGATTACCAGCTTCAAATTTCGTTCTGAAGAAAATTTTTGTAAAAATTGGCACTCTGTAATCGATTACAATCCCGCAGTAATCGATTACAGGGTCTTGGTAATCGATTACCAATTCGCTGTAATCGATTACAGCCTGGGTCAGAAACGAAAATCTGCAGAAAACTTCGCGAAAATCATCTCCAAAATCACATTTTCACCACAACTCATCCACATCAAACACAACCAACATGCAATATCAATTATATATTAACCAATCTCAGTCCCTATCAACTATCATAACAAGAAATTCACAGATTCAATCAAAATCATACATAAACCACAAATAACCCATTACTCACTAATTACTCCAATGAGCTCCAATACTCCACCCGGAGCTAGGATGAGTTCCTCGGAGCTTCCCTAGTTGGTTGAGACCCTAGAGAACACATCACAAACCTCAATCTCTCAACAACAATCAAAAACCCCCATTTGGAACCCTAAACCCCCAATCCGAAAAATAGAAGAAATAGACAACCATAGAGAGAAAGAAATACACTACACTTACCCACAATATACTAGATGAAGAATGATAAATTGAATCTTGAAGTTTGATGGAGTTTAGATGAAAGATTAGGGAGGGAGAGATGAGATGATGAAGAAGAGAAAGAGAGGGGGAAGTGAGGAAGGTGGGTTACGGGAAGTGGGGGAGAAAAGAAAGAAAAGAAGGAAAAAGGAGTGGGGAGGTGGGGCCCACTTGGCTCTGTCTCCCCGGGTGTACCGTGATCTCTTACTCAAACAAACTCAGAATACCCGAGGTATTACATGCTATCACCACAGCCACATACACCATTAACAGAATTCCACCCTCTAACCTATCAAGTCCATCTCCCTTTGAAATACTTTTCCATCGCAAACCTAACTATGGGTTCTTTAAAGTATTCGGGTGTGTCTGCTATCCCTTTCTCAGACCTTACAACCAACACAAATTTCAATTTCACTCCATAGATTGTACCTTCTTAGGATACAGCCCTCAACACAAAGGCTATAAATGCCTTGCACCATCTGGCCGAATCTTCATTTCCAAAGATGTCCAATTCCTTGAAACCAAGTTTCCATACCAACACAATGCAGCAAATCCTACACAATCAACCTCCCAAGCTTCATCTCCATCCTCTACTCCTCTAACAATTATTAACCTACAGCCCACACCCGTCCTAAACTCAGAACCACAAACAGAACACCATCATATTCCCAGCCGCAACACTACACCTAATCCTCCCCTATCTACTCCTGTCCCCACACCAGATCCAAATATCATAACAGCCCAGCCAAGTTCTGAACCCTCACCAGCCCAGCCTAATTCTGGACCTACACCACATTCTAACACCATAACAGCCCAAAGTCCACCAAAAACCTCATCAAATGCCCACCCTATGCAAACCAGATCAAAATCTGGAATTACCAAAGCCAAAAAGTCCTTTACTGCCCTACATGTTCAGATTGAACCAAAGTCAGCAGCTGATGCACTGTCCTCTTCAGTATGGAACCAAGCCATGATTGAAGAATTTGAAGCACTAAAAAGAAACCATACCTAGTCTCTATGTCCTCTCCCCCTAGGAAGACAAGCAATTGGTTGCAAATGGATTTTTAGGATCAAAGAAAACCCAGATGGAACAATAAATAAGTACAAGGCAAGACTAGTTGCCAAAGGATTCCATCAGAAAATAGGTTTTGACTACTCTGAAACGTTTTCTCCAGTGGTCAAACCAGCCACCATTTGAGTTCTCTTAACTCTTGCTCTATCAAGACAATGGTGCCTCAAACAACTTGATGTGAACAATGCCTTTCTCAATGGCACACTACAAGAGGAAGTATACATGGATCAACCTGAGGGTTTCATCCAAGGGAATCCCAACTTCGTATGCAAGCTACACAAAGCTCTCTATGGCCTAAAGCAAACCCCACGTGCTTGGTTTGAAAAGCTGGCCTCAACACTACAACAGTTTGGATTTACTTCAAGCAAATGTGATCCTTCATTATTTATCAAAACTGATGGCAAGGATCATACCTATGTTTTGGTCTATGTAGATGACATAATCATCACAGGCTCATCTCAGCCCTACATATCTTCCCTAATCACTAACCTGAACACTAACTTTGCACTCAAAGGCTTAGGAAATCTGCACTTTTTTCTTAGTATTGAGGTCCAAAACATGGCTGATGGTTCTCTAGTGCTTTCTCAGCAAAAGTACATCAAGGACCTGCTTATAAAATCCAAAATGGATAAAGCAAAAGGGATCAGAACCCCTATATGGTGTCAAGTCTCAAGCTTTCCAAGCATGGAAGTGATGTTATGAATGATCCCTCCCTCTATCGCAGCATAGTTGGTGCACTTTAATATGCAACCAAAACTAGGCCAGAAATCTCCTTTAGTGTTAACAAAGCCTGCCAATTCATGTCTAATCCTCTAGAATCGCATTGGAAGGCTGTAAAGAGAATCCTGCGATACCTGGCAGGAACTATTGATCATGGCTGTCTGTCACCAAAGGTGTGCAACCATTATGTTTAAGAGGATTTTGTGATGCTGATTGGGGGTCAAACATCGATGATAGAAGGTCCACCTCCGGTGCATGCGTCTTCCTTGGACCAAACTTGATTTCATGGTGGTCAAAGAAGCAAGTTGCAGTCTCAAGATCTACTGCAGAAGCAGAATACAGGAGTTTGACTGACTGTACAACTGAGATCATATGGCTGCAATCACTACTCCAGGAACTTCAAATTCCCTCTTCAAAGCCTGCTGTGTACTGTGACAATTTGAGCACTGTGATGCTTGCTCGAAATCCAATCTTACATGCTAGGACAATGCACATGGAATTAAATTTATTCTTTGTTAGAGAAAGAGTAATTGAAGGAAAACTGCAGGTGGCTCACATTCCTACTGCAGAACAACATGCAGACATATTCACAAAACCTATCAGCAGCAGCAGGTTTAGTCTTCTCAGGAAGAAGCTTAATGTTGTGACCAACAAAGAAAGGAGTGTTGGAATTAAGGGGGAATGATAAGAGTATATTGTAAACTGAAGTTGTTAAGTTGTTAAGTTGTTAGTTTCTGTTAAGCTCTAGTTAATTGTTTGTTTGCTTGACCATGGTTAGTTAACTATGGTTAAAGCCTGTATAAATACTTTGTATCTGTGCAATGAATAATCAAGAATAACTTTCCACTATTCCTCTTTACTTTCTTCTTTTTTCCTCTCTGTTCTACATTCTCTGTTTTCTATCAGTCCCAATTTTTATTGTTTTTATTTGGATTGTTTTTTTTTTGTTTTTTTAGGTTTGCTTCTCAGTCTTTTCTTTATTTTTTTATATTTTTTTCTTCTTTTTCATCCTATAGCTGATACCATTTTTCTTAATCTTTGTTTGGATTCATAATTTGTCACTTTTAAGAGTATAATCAGTATCATCCTTTATTAATGATATAATAGGAAAAAAAATTATGGTTCAACATTTTTTCAATGATATAACTATATGAATTCTATGTTTAATAGAAATATTGATTGGTTGCTAATTTATGATTTTTTTTCTATTCTTAATATTCTGTACCATCCTGGAGTATGCAGAAGGAGCAATTGTGGGGTGCAGTTTCACCAAATCAATGAGCAATCCTGGAGTATTCATTTTGTTGTTGTTGTAATGGTTGCTGTAGCTCCTGGTGTTGTTGGTGGAAATGGGTAATCATCAT
The DNA here is from genome assembly GCA_013621005.1 of Aeschynomene evenia. Lineage (NCBI taxonomy): Eukaryota > Viridiplantae > Streptophyta > Magnoliopsida > Fabales > Fabaceae > Aeschynomene > Aeschynomene evenia. The sequence goes on along the minus strand of CM024265.1, from coordinate 21,159,278 downwards.
CCTCATTTTTTTTTTAAAAGGTGCTTTCCTCAATTTTTCTTTATGATGGATCTATTTTAGTTTCTTTCTTTCTTTTTCATATGCATCTTGCAATTTTTTTTCCTTTTATCTATGTTCTTATTTTTTTTAAGATAAGTTTATTTCTTTTCTCCATAGTTCTTTTAATCTTCATTCATCTCTAACTCCAGTTTATTTCTATTTTCTTTTGTTATCTCAAATGGCAGAGTCAATTTCAATTTGGAGAAACTTGATGGCAGTGCTGAGTTAGTTACAATGACTTTTGCTGTTCTGTTTTATCCATTCTTTACTTTCTGTACCTTAAGGCTGCGTTTGTTTTGTGGTACACCCCAATACAAGACACAAATACACATACAAGAAATACAAATACATAAATTGTGTATTGTGTACTTGTATTGTGTTTGTTTTATAGGACAATACATATAATTTATTTTGAAATATCTAAAAAGTCCCTAACCCAGCCACTAACCCCCTACCCCTATCCCCTCACTAAATCAAGGTCTCTTCCATCTCTTCAATCTCTCTGGTTCCCATTCTCACTAATCGAGGTCCCATCTCTTCAATCTCTCTGGTTCCCATTCTTGGAGCAACAGGTGCATCGAAGTTCAAAGCATCAGCAGCGGCGACGGTGTCGGAGAAGCAGCGGCGGTGCTCGTAGCAGCAGCAACAGTGTCTTCAAGCAACAGGCGCAGCAGGTCTTCGAGCAGCAGCAACAGCGGATCTTCGAGCAGCAGCAGTGGCGACGTCTTCGAGCAACAGCAGTAGCGGCGGTGGTGGCTGCAGCAGGAAGGTGGTGGTGGTGAAAGTGACTTTCTCGTCTTCTTCTCTGTCTATCTCTGTTTTTTCATCTTCTTCTCCTCTGTCTCGGCTGGTGGCTCAGTGGCGGAGCTCAGACTGGCGGCGGAGGGGGAAGTCACGACTGAGTTTCAATGGGGATGAGTGGTGGTGGTGATGATGGAGGATATATTTGAACTTATGTTAATATAATAGGGATAAATGGGGAACAAAATTAAATTACTGTATTGTATTTCTGTATTTCTTTACCTACTTTGAGAGAGGACAGAAAATACAGATATTTTCAGTATTGATACAAAAATTTTCTATATTGTATTAATAAACAAACACTCTAAAATTTCTGTATTTTGTGTCTTGCATTGTATTTTCTGTATTGTATTCATCAATCAAACTCTGCCTAATTTATTGCATCTACTCTCTATATTGTTTGGTTCTTCCATGTATACATATCCTTAATTAATCTTAATTTATGTATTCTTTGAAGTGAACTTTTCTCATAACTCTTGGTCTATAAGGTAGAAAAATCCTTTAATTATGTGCCAATATTATGGAAATCCAGTAATCCATTTGACTTATGCCACATGAATTTAAGCCTGAGTCTATCAGAGCTTATGGCAGATTGGAAGGTGTAAGTTTTGGTTTTATGGCTTGAACACTTTTGTTGAGGACACAAGCTCGCTAGATTGATGCTATGAAGAACATAAGGTTTGAGCTCTGTTTACATAGAAAGGAGGCATAAAAAAATTGGGAAAATGAAAAAATATAATTGATGTACTGTATTGTTCTAAGAGAAATTTATAGGGTTCTGAACCACATTTAATGTGTGATCCATAAACATTCACAATCATATAATTTTTATTTTTTATATAACTTTTTAGTGTTATAAATTAAAACATATGATTATAAATTTTTCAGGATCATACATTAAATATGATCCAAGACCACCTAAAAAATTTCTCTTGTTCTAAGTACACATATACCTGTTATGTATAACAATAACATGAGGGGTACTAAGGCAAAAACACTGAACAAAAAGCTAACTACTCCAAATTACCCTTTACATCCAAAAACTCATAATCTCATTAGAAAGAGGAAAGAGGTATGAAGTTCTTTGCTTCAAATGTTTTGTGAGTGCATGAACAACCTGAGGGTATTTTGGGTATTTCGGGTTTTAAAACTAGAACCCTAAATTCTTCATCCTGATTCTCAAATCTCTCTACCTCTCTCGATTCCTCTCACTTTGTTTTCTCATCTCATCCTCTCACTTTGTTTTCTCATCTCATCCTCTCATTTCCTTTCTGCTTCTTCCCGATGATGCCTCTGTCGGCAGCGGCAGCGATGCCTCACAGCCACTCAACGGCAACATCGACTCACCATTCAACGGCAGCGATGATCCCGCCGTTGCTGTTCCGCCACATCCACCATCGCCGCTCAACCAGGTACGCGCGCTTTTTGCTCTCTCTCTCTCTATTCTGCTTCGTCGCAAAACTTGGGTAATCCATATCTCTCTCTATTTCCCTCTTTTCTCTTTCCTGATTCCCTTTCGCAGCTCCCATTCTTTTTTTTCTTTTTTAGGATTTTTCAGAAACAGAGAAATGGGTGTTTCATCCCTTTCTGGTATCGTATCAATCATCCATGCTTTTCTGGCTTCGATTATGTTAAAGTCTCTTGCTTTATAATTCAAAATCAAACAACTCAATCTTTTGTCCCGAGTTTTGTTTAGGGTTTATGCTAAAGTCTCTTGATGCGGTTCTGAGGCAGGATAGCATGTCCTGAGTTTTGTTTTTCTTTGTCTTTCTTCATTGCTATTTACCAAAACAAAAAACAAATCAATATTTTGTTTTGTTTTTGGACAAGTTTTCTTTTTTTACAAACAAATCACTCAATTTGATTCTCAAGAGATTTTCCAATCTTTGGCCATAGTTCTGTGGAGAGTTCAGACCAATCTACCTTCTCATTCATGGCTACTAAGCTTCTTTTTTTCTTTTTTTGGGATTTTTCAGAAACAGAGAAATGGGCGTTTCTGCGACAGTCTTGGGAAAGTGTGACTTGGAAAATGGAAAGTCTTTTTTCTTTAATTAATTAATTTATTTATTTATTTGTCTTGGTCTATGTATGAACAATTTTACATCTATTAAATTATTCAATTACATTTATTGTCCGATCTGCTCAAAATAATACCGTTACTTTTGTGGTAAAAGAAACCAATACCAAGTCCAACTCTTTAAATAGTTGCATTCGTCATCAATCACACTGATCTTTTCTCTTTGATTCTCTTTCTATTCTAGACCCTTCTTCTTTCTTTATTTCTTTCTTTCTCTGTTCTTGTTCACTCGGATTCAATGGCTTCGGATCTCCAACAGAAGCATTCGTTGAAGAAGTAGACTATCATCTAGCTGTTGCCTTTCTAACTCAGGCCAAAGATAAATTCCCTTTTCTCTTCTTCACCGTCTTCTTTCTAATTTTCTCTCTCTCAAGATCTGTAATGCCTCTTTTCCCTTTTCAACGTATGTTTTTCCATTTTTATACGGCCACACATGGGGTGGTGATGGTTCGCAAGATTTTGGAGACTCTTGCTGGTTGCCTTAGGAATAAAGGGGAATCTTGAATGGGTTTTCTGATCACACTCTCATTCTTTTCTTTTCTTCCAAACTGTTTCTTATTCTGATCAATGGTGCTATCTTTTAATCAGAATATAAGTATATTTCACTTTCATATTTTTAATTTTGCATCCTCTTCGTACTTGTGTGTGTGATTCTGACTTTGCTGCTTTACTTTGTGTTAGTGTTATGTGTTGATGTATTTTGTGATTGTTTTGGTTGTGTTTGTTAACGGTTTAATAACTCGTTGCTTGGTTGTTTGGTTGATCACTTATTTTAACTGGTGCCTCCTGAGCATGTATGCCTGGAATGTGTATGGATGAGGAGGGAACAAGTGTCTTGATGTGGGGGTTGGGCTCACGGTCAAGAGCTTCGATTCCTTGTGCAACGGCTATTGGTGTGGGGGTTGGGCTCACGGCCAATAGCTCGAGCCTCCGAGTTTGTACTGCCCGTACATGTGAAGGGGAAGATGCTAGTACTAGCCCGGGTATGGGAACATAGGGGAGGAATTGGCTTCTTTATGTGGGGGTTGGGCTCACGGTCAAGAGCTTTGATTCCTCGTGCAACGGCTATTGATGTGGGGGTTGGGCTCACGGTCAATAGCTCGAGCTTCCCTCCATACTTTGAGTGCTGGGAACGCATTAATTCAACTTGGACTAAAAAATAAACAAAGAATGCCATTTGGTTTGTTTGCCTTCATGTTTGTGTGTGTGTGCTCTTTGTCTTTTAATGATTGTATTCCTCTATGTGCCTATGTTTGGTGTTTAAGTTTGATTGGTGGCCCCATGGTGTTTGGTGGCAGTGTTAGAAATAGGATTTCCTACCCTATCTAGTGTTCTTGATGTTGTCATCAAGACAAATAGGATAAATTTTTTGCTGCTGTGCTGTTGTTGTTGTTATGGATTATCTGTCATGATGACTGGTTCTATATTATCTAGGCTTGCTCTTTTGGATGGTTGTTTTATTTTGGTTGCATAACAATTCATCTCAACATCTCTATCTGTTATTGCTGATGGCAGCAATGCTCTGTTGTGTATGTATGTTTCTGCTATAAAAAAGCATCAATCTTATATATAGAATTTTTCTATACAAAATTCTGCTCGACATCTCTATCCCACTATAGAATTCTGCTACACCGGTTCTTCCCGTGTCTTTGTCATTCTGATTCATGCTCAAACCATTTGGAATTTTATGTACTCTATACAAAATTCTGCTATATAGGTCCTTCTTGTGTCTTTGTCATTCTGCTAAACAAAATTCTGCCTAATATCTCTATCCTTCTTCATCTTGTTTATGTTAATTGACTCATTTCTAGATATCATTGACTCAGCTTAAGGTAGCTTTCCCTTGTTGTCCTCTGTTGTGTCTCCCATATGCTGTACCTGTTCCTTCATCTGAGGTTCTTGAAAATAGCCTCAGTTTTTGGACTTTAAAATAGGCTTAGGGGGGCACTAGAATCATGAGGGGGATATGGGCCAATCGGTCAGATTCTGTTAAGTTTCCCATTTTTTTGGAAAACTTGTAAGGATCTCCTCCGATTTAAGGATACTAGTTAGTTTTGTGGGTGATTCTCCTCCTCCATATCCTCCCAGAAAGTCCTCATGCTTAGCTTGCTAATAACAGCAGAATCCAATCAATCCACCGTGGCATGCAATGCAAACTCCCAAAGAATAAAAGGTTGAAATTGGCAATTTCATTCATTCTCTGTCCTTGTATGTTGGGCTGCTAGCTAGCTACTACCGTACCGAACAGGTAATCCAATAACATTGTTTTTATTCTCATAATTTGTTAAAATTTAATATATTCTCATCTACATTTGTCTGTGATTGCTAGATCCTTAATCTTGCACACAATAAATTAGACATTGAACGTAGAGTCCGTGCTGTAATAGATAATTCTGCAGAGCGTGGTTTACGGTCCCTTGCATAGGCATACCAGGTAATTGATCCATTGCATGCTCTTTTGCTTGATCATCATACCCTATCATATTACCCCCTGCCTTATTTTGTGGTTAAATCCAATAAATGATGAGAGCTAGTAAGACTTCTAGATGCATGGTAACTCCAAATCTAACATCTTGTGCCATGAATCACATGAGAATAAGGACCCACCTTACCTTATTATAACTAACTTGAGTCAGGAAGCTAGTTAGTTTGTAACTAATATATAACATCTAGCTTGTTAGTTAAGCTTTCTCTTAATTGTTATTATTATCCTTAATTAGTTGTACGAATTGAGTTAGCATATATAAGCTTTACTACTTAGCTAGCTCGTTCAGTTTCGTTTACTCTCATTATAATTGGAAAGGGAAGTCAAATTATGAGAGAAGATTGCACAAAAGGGTAGGCAAAGAAACCTGTTTTTTGTAAGGGGAGAGAAAGATATTGAGAGAGAATTTGGAGTAGGAATGTTAAGATATGACAGAAGAGAACAGTAGCTACCTCTACTGCTTCAAGTTTCTACTACTATTCAATACTTACTAAGTAGAATACAAACATAGTATAATAATGTAAGTATGGTATAGAACACTACAACTAGAAACTATTTGAGGTTCAAATTCAACCAAATCAGATTTCACAACTGCCTTTTTATAATTTACTATTTTGATAGTATGAACGATTCATGTGAACATAGCAATTCAAGATCAAAGACAATGCTGTGGCAAATAACCATGATGATAAAATTGGACGTGTAGAAGATTCTCATGCAGATTAGGTTTGATCTTTTTTATCTCTTTACATTTTAGACTATAAAATAAGAATGTGTTGTGAAGAATGATTTTGTTCTAACTTTGAATACATTTTAGTTGCCAATAATATATAGCAGTGTATATGATTTTCCTGGTATTTCATTAGCCATTAGCAGCCTTACTGCCTTAGCTATTATCAATTTATCATAACAAAATGCCCTTTCATTCTCCTGATGCGACCTCTAAATAGCATGAAAATGTTTTGATATTACGAAGAAGTATAATTTTGTTTCTTTCATCCATTTACCTCTTTACTTGCAAATGGTAGAAAATTAACTGATAGTGAGGCAAATTGCTTTTTCTATATCTTACATGTTCCTTTTCTAGAGTGTTTGTGATATTGGATCATATTGCACTATCCCTTAAGGTAAGTGATTTTTATTCTATTGTTTCAGCATTCAATTTTTTTTTCTTATAGGATGATACTGGATCATATTGGACTTGTTATTTGCTCTAATCAATTTCTTATAGGATGATACTGGATCATATTGGACTTGTTATTTGCTCTAATCCTTTAATATATGCCTCGAGACTTATCTAATTACTCTGGAGAAACTAAAAAGTCTGCTAATGATATATTCTATGATGTGTGATATCCTCAAGGCAATTATTTGGTCTAGCAATGAACCAAAAACACTGCAACTTATCCTTTTTTTTTTTTTTGCATATATAATAAAAAAGATTACTCACTCATAATTTTTATAAAATTACAATATTAGAATCTATTTAAATAAGAACATTTAATATGATTAGAAAGACTACTCACTAATGACCTTCAAGAAATATCTTGATTAGATGACTTACAGTACCATCATTATTTTTAACATCCTTTGATTGTTCTATGTGTAATTTCTGCACGTGGAAGGATATTTTAGAATTTTAAGTTTGTATTATGCTTCTCTATGCTTTTTCTGAACAAAAAGTATAGGTCATTAGAAGCAAACCATTTTATATATCTTGTAGAGGAACTCTTTTAAATCCTTCACTTGTAACACAACTTGATTTTGTGCTCCCTTGATTACTTTGAAGTCCTTGTAAATAAAAAATTATATCATTAATGTACCTAATGTTTTCAACAAATTGAAATGAATTAAGTCAAAAAATTAGAACTAACTTTGTCGAGGATTGGTATCATGTATTTTTGGGCATTTTCTTTTTTGGTTTCCCAAGGTATCCACCGGAGCGATTCCGATGACTAACCCTCCGCCGGTTTGTGCGTGCACCTCAAGGGTGGGACGGCTGGCCAAGGTCCTCTCTGCATACACACCGCCCTGGGATCGAACCCGGGACTAGATGCTTAAGCAACCCAAGCCACTACCACTTGTGCTAGGCTCCTTGGTTTATTTTTGGGCATTTTGAAGCTCTTATCATAGCTCTTATTAGTGGAAGACAATTATTTTTTCATATGCATCCATTGAAGAAAATGTAACACATGAAATGAGTATATGCAGAAGGCAAAGAAATCTCTGCCGCTAGTATTTCCTGCCTCTTGCTTCCTGCTGCTCGTGCCAGGTAAGTCATAACCCTCCTGCTTCTTGTTTTGTTGAAACTAAAATTATGACTTGAGATAATCAATATATTAAATGTGAACTTAATGCTATGATGATTATATTTAAAGGTAAGCACTATACATTAAGGGTGAGTCTGTGATGGTATTTCTTCTACTAGCAGAACATTAGTAGACAGAAATTGGGTAGAGAGAGTAGGAAAATAGAAATGAGTAGAAGAGTGTATAGAGATATGATTTATCAATGTAATAAATCCCTCAGCCTGCAGATATATGTATCTGTGAATGTATGAATGAATCAAGAATTACAACAAAGATTATCTTGGCAAGCCTACAAATAATTTGTAGTATATGTAAAAACAATCATGTAATTTCATTATTTAAAGCCTATAGTCTTTGTTTTCTAGTATTTCAAGAAAAATTAGAGAAAACTCACATTTTAAAGCCTATAGCCGTCAATTTGTAGTATATGTAAAAAAATCATGTAATTTCATATTTTAAAGCATAAAGTCTTTGTTTTCTAGTATTTCTAGAAGAATTATAGAAATCTTACATTTTAAAGTCATAGCCTTCAATTTGTGGTATATGTAAAAAAATCAAGTAATTTCATAATTTAAAGTCTATAGTCTTTGTTTTATAGTGTTTCTTGTAAAATTTGAGAAATCTAAATTTTTAAAGCCTATAGCTTTCAATTTGTAGTGTATATGAAAAAATCATGTAATTTCATAATTTAAAGTCTATAGTCTTTGTTTTATAGTATTTCAAGAAAAAATAGAGAAATCTCAAATTTTAAAGCCTATAGCCTTCAATTTGTACTATATGTAAAAAAATAATGTAATTTCATAATTTAAAGCCTATAGTCTTTGTTTCTTAGTGTTTATAGAAAAATTATAGAAATCTCATATTTTAAAATCTATAGCCTTCAATTTGTAGTATATGTAAAAAAATCATATAATTTCATAATTTAAAAGCTATAATATTTGTTTTCTAGTATTTCTAGAAAAATTAGAGAAATCTACATTTTAAAGCCTATAACCTTCAATTTGTAGTTTATGTAAAAAAAATCATGTAATTTGGTTATTTAAAGTTTATAGTCTTCGTGTTCTAGTGTTTCTAGAAAAATTTGAGAAATCTCATATTTTAAAGTCTATATCCTTCAATTTGTAGTGTATATAAAAAAATCATGTAATTTCATTATTTAAAGCTTATAGTCTTTGTTTTCTAGTATTTCAAGAAAAATTAGAGAAATCTCACATTTTAAAACCTATAGCCTTCAATTTGTAGTATATGTAAAAAAATCAAGTGATTTCATAGTTTAAAGTCTATAGTGATTGTTTAATAGTGTTTCTTGAAAAATTTGAAAAATCTCACATTTTAAAGCCTATAGACTTCAATTTGTAATGTATCTAAAAAATTATGTAATTTCAGAATTTAAAGTCTATAGTCTTTGTTTTATAGTGTTTTTAGAAAAATTGTAGAAATCTTACATTTTAAAGCCTATAGCCTTCAATTTATTGTGTATCTAAAAAAATCAAGTAATTTCATAACTAAAAATCTATAGTCTTTGTTTCATAGTGTTTCTAGAAAAATTAGAGAAATCTCATATATTAAAGCATATGCCTTCAATTTGTAGTATATATAAAAAAAATTATGTAGTTTCATAATTTCAAGCCTATAGTCTTTATTTTCTAGTATTTCTAGAAAAATTAGAGAAATCTCACATTTTAAAGCTTATAGCCTTCAATTTGTAGTATATATAAAAAAAATCATGTAGTTTCATAATTCAAGCCTATAGTCTTTATTTTCTAATATTTCTAGAAAAATTAGAGAAATCACGCATGTTAATAACCTATAGCCTTCAATTTGTAGTATATGTAAAAAAAATAATGTAATTTCGTTATTTAAAGTTTATAGTCTTCGTGTTCTAGTGTTTCTAGAAGAATTTGAGAAATCTCACATTTTAAAGTCTATATCCTTCAATTTGTAGTGTATATAAAAAAATCATGGAGTAATTTCATTATTTAAAGCCTATAGTCTTTGTTTTCTAGTATTTCAAGAAAAATTAGAGAAATCTCACATTTTAAAGCTTATAGCCTTCAATTTGTAGTATATGTAAAAAAAATGATATAATTTCATAATTTAAAGCCTATGTCTTTGTTTTCTAGTATTTCTAGAAAAATTATAGAAATTTCACATTTTAAAGCCTATAGCCGTCATTTTGTTGTATATGTAAAAAAATCATATAATTTCATAATTTAAAGCCTATAGTATTTTTTTCTAGTATTTCTAGAAAAATTAGAGAAATCTAATATTTTTAAGCCTATAGCCTTCAATTTGTAGTATATATAAAAAAAATCATGTAGTTTCATAATTTCAAGCCTATAGTCTTTATTTTCTAGTATTTCTAGAAAAATTATAGAAATCACACATTTTAAAGCCTATAACCTTTAATTTGTGGTATATGTAAAAAAATCAAGTAATTTCATAATTTAAAGTCTATAGTCTTTGTTTTATAGTGTTTCTTGTAAAATTTGAGAAATCTCATTTTTTAAAGCCTATAGCTTTCAATTTGTAGCGTATCTGAAAAAATCATGTAATTTCATAATTTAAAGTCTATAGTGTTTGTTTTATAGTATTTCAAGAAAAATTAGAGAAATCTCAAATTTTAAAGCCTATAGCCTTCAATTTGTAGTATATGTAAAAAAATCATGTAATTTCATAATTTAAAGCCTATAGTCTTTCTTTCTTAGTGTTTCTAGAAAAATTATAGAAATCTCACATTTTAAAGCCTATAGCCTATAGTATTTGTTTTCTAGTATTTCTAGAAAAATTAGAGAAATCTCACATTTTAAAGCCTATAGACTTCAATTTAATTTGTAGTATATATAAAAAAAATCATGAAGTTTCATAATTTCAAGCCTATAGTCTTTATTTTCTAGTATTTCTAGAAAAATTAGAGAAATCACACATTTTAAAACATATAGCGATCAATTTGTAGTATATGTAAAAAATAATGTAATTTCGTTATTTAAAGTTTATAGTCTTCGTGTTCTAGTGTTTCTAGAAAAATTTGAGAAATCTCAAATTTTAAAGTCTATATCCTTCAATTTGTAGTGTATATAAAAAAATCATGTAATTTCATTATTTAAAGCCTATATAGTCTTTGTTTCTAGTATTTCAAGAAAAATTAGAGAAATCTCACATTTTAAAACATATAGCCTTCAATTTGTAGTATATGTAAAAAAATCATGTAATTTCACAATTTAAAACCTATAGTATTTGTTTTTTAAGTATTTCTAGAAAAATTAGAGAAATCTCACATTTTAAAGCCTATAGCCTTCAATTTGTGGTATATGTAAAAAAATCAAGCAATTTCATAATTTATAGTGTTGAATTACATAATTTTTATAACTTAGTAAAAATTGAAGGCAATATATTTTAAAAAGTGTGATTTCACAATTTGTCTAGAAACATTGTAAAAGTAAAAATAGTTTTTAAAATATTGAAATACTAATTTTAAGAACTTCTCAGAAATTAAAGGTTATAGACTTTAAAAAGTGAGATTTCACTAATTTCTAGAAACTCTTGAAAACTAAAGACTAAAGTCTTTAAAATTTTGAATTACTAAATTTTTTGAACTTAGGAGAAATTGAAAGCTATAGATTTTAAAAAGTGAGATTTCACTTTTTTCTAAAAACTCTGTAAAAGTAAAGACTATAGTTTTTAAAATATTGAATTACTTAATTTGTTGAACTTAGGGGAAATTGAAAGCTATAGACTTTAAAAATTGAGATTTCACTATTTTTCTAGAAATGTTATAAAAGTAAAGAATGTATTCTATACAATATTGAATTACATAATTTTTAAAACTTAGTGGAAATTGAAGGCTATATACTTTTAAAAAGTGAAATTTCACTATTTATCTAGAAATACTATCAAAGTAAAGAAAATAGTCTTCAAAATGTTTAATTACATAATTTTTATACTTTAGTATAAATTGAAGGCTATAGACTTTAAAAAGTTATAATTCACTATTTTTCAAGAAACACTATTAAAGTAAAGACTACAGTCTTTAAAATATTGAATTACATAATTTTTTGAACTTAGGAGAAATTGAAGGCTATAGACTTTAAAAAGTGAAATTTCAATATTTGTTTAGAAACACTGTAAAAGTAAAGACTTTATTCTATAAAATATTGAATTACACAACTTTTAAAACTTAATTAGTAGGTAGTGAAGGTTATAGACTTTAAAAAAGTGAGATTTCTCTATTTTTCTAGAAACATTATTAAAGTAAAGAAAATAGACTTTAAAATGTTGAATTGCATAATTTTTGTAACTTAGTAGAAATTGAAGTCTATAGGGTTTAAAAAGATAGATTCCACTATTTTTCTAGAAACTTTATAAACGTAAAGACTATAGTCCTTAAAATATTGAATTACATAATTTTTAGAACTTAATAGAAATTGAAGGCAATAGATTTTAAAAAGTGAGATTTCACAATTTTTCTAGAGACATTGTAAAAGTAAAGAATATAGTCTTTAAAATATTGAATTACTAATTTTAAGAATTTAGCATAAATTGAAGGCTATAGACTTTAAAAAGTGAGATTTCACTATTTTTATAGAAACAATATATAAGTAAAGACTATAGTCTTTACAATTTTGAATTACATAATTTTTTAAACAAAGTAGAAATTGTAGGCTATAGACTTTAAAAAGTTATATTTCAGTATTTTTGTCGATACACTATAAAACTAATGACTATACTATTTAAAATACTGAATTACATAACATCTAAAATTTAGTAGAAATTAAAGGCTATAGACATTAAAAAAGTGAGATATCACTATTTTTCTAGAAACACTATTAAAGTAAAGACTATAGTATTTAAAGTATGAAATTACATAATTTTTAGAACATAGTAGAAATTGAAGGCTACAAACTTTAAAAAGTGAGATTTCATCATTTTTCTAAAAACACTATAAAAGTAAAGATCATTGTCTTTAAAATGTTGAATTACATAATTTTTAGAATTTTGTATAAATTAAAGGCTATAGGCTTTAAAAAAATGATATTTCACTCTTTTTCTAGAATAACTATTAAAGTAAAATCTATAGTCTTTAAAATATTGAATTACATAATTTTGTAAACAAAGTAGAAATTGAAGGCTATAGACTTTAAAAAGTGAGATTTCACTATTTTTGTAGAAACACTATAAAAGTAAAGACTATGTAGTCTTTAAAATATTGAATTACATAATTTTTAGAACTTAGTAGAAATTGAAGGCAATAAGACTTTAAAAAGTGAGATTTCACAATTTTTCTAGAAACATTGTAAAAGTAAAGACTATAGTTTTTAAAATATTGAATTTCACTCTTTTTCTAGAAAAATAGTTAAAGACTAGTTTTTAAAATATTGAATTACATAATTTTAAGAACTTAGCAGAAATTTAAGGCTATAGACTTTAAAAAGTGGGATTTCATTATTTTTATAGAAACAATATATATGTAAAAACTATAGTCTTTAAAATATTGAATTACTTAATTTTGTAAACAAAGTAGAAATTGTAGGCTATAGATTTTAAAAATTGAGATTTCAGTATTTTTGTAGACACACTATAAAACTAAAGACTATAGTATTCAAAATATTGAATTTCATAACTTCTAAAACTTAGTAGAAATTAAAGGCTATAGACTTTAAAAAAGTGAGATAACACTATTTTTCTGGAAACACTATTAAAGTAAAAACTATAGTATTTAAAGTATTGAATTACATAATTTTTAGAAATTAGTAGAAATTGAACGCTCCATTTTTCTAGAAACATTATAAAAGTAAAGACCGCTGTCTTAAAAATTTTGAATTACATAATTTTTAGAATTCAGTAGAAATTGAAGGCTATAAGTTTTTAAAAAAAATGAGATTTCACTATTTTTCTAGAATAACTATTAAAGTAAAGACTATAGTCTTTAAATATTGAATTACATAATTTTGTAAACAAAGTAAAAATTGAAGGCTATAGACTTTAAAAAGTGTAATTTCACTATTTTTCTAGAAACACTATAAAAGTAAATACTATAGTATTTAAAATATTGAATTACATAATTTTTAGAACTTAGTAGAAATTAATGGCGATATGCTTTAAAATTGAGATTTCACTATTTTCTTGAAACTCTGTAAAAGTAAAGACTATAGTCTTTAAAATATTGAATTACTTAATTTTTTGAACGTAGGAGAAATTGAAGGCTATAGACTTTAAAAAGTAAGATTTCATTATTTTTCTAGAAATGCTATAAAAGTAAAGATTATATTCTATAAAATATTGAATTACATAATTTTTTGAACTTAGGAGAAATCGAAGGCTATAGACTTTTAAAAAAATGAGATTTTACTATTTTTCTAGAAATACTATAAAAGTAAAGACTATATTTTATAAAATATTGAATTACATAATTTTGAATACTTAATAGAAATTAAAGGCTATATACTTTTAAAAAGTGAGATTTCACTATTTTTCTAGAAATACTATCAAAGTAAAGAAAATAGTCTTTTTAATATTGAATTACAAAATTTTTATAACTTAGTAGAAATTGAAGGCTATAGACTTTAAAAAGTTAGATTTCACTATTTTTCTAGAAAACTATAAAAGTAAATACTATAGTCTTTAAAATATTGAATTACATAATTTTTATAACTTAGTAAAAATTAAAGTTATACACTTTAAAAAGTGAGACTTCACTATTTTCTAGAAAATCTTTAAAAGTAAAGACTATAGCCTTTAAAATTTTGAATAACTTAATTTTTTGAATTTAGGAGAAATTAAAGGTCATAGACTTTAAAAAGTGAGATTTCACTATTTTTATAGAAAAGATATATAAGTAAAGACTATAGTCTTTAAAATATCGAATTACATTATTTTGTAAACAAAATAGAAATTGTAAGCTATAGATTTTAAAAAGTGAGATTTCACTATTTTTGTAATACACTATAAAACTAAAGACTATAGTCTTTAAAATATTGAATTACATAACTTCTAAAACGCAGTAGAAATTAAATGTTATAGACTTTAAAAAAGTGAGATATCACTATTTTTCTAGAAACACTATTAAAGTAAAGACTATAGTATTTAAAGTATGGAATTACATACTTTTTAAAACTTAGTAGAAATTGAAGGCTATAGACTTTAAAAAGTGAGATTTCACAATTTTTCTAGAAATACTATAAAAGCAAAAAACCATTGTCTTTAAAATGTTTAATTATATAAGTTTTAGAATTTAGTAGAAATTGAAGGCTAGGCTTTAAAAAAATGAGATTTCACTATTTTTCTAGAATAATTATTAAAATAAAGACTATAGTTTATAAATTTTGAATTATATAATTTTGTAAACAAAGTAGAAATTGAAGACTATAGACTTTAAAAAGTAAGATTTAACTATTTTTCTAGAAACACTATAAAAGTAAAGACTAAAGTCTTTAAAATATTGAATTACATAATTTTTAGAACTTAGTAGAAATTGAAGGCTACAGACTTTAAAAAGTGATATTTCACCACTTATCTAGAAACTATAAAAGTAAAGATCATTGTCTTTAAATATTGAATTACATAATTTTTAGAATTTAGTAGAAATTGAAGGCTGTAGGCTTTAAAAAAAATGAGATTTCACTATTTTTCTAGAATAACTATTAAAGATATGACTATACTTTGTAAAATATCGAATTACATAATTTTGTAAACAAAGTAGAAATTGAAGGCTATAGACTTTAAAAAGTGAGATTTTACTATTTTTCTAGAAACACTATAAAGGTAAAGACTATAGTTTTTAAAATATTGAATTACATAATTTTTAGAACTTAGTAGAAATTAAAAGCTATAGGCTTTACAAAGTGAGATTTCTAGAAAATAGTGAAGTCTCACACAATCTCTCACTCTCACCCTTGCAAAAGAGAAGACAGAACAGTAGTACAGCGTTGTGGCTTGCTCACTCACCGGTGTCCTGCGCTTCGTGGGTCGGTTGCCTTCGTAGCCCTGCCAGCCCTCGGCCCTCTCAACCTCACAGCCCTCACACTCGCGGCCTCGCCTCGGAGCCTCTCGGCCCTCACCCTTGCGGCCTCGCCTTCGCAGCTTCTCCAGCGGCCTCGCCAGTCGCCTCGCCCTCACACCAGCCTTCACAGCCTCGACCTCGTCTTCGCCTCGCTGATGCCTCACTCCTCAGCCACTCAGGCAGCTCGAGTGCCAGCTGCCAGTGCCAGGTAATTTCTTTTTCAATTTTTTTATTTTCATATTTGTTTAAATTTTTTGTTTTTTAAAATTAATTTTTGTGTTTTTTAAATTAATTTTTTATGAAAAGAATAGAATTTTAAGTGGGATGTCCCGTCATCCCGCCATCCCGTTGTAAAACGAGACTTCCCGTCCCGTCTCGTTTTTATTACATCTAGTGGCGGGATGTCCCGTTTTGTCCCATCTCGTCCCGTTTGCCACCCCTAGTAGAATTTGAAGGCTATAGATTTTAAAAAGTGAGATTTTACCATTTTTCTAGAAATGCTATAAAAGCAAAGACCATTGTCTTTAAAATATTGAATTACATAATTTTTAGAACTTAGTAGAAATTAAAGGCTATAGGCTTTAAAAATATGAGATTTAAATATTTTTCTAGAATAACTATTAAAGTAAAGACTATATAGTCTTTAAAATATTGAATTACATAATATTGTAAACAAAGTAGAAATTGAAGGCTATAGACTTTAAAAAGTGAGATTTCATTATTTTTTTAGAAACACTATAAAAGTAAAGACTATAGTCTTTAAAATATTGAATTACATAATTTTTAGAACTTAGTAGAAATTAAAGGCTATAGGCTTTAAAAAGTGAGATTTCACTATTTTCTAGAAACTTTGTAAATGTAAAAGACTATAGTCTTTAAAATATTGAATTACTTAATTTTTTGAACTTAGGAGAAATTGAAGGCTATGGACTTTAAAAAGTGAGAATTTACTATTTTTCGAGAAATACTATAAAAGTAAAGACTATATTCTATAAAATATTGAATTACATAACTTTAAAAATTTAGTAGAAATTGAAGGCTATATACATTAAAAAAGTGAAATTTAACTATTTTTCTAAAAACAGTATAAAAGTAAAGACTACATAGTTTTTAAAATATTGAATTTCATAATTTTCGAAACTTGGTAGAAATTGAAAGTTATTGACTTTAACAAGTGAGATTTAACTACTTTTCGAGAAACACTATAAAAGTAAATACTATAGTCTTTAAAATTTTGAATTACTTAATTTTTTGAATTTAGTAGAAATTGAAAGTTATAAACTTTAAATAATTAGATTTCACTATTTTTCTAGAAACACAATAAAAGTAAAAACTATAGTCTTTAAAATATTGAATTACTTAACTTTTTAAACTTTGGAGAAATTGAAGGCTATAGACTATAAAAAGTGATATTTCAATATTTTTCTAAAAACACTATAAAAGTAAAGATTATATTCTATAAAATATTGAATTACATAACTTTTAAAACTTAGTAGGAAGTGAAGGCTATATACTTTAAGAAAAAGTGAGATTTCACTATTTTTCTAGAAACACTATTAAAGTAAAGAAAATAGTATTTAAAATGTTGAATTACATAATTTTTATAACTTAGTAGAAATTGAAGGCTATAGGGTTTAAAACCATTTTTCTAGAAACTCTATAAACGTATAGTCTTTAAAATATTGAATTACATAATTTTTAGAACTTTGTAGAAATTGAAGGCAATAGATTTTAAAAAGTGAGATTTCACAATTTTTCTAGAAACATTGTAAAAGTAAAATAGTCTTTAAAATATTGAGTTACTAATTTTAAGAACTTAGCAGAAATTGAAAGTTATAGACTTTAAAAAGTGATATTTCACTATTTTTGTAGAAACACTATAAAAGTAAAGAGTAGTCTTTAAAATATTGAGTTACATAATTTTTAGAACTTAGAAGAAATTGAAGGCAATAGACTTTAAAAAGTGAGATTTCACAATTTTTTTTAGAAATATTGTAAAAGTAAAGACTATTTTCTTTAAAATATTGAATTACATAATTGTAAGATCTTAGCAGAAATTGAAGGTTATAGACTTTAAAAAGTGAGATTTCACTATTTTTATAGAAACAATATATAAGTAAAGACTATAATCTTTAAAATATTGAATTACATAATTTTGTAAACAAAGTAGAAATTGTAGGTTATAAACTTTAAAAAGTGAGATTTCACTATTTTTGTAGATACACTAGAAAACTAAAGACTATAATCTTTAAAATATTGAATTATATAGCTTCTAAAACTCAGTAGAATTTAAAGGCAATAGACTTTAAAAAAGTGAGATTTCACTATTTTTCTAGAAACATTGTTAAGTAAAGAAAATAGTGTTTAAAATGTTGAATTACATAATTTTTATAACTTAGTAGAAATTGAAGGTTATGGGGTTCAAAACGTTTGATTTCACTATATTTTTAAAAACACTATAAACGAGACTATAGTTTTTAAAATATTGAATTATATAATTTTTAGAACTTAATAAAGACTATAGTCTTTAAAGATTCTTTTTCTCACTCCCTTAACTCATATCTCCAATGAAGGCTCCATACCAAATTCATCTCATCTCATAGTCCACAATAAAATAGTCCTTTTGGCGGGATAATGAATACATTTTCCTCGTTAAATCCTTTCAAGAACCCTCCTTTAGCCATAGGATCATCCTAAAAGAATTGTCTTGTGTCAATTATGTGCAAAAATTTCATTTTGCTCAAGAGTTTGGTATCAAATGAATGATATACAAGTAATACAGCCAACTTTTAAATATAAATACACTAGTTTTGAATGGATAAAATCATGAATCTAATAACACAAAGTCTTAGGTAATAATATTTTTTTAGCCAAAACAGTCAAAAAGCTTATTTTAAAACTTTTTTGCCCAAATAGTATTTAGAACCAAACTTCTATTTTTAACTGGTATAAATTTTGTACCTTTAGCAAAAACTCATATAATAAAAAGTTGGCTAAAAGAGTTATCTCAAAATCATTTCTTTGTGTTATTCTGACTAGTGTTATTTTATTTTTAAGTGATTCATTCTTTTGTGTTGTGTTGTCAATTTCTTGTTTGTGTTTTTTGTTTTCCTCCTATATATCTTGTTTCCTTTTTTTTTTTTTTGGATCAGATATATCTTGTTTCCTTGATGTTAGATATCCTTGCAATTCTTCTTGCTCCACTTCTTGTTTGTTTATTTGTAAAAGCAAAACAATTTTTTGTACATGCCATATGGATATATACATCCAAATCATGTAAAAAAATGATAAAGAGATAATGAGTTAAAAAAAATAAAAATAAAACTAGTAAGACTTTTATATTTTATTAGTAGAATACTTGGATATTAAAGAATAATAAATGTACAAATAAAATCATTATTTATAAAAAAAGTTAGGATATCTTTTATTTTTTAATCTCAGTTAAACCTAACTCATATTTACAAGATGTTCACATTTTAAAAGGAAAAAACAAGTGAGAAGTTATTAATTTATATATATTTCAACTAATTCTCTAATCAAACAATATTAATATGAACAATTTAAAACTTAAAGATTTACCCTATCCTTTTTTTAATTAAAATAGTAGATATAATAAGTAGAGAAATATTTTTTATATACTATAAAATCAGTCACCATATATAATAATCTAACTTTTTAAAACTATTAATCTAATTGTTAATATTATACATTAATTCAGTATTTTAAAAATTGAATTAATAATTATAAAATATTAAATTATTACATTTGATAACTAATAGTGATTAATTTTGTAGTGTACATTTAGCATTACGCTAATAAATATTACCATACAAGAAGTTAGACCTAATTAAAAAGTAGGCAGTTCCACAATCAACAATGTTTGAAGTACAACAGAAATACGTCCAACTAGTATCCAATGTGTGCTATTACATAATACATAATGTGTGCTACGTGTATTACATACATACGTATAGCACATATTTTGTATCATATATAGCACACGTTGGATGCTAATTAGATGTATTTTTATTGTACGACAAACATTATTGGTTCCACAATAAACTTTCTTAGAGTTGCCAAATATAGTAAACTTTGCAATAAAATGTTATTCGCATCATGTTGGAATATTTACACAAAGGACATCACCATATATTTCTTATAGTTAATCTTTAAATCAGGTACCATAGCCATAAATCGCACATACTGTTATGACATTAAATATTAATCAAGGTAAGATAGATACCATTTATTTCATACATAACATGGTTTAATATCTTGATAGCTTAACCTTGGAGTCAAGATAGCCGCATAATCTTCTGTAACCTGAAAAAATCATGGAAGAAATCTAATAAAGCCCAGTTGAAAGAAGGACATGAACACAAAAGTATTAGTACTAATAGGGAAAGGATGTATTAGAAGTTAATTTTGTCTCGAGCTTTTCATTTGTGGAAGATTGAAGATATTTTAGGAGTTATTTGGCTACAACTTTTATTTCTATTTTCATTGTGTATTTTTCATTTTTAAAATTTTATGAAGAAAATACGAAAAACTGTGAAAAATGAATAAAAGTCATGTTTTATCTGTTTTTTGTATTTCCTTCACAAAATTCGGAAAACGGATAATACAGAAAATGAAAACAGGAAATGAAAATGAAAACCAAACAACACTTTAACTTGCAATCCGTAAACTAATTGAAAATTTATTAGGTCCAAAATTTATGGGCTAATTACAATGACCCAAAATTAATCAATTATGAATCATTCTTAGGCTATTCATTAGGCTAAAAGCTATATAGCAATTAGAAATGATCATTCTTAGGTGTGCTCCCAGCAACATTTTGGAACCAGCTCTGATCTATCGCAGTGCTGCAAAAAATCAAATTCTTCTAGTGGAAAGCTTGCCAGAGTTTCATTGCAGTGACTGAAAATCTCTTCCAAAGAAGGATCAAAACGGGAAATGCTATTGGCACATAGCAAAGTACCCTTCCACCCATTTTCCACTTATTCAAATGTTGACAACTTTGATGAATATGTTGGCAAGTTGTAAACATATTCATCAAAGTGTCAACATTTGAATGAGGTGAAAAATGGATAGAGGGTACTGTCCTATGTACATTTAGCATTTCCGATCAAAACCTCCCCCCTAGAATGAATCTATAGAGCATGCTTTCCTCGCTTGGCCGTCTAACAACAAATGAAAACATCTCTAGGATGGATCTTTGGCTAAATGAAAAATTCCAACTCCTGTCTCAGCATCATGGCTTCATTGTTATAGCTTGCACTCTTGGGTCTTTCTAGAAAGGTAGAACTTAGGTCCCTAGTACTTGACCTTTCACTACTCTTAAAAGGAACATATTTCAAATCAAAATCAAAGCCGTTTATTTTATTAGCCCACCTCAACAAACGTCCTTGTAAGACTGGTCTATTCAACAAGTCCTTCATTATCTCTATCTTGCAAATAACTATTACTTCCCTATGCAGAAGATAATAATCCAATTTCGTGCAAGCAATAAATAATGACAAACATAGTTTCTCAATTGGAGTATATCTAACCTAGTAATCTACTCAAGTAATAGATAGCTCTTTCAGAGCCATCATCAACATCTTGTGCTAAAAGACTCCCAAAGCAATCCTCTACAGCGGATATGTATAATTTGAGTGGCTTTCCCAGCACAGGTGCTACTAACTCAGGGGGATTGGACATGAGATCACGGAGTCCGGTCTCAATATGTTGTCTAATGAAAGACACAAGGGAAGCAGTGGCTTGCTTCTTCTTCCCAGTAAGGGATCCAGTAATTGCCTTGTTCGATGGTGAATCACTAAACACTATCAGCTAAGAAACTGAATTTCTATGGGTATTCCACTCCCTGCCGTAGTATTATATCATTTTTCTTGAAGTTTATGTACATGTTAAAGAGTCTAAAGAACTTGTTCAGATTTTCACACAGTAACAACAAAATGGATGAACGTGTGATTCGTCAATATCAGAAGCATTATAACTGGCAAGACAAAGCTCAGTGTTAAACCTTAAACTACAACTAGACATCAAGTTCTCATCCACCCTTCCTTGTTCATTCTAAACTCTTAAATGGAGCTATCATCAGAACGGCCAAAAGAATAAAACATTATTAGCAAACATCACAAGCACTTCATACTTAGACAGGATCAATCGTGTAGTGCAACCAAATACCTGGCTAATTAGCACTGGACTCCTTGAATTCCTGCACCTCCTTGAAGTTCAACCATGGCTTTTCCCAAACCTTGGCTTCATAAACCTTCTTATGCTCACCAACTGTTGCCTCCAAAGTGATGTGGTGCAAGGTACCAGCTACCACTTGCTGCTTTGCACTTATCACCCTTTTAAACTCCAGAAGGGCATTCTGCAGAACCATTGGTAATCCAATCAACCACAAAGAATAAAATTAAAATGGAAAATCCCTTCTTCAAAGAATAAAATAGAAACCCAAAATATGCAAAGCCATTTGTGCTATTAAAATCGATAACATAACTAAGCCCACTATCCCAAGACGAAAATTCCCAAAAGCAACAATTATGAATCATATAGAACTGACTTAACTAAACCTACCAACTGCATCTTTCATTTTATTTCCTGAATTTAAATTATGATCAAATGATCCTTAATTTTATAATTGTGAGTCATATTAGCTCTTAAAAACATAAATAACTTATCTCAGTTCTATAAATATATAATATTCAATTAATTAACTCAAGCCAATAATTTTATAGAATCTATCTATCCATCAAGAGAAACATTTTTTTTGTACACCACAGAATCAGTCACAGTCAGTCATCATATAAAATAATTCAACATTTTAAAACTATTAATCTAACTTTTAATATTATTCATTAATCCAACATTTTAAAAATTGGATTAATAGTTCTAAAAACCCATTGTCTGATGTTCAACGTTGATCAAAGCCAAAACCGATTACCAGCTACACGAAACATGAATTAATATAAACATAAGGATTCATTAAAAATAAATAAAAGATGCAGAACAAGATCTAAGCAAAGATAATTAGTATAATCATCTTTATTTGGAAAAGAAAGAGAAAGAAAAAAAGAAAAAGAAACCTGCTTCTTGTTGTGTTCTTCAATAGCAAAGCGAGCAAGAGCATCGATCTCGACGCTGTTCTGGGATCCTGCGACCTCGCGAGTGCCACCTAGATTTGCCATTACCCTTCTCTCTCTAACCTGAACGCTCTTTTCTTTCTTGTTCTCTCTCTTCGATGCAACTGAGAGAGTAGTTTCTTCTCCTTTTTTGTTTTTTATTTGGTCCCAAATAATAGTGTGGGCATCTATTCTATTCGATTGGTTAGCGTGGGCAATGACTAATGGATCTATTCTATTCCAATGGTTAGTGTGTCTAATCAAATATAGAGTATTGTTATACCAATAAGGGTTGACGCAAGTGATAAATGGTTTGTTGTTCCTTAAATAAGGTCTCGGATTCGAGTCTTGTGGATGGAAAAAATCCTCGTTGGGAGCCTATTTGTAATTCTCAGGTACGCGACTCGGGACGACCGATTAGTCGGGACGAAGTCCCGGACACCGTAGACAAAAAAAAAAAATAGAGTATTGTTATTCCTACGTTAACAAATGGTACGTATAATAGGAAAAATTCTATTATAAAACAAAATCAGTGAAAATAGTCGATAGATTATGCATAATGTTGGAATTCATGGTATTAGGCTCAAATGATGATGCATAATGTGAAATGTATTGAATGAAAAATGAATGAGAGATTACAAGTATCAAGTCTTTATATAAGCACTACATACACATCTATTCAAAATGACTATTATACCCCTAACACATAATATATAATATACACAATGTATATTATATATTATGTACATTATATATGATATGTTGTGCACAACATATATTATATGTTGTAGCATCATCTTTCTTTTACAATATGTAATACACGTTGTGCATAAAGTGAAATATGTTGTGCACAACATGTGATATACGTTGTGCATATTATATTATATATATTGTGCATAATATGTTGGCTGCTTTGACTAATTTTTTGTTGTACATAGCAATGTTCTTCCATATAATAGTAAAAAAAAAAAGTCAGTGAAGATATGAAGATATGTAAGAGAAAATATATATATAAATATCATTATTCAATCAAATCAAGGTAAGTCTAGTTGATTGACTTCAATCTTTGATGGTTAACCATTTGTCACATTGGCTTTTGAAGATTGTTGTTCTTAGTTTACCTAGTTAGTTGAGTCTAGTTGATTGGCTTTCTATCTTTTGGTGGTTAAGCGTTTGCAACACTGGCTTTTGATGATTGTTGTTCTCGGATTAAGATTTCTACACTTGAAGAGTTACTTTGTCCGATGTGTATATCAGCAAGTCAACTCACTTGGTACTTGAATATGATCCTTCATTTGGTTGAAGAGATATGATTACGCCAAGAACGTTATGGTCCTTAGTTCTTCTCCGTCTATATATATATATATATATATATATATATATATATATATATATATATATATATATATATATATATATATATATATATATATATATATTACATTTTTCAAATTTGATCATTGTACTTTAAGCTTAATTCATTTTATTTCCTCACTTTTTAATTTTATTATATTTTCATCCCAATTGGGAGATGCTGAAATTCCCATGCTCCTGCTTGTAGAGGACTATTAGAGATATTATTGTAATCAGGATTTAATTTAGTTAGTTAGATTAATGTGCCTATATAATATAAGGTTCATCTCACTTATATTTCATACGATTTTTCTACCATTTAGTAAAATCTCATTTCTCATAATACTTCCAATTCTTTCTCTATATCGATACTATGAAATTCAACACACTTCATGACTTAAATTAGTCTTTCATTACATGACTACTAGGGGGTATTTGTTTGTAAGACACAAATATTATAAACATTCAGCTGTAGAAATTCAGGTGTATCGTAAATACTATAGATATTACACACAAAAATTCATGTGCTTGCATTCAAGTCTTTTGGAAACAAGGTGTATTGTAATAGACTAATGGCCCATCGGTAATGCTACGTACACACCTCACACCAGCCACTCCTCAGCCACCACTTCATTTTTTGTGTGGGTCCCACTTTTATTTCAACTCACCCCACCTTCACTCTCATTTGTATCACTTACACGCACATGTTTTTTGTTTTTAACAAAGGTAATTTTTAACAAAGGTAGTTTTTGCTTTTTGTGAGTATGTAAAACGCGACCAAACTAAAAAAATAGTCCAACTAAATAACAACTCAAAACCACGTTTAATGTGAACTGAGGACAACAAAAAAAACCTTAAAATAACACCTTTGTCACTATAAATATTATGAAAAGCAAAAAATATACATAAAATGCATTATTTTCACTAAAGGTAGCACATTTATTACGAAAATAACATAAAAATTGATAAAATACATAATCAGTAAAATATAACAAAACATAAAAAAAATTCAATCAAGTAACATAAAAAACTCAACTAAGTCATATAAAAAAACTCAATCAAAATAACATATAAAACGCAACCAAACAAAAAAAATAGTCCAACTAAATAATAACTCAAAATCACGTTTAATGTGAACTGGGGACAGCAAAAAAAACCTTAAATTCATAATGTTTATCACTAAAAAATTATGAAAAAGAAAAAAGATACATAAAATGCATTATTTTTCACAAAAGATAGCACCTTTATTACTAAAACAACATAAAAAATTATAAAATATATTATTTTCTCTAAGGATAACATATTTATTAATTAAAAATATAAATCTAATAACTATTAAAAAATAACTAAACAAACTTAAAAAAATTCAATCTAATAATATATAAAATCCAACAAAGTATTGTAAAAAAACCCAACTAAGTAGCAGCTAAAAAAACACATTAGATGTCTAAAAATCCTAAAAATTATATTTTTATCACTGTAAACGTGAAATAAAATAAAATAACATAAAAATATATTATTTTTTATTTAAAAAAATTAATTTGTTGGAAAAATATGTCAAATAAAAGGAAAAAAACCCATAAAAATGGGTAATAAAAAAACGAAAGAGAAGAAAATGAAAGAAAGATGATAAAGAAGAAGAAGATGAAGAAGGAAAAGAGAAAGAAAAAAGATAAAAGTATAAACCTGGTGATTGAGTGAAAAATACGAACAACAAGAAGGAAATGAAGGATTTGGTGGGTTGATGAAGGTAGAAGAACAACATCAGCAGTAGATGAACATGAAGGGGAAGAGAGGGAAGATAAAGAAGAAGAATAAAGTAGTGGAGAAGTGATGCGCATGATGTGTTTTTCCCTTTCTTTTGTGCTTGTGTCAGAGAAAGAAAAATATTATTTTAATTATGATTTCAATGAAGTGGCTGATTTAGGGGTGGTAAGCATAGCATTTTTCCACACCCCATGTGTCTGGTGTGTAATGCTTTGTTTCTTGTTGGGATCAAGCTTTTCTTGATTATTGGGAAAAAAAATGACATTCCCTTGTTTTGAAAGGATGTTATTCCTCAAGCAATTACGTACTAAGGAAGTTTCACAAATGTTCCTGTCAGAATTGTTCGCAGGCTTTGCATTTAAAACTAGAGTTGTAACCCGCCGGCGGATGAACCGGTTTTGATTTACCACTTTAGCTATTGTTTGTTTTTCATATTCATTTCCTGTTTTCATTTCCTGTTTTCAAAATTTAATGAAAAAAAATACTAAAAACAGAAGAAAAAAAAATGCCAAGAAGGGCAGATACTCTACCCTGCACCATCTATGCTTTTACGTCAACTTTTATAAAAAAATAGTATATATTTTGCATTATTTGCAATTATAGTATTTATACATATTTATTTATTTAAAACCGGTTCAATCAGTTAAACTAGTATCCTGATGATTTAGGCTTGGTTTGGTAATGTTGTGGCTCTCAAAAAGCTGCTGAGCTCTTTGAACTCTCAAAAAGCTGCTCTCAAAGAGTCACACTATGACTGTTTGCTAAAATAATTCAAAATTTGCTCTTAATAAGCAGAAGCCATAAGTATGAGTTTGGTAAATACATTTTACAAGTGCTCTCAAAGTATAAAATTACTATAATATACATAAATATTAAAAGATATTATTTTTACTTTTATTTCAATTAACATTTATAATAATTAATAAAAATTACCAAATGAAATAGCAACAAAAATTATTATAATTAGGGTGAGTTACAATACAAAATGAATAATAAAAAACACTATGAAAAAGATGAAGCAAACAGAGAGAGAGAGAGCAATAAAAGAGAGAGGTATATTTTGTTAAAAAGAGAGCAGGAAAAAAATAAAGAGAAAATAGTGTAAAAGTGGATGTAATTAATTAGGGATAAAATTGGATATTTATTAAAATTGAAGGTTAATTAGTCATTTTATTTTTGGAGGAGCTAGAGCCAACTTTGAAAAACCACTCTCAATGGCTTCTAGGAGCACCCTTGGCTCTCAAAAGCTAGGAGCAAAAGCTCCTTGACTTTTTGAGTTACCAAACACTAAAAAGGAGCTTATGCTTTTTTAGAGCAGGAGCACTTGCTCAAAAAGCTTTACCAAACTCACACTTAATGCCTTGATCGAGTTGATTACCGGTTCGGTTGTGCTAAATATGTTCCTGATAAAGAGGTAGGTATCCATAGATAAACACATCAATGAAAATTCTTGCTGGATCAATCAAATACAATCAATCAATTAGCTTGTCAAACAATACACATGGCTTCCACCAATCCTATAGCATAAGCTCTAAAAGTGTCGACAACTATATCACTCACAAAGGCAAACAAAAAAGAAGTGCCCTGGTGTTGGTGAAAGAAAATGGTATACAACTCAGACAAGGTATGAATCCATAGCACAATAACAATGGCACATTTCACTATCACACACTTATAATACAATACAGGGTAGGAGAACTCAATAATTACAACAAAGAAAACAATATTTAAGTAAGCTTCATCACGTATCTGAAGGAGCTTTGCGATCTGGTCCCGCAAGAATAATCTGCCATTTTTGGCATTTGCACTTTAGCGAAGCGAAGTAGACGAGAGAAAATACAAAATGGCGGAATATGCGTTGATGGGCCTGTTTGAATGTTATTCTAGAAAAAGACCTTTTTATAATTGATCTTTTTAATTAAGATCTTTTGAAGAACTAGAAATAATTTTATATTTGGATATAAAATTAATCAATGTTTGGAATTGGATGTAATATCAAAAAGATCTTTATTAAATCGTAAATTATGGCTTCTGAAAAAAAAATTCTACTTTTTCTAGTGATTATACTTTTACTAAAATTAATACCCAAACATATTAAAAACTTCAATAAGATTTTTTTTTCAATTAAAAAAAATCTTATTTTAACTGAATAATGAACTTGTTTGGATGAGCTTTTAAAATAAGATCTTTTTTTAATTGATTTTTTAAATAAGATCTTTTTAATCGTAAACATTTTTTCTGTGTTATAAAAAATATTTTTTTTCAGAAGATGGAAATTACAACTTCTGAAAAAAAAAAAAATTTTCTGCTTTTGTTTAGTGATTTCACTTTTATTAAAATATATTATCCAAACATATCAAATTAAAGAATTCAATAAAATCATTTTTTAATTGAAAAAATCTTATTTTAACTATAAAATGACATCCAACAAGCACAATGACATCCAAACAAGCACTAACAGGTGTTTTCAACATTATAATTTACAGTAAAAAGTTGAGAACTTACATTACAGTCGAATGCAAATCTCCTCGCAAGCATGATTGATGCATTCCTTTCTCTCTCAGACTCGAAAGCTAGTACAAAAGAAAGCCCTTGCTTTGGTTGCCAAAATAGAGCTTGTGCGGCAGCATTTCCACCTCCTCGAACTCCACAGAGCTAAAGAAAACAAGAACATGCCACATTGGTTGACCACGATTAACAAACAGAACGATTTATGTTTTCATTTTGTTCTACATAACCTTGTATCTGATAGAGGTGTGTGCAAGAGTTAAGGGTGTTCATCAATCATGATGCACTAATTCTATGGTTCCTTTCATTATTTATTACTCCCTCCGTTTTTTTTATTCGTCCACTTTGCATTTTAAACTTTTTTTTTTTTTTCTTGTTAGCAATTCTAGGCAATATTTAATATATTTTTTCTGTTTTACCCTTATTTAATTCATATTCTATCAAGTAAATTACACTCTACCTAAAATAATGTGTCCACTCTAATTAAGGACAATATAGTAAAATACATTAGTCTTTTATTAATTTTTAGATAAAATCAATCATTATCTAAAATACCATAAAAAAAGAAAGTGGACAAATAAAAAAAACGGAGGGAGTATTTACTAATCTACACAAACTAATGAATGAATGAACAACTATTTTCAAGTTGTCACCTTAGAATAATCTACAACTGACAGCACCCAAAATTTGAAATACCTGCATTGAACTTGAATAATATTCCTTGGTAATTGTTGTCTTTCCTTTACAGAGTTTCATCCTCATCTTGCCAACATGGAGTACATGAATAGACTCGTTTGGTTGGTGTGAGCCATTCATCTGAGTTACAATCACCTGCAAAGTATTCAATGCAAGCATTATTACCATCTTGGAATCCAACCAGATGTTACTGAAACTTATATATCACTACTAGAAAAATTAACATTTTCAACATTAAATGTATCAATAAAAGTAATATTGACAATTAGTGGCCGTCGAAAATACTTAAAACTAGTTTATGAGTATTTTCAACGGCCATTAATTGACAAAAAATAGTTTATGACTATTTTCAACGACCAACGAATGTCAATATATCTTTTTTTGACAATACTTTTATCAACATTTTTTGACAATTACATGTTGAAAATAATCATTGTTGTTGTGGTGAAAAGAACCTTAGAATTAGTGCATCATTGTTGTTCATCATGATCCCTAAACCTTTTTCTTGTTGTTGTTGTAGGAAAAAGGTCTCTTGCAGAATATCAGCTTATTTGTTTGTTATCTTAGGATTAGCATATGGGTTGTGCTTGTGTACTTGTACTTAACCTAATCCAAATAAATCAATCTATCCCTTTTCTAAACTCTCACTGTCTCTCTTCTAACAACTTACCACTTTAGGCTGGACCATAACATGGTTAAAGGAGCTATATAAAAAGCGTAAAAAATCACAAATGATATGGTAACCTAATATAACAGTTCAAATAATAGCTTTTCAACTTCTCATATTGAAGCTTGCACATGATTAGCTAATTTTAGGTGGACATAAAAATAGAAGTTTAAAAGAATTGTAATGACATACATTGAATTCAGTGTCATGTTTCCGCACAAGTGCCTCTACATATGTTCCCAAACCAGCAGCTGTAAAACAGTATAAAAACATATTTTCTCAACTTGATGGGAAAGAAGCAAGTCTATCTCTTCGAGACCAAAAAAATGAAAACTTCATAGTTTAAATAGAAGCTAATAAAATCTGCTTCTATTGATGACTACTAAATCAAAAGATCACGATTCAGAATTGCAAACGAACCTGGATCTATTGGACCAGTAGTTGACAAAGTGACTTGCATGCCTTCGAAAATAATATCAACTAGCAATACATGTCCAACGTCAAGAGGTTCAGGGGCATAAACTGATTTGGTAGCTCCTGAGAATGAAAAAAGTTGTATTATGCATAGGTTAAGATTAAGAAAGGCAACCTACCAAATATGACATCTAATAACATTATAACAATCAATGTTTCAACACAATCCATTGTAATGTGCAATAGCCATGAAATGCAAGTCAATGCCATGAATCATTAAATAAATCAGTTGATATAGAAACTCATGCAATCAATGTGAACACCTATGTTCCAAAAATAAATTAATACAACAAGCCTTATCCCACTAGGTGAGATCAGCAACATGAATCAAACGAAGTCATTAGGTCCTGTTGTGAATCGTGTGCGAGCTTAGCCCATTAACCCTCATATCCTCCTTGATAATCCTTTTTATTGTCTTCTTGGGTCTCCCTCTACCCCTAATCATTATACTATGTTCCATCTAATTCAACTTCTAGACTGGATGTTCTCCCAACATGACAATACCACGGGATTTCACTATCTTATCAATAATCGATGCTTACTTGGAGGCTCTCTCTTATATCTACATTTCATATTCTATCTCTTCTAGAAAGGTCGCTCACCCATCGAAGCATCCTCATCTCCGCTACGCTAATCTTGTGTTCATGTTGACCCTTTGCCACCCAACACTCTCTTTCATATAACATAGTTGGTCTGAGAGTTGTGTGATAAAAACTTAACTAAAAGTTTTAAAGGTACATTTTTATCACATATAAAGCCTAAAGCACTTCTCCATTTTGTCCATCTAACTTGAATCCTGTAAATTACATCTTCATCTATCTCTCCATTGTCCTAGATGATGCAACCAAGGTACTTAAATCTCAAAACTTGTGGTGTAGTGCTTTCCCCAAACTTCACTTCTACATCTAAGTACACGTGTCGCTTGCTAAACTTACATCGGAAGTACTCTATCTTATTGCAACTTATGCCCAGACCATGTACCTCAAGAGCTCTAACTTCTCATTATTATTTATTTATTTGATAATAGAAGAATTTCATTAATAACTGAGGTTGAAAAGTACAATGCCAATACAAAAGTACAAAAATGTGTGATCACAACTAGACTGAATTAAACAAAACATTTTGCAAAGTGCAAAGCTTTTGGAAGACATGCCTGAAATAAGTTCTTTTTTGGCACCATCTGCTGATCCACGGTACCACTGAATTGAACATTTTGAAAGTTCAGGTGCATTATCAGAGCAAGTTTCAATTTGTAAATATGAACCTAGTGTTTCAGTTCCTTCTAATTCATATAAAAGGGGAACTTTTTCCTCCCCTTTCTTCATCCTTGTTAACTGAAAAGTAAAATGGATAATTATCAGCAGAAAGTTACAATAAATGAATGAACGACAGTAGAATACTCTCCATTTTTATCAAAGAAAGATATCATTCACCACTAAGTTAAGACAAAATATACCATAACACAGCCCAAATAATAACCATATAGGGTCTCTTCCAGATCACCTAAGTCAATTCCTCACAGCATAGTCTCAGAGGGAACATGACAGGTTCTGTTTTTCTCTAACATTTGTTATTGTCAGTGATTCTGATTGTGTTTGAGGATTTGACAGTATGATACTTCTAGATACATGCAGTCATTGCAGTGCCATATTGCCCACTATAATTTTAAAAAATCAGATATAATTATAGAAACTATATGAAATACAAAGGGAAATAAAAAAATTTCCCCTATAGATGCAGACGTGCAGTTCACACCACAAGTCCACAATACTTAATAATATGTCAGCACCAAACTATACAAGATAGAGTCTATTTATAAGCTAAAATAGTGTTAGAAACAAAGTTTCTCAACCACCAAACAAAAATCCACATTATAAAACAATCAAGTAAACTACTATGCAGCTTGCAACCTTTTCAAAATGGCATATGATGTGACAAGCATACCTCCTTTTGAAGTCGAAGATAATGTTTAGACTTCTCTGCAAGTTGGCCCCTCAATGCTCGAAGTTCATCCTCCATATCCATGACCTGAGGTCAATAAACAAATAATAAGTTACTGTCCTTCAAATAACAATAAAGACATTTTAATACTATGGAAACAAGTCTATGAGAAACAGAATAATGGGAAGCAAATCAATTCAAGACAAAAATATCAATCATTTAATCACTAATAGGAAAACTACTGTAGCCATTAACCATAATCACATGCAGGACAAAATATCAATCATTCAACCCATCTAAATCACATGCAGGACCTAATTAAAATTTGAGTGAAATTACACTTTTATCGTGAAGCAAAACCTGCCCTCAATTTATTATGATACTATATATACATTACAATGATACTATTCATATGACCTGTCATTGTTTTACAGTTTCAAACATTGTTTCTGTTAACAGCAAGTTCATTTGTTCAAATCTTTTAGAGTGCAATATGGTATTTACCATAATGTTATTGCTAGGCAGATATTCCACAATGGAACCTACTTAGATTAACCATTTTCATACTAAATCTTATTTTATAAAATCAATACATGGGATGCATCATATATTGGTTGATAAACTAGTAAAAGATCTAGGACACATATATTACAAGAAAAGTACAAAACGTATACCCTGCTTGGTTGATGCAGCATTTTAATTCTTCGAGCCTCATGAACCTCTTTCATCAACTGTTCCAGGTCCTAAAGAGAATGGCATTTTAGGAATAACAGAAGTTAGACATCAAGAAAGGCAGTTACTTGGGGAAAACCCCTTTATATACATATGTATTATGTTTTATGTACAAAAGACAAATGATATTAGCAGAGGGGGGGGGGGGGGGGTGGTACTCCCCACCATGACAACCAGTTAAAATCTGATGAGAACTATTTCCCACACCAAAAGATGTGAGTGGTCTTAAGGAACCATAACCGTAGGAAAAAGTTTCCCAGATATGTTCACATGTTAACATCCTAAAATAGGAAAACTAGTATCAGACAATAATTCCTAATTATTATCTATTGCAAACTCCTTGTACAAATTCATTATCAGTAAAAACTATATTCAGCAATATTTCTCATTTTTTTTTCTTTCCAAGTTGAATATCCATAAAAGCTTTATTAACTAGTTACCAATATCCACCATGGATCTACCTCAAAACAAGAAATTTATAATTACTCATAACTCATGTGTTGATCAAGAAAATAAGGAATAACAAGTCTGATGCATTTATCGTTGTGACAGAAGCTACGGTCCAAATTCCTCTCTTTTAAGAGTCAAGCACTACGAATGACAAGGAAATAACGCAAACCTGTTTTCCTGTAGCTCGAGACGTTCTCTCATGTTCCTGAAGTGCCTCCTCCACTCTCTGAACTGCTGCTCTTGCACTATCTATTTCAAACCGAGCAAAAGCTCTTTCCTCGTCTACAAGTTTCTTAGCATCTTCGGAAGCCTACAAATGAATTTAAACTCTCAACATGGGAAAACAAAATTTCTTCATGCATCCAATCATAGAAGAATAAACTGAAAAGAAAATCTCATTATTTTACAATATATTTAAGTGATAAAACAAAAATCTGTACCTATGACAAAAAGAAAAAGGAAAAACAATTATCACAATAACTAGTAGAATGAACAAATCATAAACCATTAAAACGAATAGTAAAAACTGCATTCATTTTCCAATTGAGCTTGCATAATGCTCTGATAAAATCATGAAAAGACTTTGCAGAGCCTAATAGAAGAACTTGCAGCATGCAACAGTGTTGTCATTGTTGAGATTGCAAATTTTCAATTACTTTCATATCACTCCTATCTATCTCACAATCAAACAAATAATATGTTATGTAATTTATGTCAATACACAATCTATACAGACCACTAATGACTTTAGCTGAAGCAGTGTGCTTGGAAGTTATTAGAAAATCTTTGTGCTGAAATTTTATGGGACAGAAAAGAATTTGTGGCAACTCTTTTGGTGTTCAGCAGACACTCTTTTTGCTGAATTCCTCTAGTGGACTTGAAGAGGCATAGGAATGTTCTTCAGCAAATAATATATTGTTTAGAAGATATATTATTTTCCTTATTTGTAAGCCTTTGTCTTAATGCTAATCAGATTGCTGGTTCTACCACCAAAACTTAGTGAAAGTTAACATCACCTGCTTTAGAAAATTTGTTAGTTTCTTCACCTCAGCCTTCTCTTGTATTAGTTCCCCTTCCCTTTGAGTCAACTGAACAGCTAGAGCTTCAACCTGCAGAATATACTTAACAAGTTAGAGTTCTTAAAAAAATAGTATAAGCACAACTTGACTGGTTCAAGAATAAATATTCTATAAAAACTTAACACTTTTGGGATTGTGGGGAGGGTGTTGGTCTGTTGGAGCAATTAAGGTAGTCTATTAAAACAACTAGTTGTCCTTGAGGTGTGAATCTAATCTAACCATCATAAATTACTTTCATAAGTATGTAGAAAGGATCATGCATAATAGAGAAGACGTTATACCCACACTATCAGCTCATATTACTCCCTTCAACACAACAGAATGAATATCAAAATCTGTTTGCGAGGTATATGCAAATTCATATCCTTCCTTTTGATTAAAATGAACTAACCATGGCAATAGCTCCCTGTACATCTTCCTTGTTTCTTCCTGCAACTCGCCCTTTTAAGCAATCAAGTGCATCTCTAAGCTTCTTCAGAAGGACATGCTTCTCCAATGATGCTGCTTCTCTTAGTCTAGCCTGTGTTTCAGCAAGCATATGACAAGCTTCGTTAACATAATGGCATCGATTTCTTAGGAATAATCACTGACTATTTCAATCGAAAACAAAATTCACATTATAAAAATAAGGGTCATACCTCTTCAGACAACTTAGCAGCTGCAGCCAAACCCTTCTCGAATTTACTGGCAAGGTCTCTGACCGACAGACGTTTCTGTTGTTCTAACAGCTGCGCAGTCTCACGAGCAACAACCTCCTTCATAGACAGTACTCTCGGGTCATCCTTCGTCTCCACAATCTGATTGTTAGCACCAATTTTATAATTAGGAAACCGGAGAGAGGCGAATATCACGTCGGCTGAAACTGCCGGCACTGCATCTTTCTGATGCATAGTATCACTGAAATCACGGGTCATCCTTGTCATTTTCAGGAGCAATTACCTCTGCAGAGAACAAAAATGCAGCACACATAGCAATGCTAGTTGATCAGATAACAGTTCAATGAATTGAATATCACAAATATACCAAACAAAATCCGAAAAAAGAAGCTAACAAT
The DNA here is from genome assembly GCA_013621005.1 of Aeschynomene evenia. Lineage (NCBI taxonomy): Eukaryota > Viridiplantae > Streptophyta > Magnoliopsida > Fabales > Fabaceae > Aeschynomene > Aeschynomene evenia. The sequence goes on along the minus strand of CM024265.1, from coordinate 21,123,717 downwards.
TTGAGATGCTCCCACCGAGCCTAACATATTCCACACTGCCCATTAAGCTAATTGAAATGAAATCAAAGCAATGAGTGAGAGATTTCTACAGAGAAACTAACCCTAATTCTGCCTCTTTTTCACATTTTTTGTTTGGGTTAATTTTTGCTATGTTACTAGTGAAGAAGCAAAGAGAAAAGGGTTGGACATACAGATCATAAGAGGACGAATAATGAGAAGTTGAACTTGGGATTCTTGGATCAGATGCGAAGGGGTCGTTGCATCGAGTTGGTTACGGAGAGAGAGAGAGAGAGAGAGAATAGGGAAAGAAAGAAAGGAAAGATGGGAGTAGAGAGAGTAGGCGTAGGTTTGCTTTTTGAGAAAGGAAAAGGGAAAAGGGAGAACGGAAATTGGAGAGAGAATGGCGCCTCTGGACTGGACTGGCCCCCTCTCTCTCTCTCTCTCTCTGAGTTAGTTAGTTTTGTGTTTGAAACTCGGGATAGTGTGCTGTCTCTCTGTCATGATGCCTAATGGTTTGAATTGAACTCAACTCTTTGGCGGGTCCCAACCTTCAGTTTATTTATTGTGTTTTGCTAAGGAACTGAGGTTGTCTTGGTTAGTAGATTATCTCCATTTTAAAATAATATTAATTTTTTTTAGTATATTAAAAAAATAATGTACCTAAATACTTGTATATGAAATATAGATATATATAAAAAGAATTTAATTTTGATGTAGTGAAAATGTAAATGTATTCTGCACTGTTATCCGATCAAAATACTCTGTCGGTATAACTTCTCAAGTAGTGGAAAAGAAAAAATACGATTTATAAAATAGATATACTTGTATATGAAATATGAGTAATGTTACATGTACACAAAAAAATCAGCCACTATCAACCACTATTTGCAATAATCCATCATTTTAAAACTAGTAATCCAATTTTTATTATTATACATTGTTCTGGACCAAAATATTGGAATAAAATAATATGTGGTTTAATAATATGATTAAGCGGGAGCTCTTGGGCCTTGAGGGTTTAGTGTAAGGATGTCACACTTTTAGAGTAGTCACATTTTTAGAGTAATCACACTTATATGGCCCATCTTGCTCTTTATGGGGAATTACTCTTCTTGTGATATGGAGGACTTTGAGGATCACTGCACCCTTAGTGAGGTGTCCACCTCCTTTAGAAAAGGGAGTCTGCTTATGACTTAAGATCTAATGCCTATGATGAAGGACACCCGTGAGCAGGAGAGTAGACATAGTTGAGAGGGGAGCCATTTGTAAGACTATAGGGGTCGTTTGGTTCGCGGATTGATTTTTTTCCGGGAATATGCACATTCCTGGGAATCACTTTCCCGGGAATCACTTTCCCGGGAATCACTTTCCTGGGAATGAAACATTCCTGAGTTTGGTTTGTATATTGAATTCCCAGGAATCTTATTAAACTTTCCCATGAATGAGTTTGGTTCACATTAACATTCCTGGGAATATTGCATGTTTTTCCAAAAGGCTAAAAAATAAACATATATAAAAAACTAATAATTATAAAAAATGAATCAAAGGGCTTGGGGTGAGTATGGTAATAATTGGTTATTTTGTAATATTAAAATTATAATAAGGACGTTGATGTCATTTAACACCCCCTCAACATTCCCATGGGATGGGAATCTTAGAAACCCATGGGGGAGGTGGGAATCAAAATGTGGGAATGTTTGATTCCCAGGAATGCAATATTCCCGGGAATATTTGTCTAAATTGCGAACCAAACGTGGGAACCATACTTTCCCATGAAATATTCCCGGGAATGCTTGAAGATTACCCCTAACCAAACATCCCCTATAGTTATGTAAATGCATATGTTAGGATTTGATTATATTCCATTTTTAGAGAAGTTTGGTTAGCAGTGAACATTGTTAAGGTGTTTAAAGATAGAGGGAGATTTAGTTAAGGGATGAGCTCTTATAGTAGAATTTAGTTAATGAAAGAAGTGCTAGACTCGGGTTGTTTTCCTTTTATAGAATGACTTAGTTAGGGAGTTGGAGTGCTTGTTATTGTCTAGAGAAAAATCTCAACAGTGATATAGGTTATATCAATTGCTATCAATCACTAAGGTTACCTTAACACACAACCATATCTAAGGTCAATGAGTAAAGGGATGGAGAGGAAAGCTTTGGACCGGTAGTTAAGAAATGGGTAAGTTTATTGAGTAGAGAAAGGGAAGACGTGAGATGAGGGGAGGGGACACATTTTAAGAGGTGTTCTATAAAAGGAGAGGGCATGAGATCAACATCCCTTAAGTCATAAGGAGATTGGTGAGTCATGTTCCACCCAAGCCAACCACACAAAGAGTATTCTCCCATTCTTTCAACACAATCATCTCAATTTCACAAAATCCTCATTTGGCTTACGAACTCAGAAATTGGCTCAGAGTCACCTTAGACACCATTTGTTGCTGCCTCATTTTTTTTTTAACCAGAACATACATTATTTCAAAATGTCGATTATTACACATGGTGATTGATTTTGTGGTGTACACAAATCATTTCTCATGAAATATAGATATATATAAAAAGATTTTAATTTTGATGTACCGACCCTGTAAATGTATTTTGCACTATTATCCAATTAAAATATTTCGTTTGCATGACTTCTCAAGTAGTGAGAGAGAGAAAACACAATCACGGCTGACGTGGAAGCACATGATTGGATAACTGTATAAAAAAATTGTACATTGTCAGTTGATGAAAATTAAATCCATATAAAAATGTATGTACTATGTTTGATAACTTGTAAAAGACATATTTTAATTTGTGTATTGTATACTTGTATTATGTTTATTTTGTGGGACAATACATACACTTTATTTGGGATTATATATCCAAAATAGTCCGAATATATCATGGAAGAAATTGGTTCCTCAGAAAATTCAACATTGGTCTTTCACATTTTCAAAAAAATGGATAAATTTGTTCTTTTGTACATGTTCGTATAATGATTTTTACATGTACGAAAATATGAATGATAATATCGATATGCAATGGAAATAAATAGATTTTATATGAATAATGCAATATTTACACCACAAAATCAGTCATTATCGTTACCATATGCAGTAATTCATTTTTTAAATTACTAATTCTACTTTTATATAATAATAAAAGTTAAATTAATAGTTTTAAAATGCTATATTATTACTGCCTCCATTTTTTTATTTGTCCCGTTTTAATTGCGCACAGGGATTAATGATGTATTTTATAATGTTTAAAATTTAGAAAAATGTAAGCATATTTTACAATATTATCCTTACAACTTATTATCTTTCTTTTTAATTACTCACTAAATTTATTTTCTCTTATATTAATTAAGAGTATAGTTAAATAAATTAATAACCTAAATTTTTAAATGAAAAAAGAAATATGTTCCTAAAAAATGAATAGATAAAAAAATGGAGGAGTGCATTAGGGCTTTGTTTGGATAACTAACGGTGGTGGGGTGGAATGGACTACAATGGAATATAGAAGTATGCTATGAGATGGGATAAAATATAAATTCCATAATATCATTTGGATATTTAATAAAATGGAATAGAATGTTATAATATGTTTTTTAAAAAATTTGGTTGAAAATAGGTAGATCCCACCCAATACCTCCCAATTTGGAAGGGATGCAAAATGAGGAAAATGATGAAATTGGATGAGATTGATCTCATCTCCTTGTATCTCATCCAAACAATGGGATATTAAAAAATTGCATCCCCTCTCATCTCAATTCATCCCCTACCATCAATCTAAACAAAACCTAGATGATGAATACTTTTATGATAATCTCGAATTCTTCGACATATGCAATAATTCATCTCATTACATAAAGTGACTGTTCTCATTTCTCATGACTCGTGATCCAACGCAAGCTAAACACCAGGACATTTCTTCATCTCATTGTCTTTCTTCCTTTGCTAGCAACTATAGAGTTGGGATTACAATGGGGATCTGGTCACGGAGATATCCGTGGGGATCCCCACATATGGGGCTCCGCGGTTGGGGATTTTTTCCCGTGGGGATGAGGATGAGGGTAAAAGTCCCCCCCGAGGGGAATTTAGGGATGGGGATAGGGACTATGCTCCCCGCCCCGTGGGGATCCCACTCTAAGAGTGTTTTTTATAATTTTATTTGTATAGTATATAACTATTCATTAACACACTTATACACTTATCATAATTCACTCAGCATTTTACAATTTTCTTCCCCTCTCACCCACCAAGTTATTGCATAACTTCCTCCTTCATTCTTCTATCTATGCTTCTCTTCTTTCCCTCCTTATATTCACCACTCATATTCACCAATCAAGTTGTCGTCCTCACTTTTCCCTTCTCATCTCTCACTGTCATCATTCACTATTTATTGTAATATATTGATATTTTTATTTAGATTTGAGTAGTTGTTCTAATTTAATTTTTCAATTTTTAATTCCTCTTTTAGGGTTGGGGCTCCACGAGAAATGGGGATCCGTGGGGATCGGAGATGGGGACAATTTTATCCTCGAGGTAGGAATTGAGGATGAGGACGGGGATCTTTTTTGTTATGTGGGACACGGATGGGGATATTATTCTCCGCACATTCTCCGTCTCGTTGTCATCCCTACTATAGAGTATGTTTGGATGTGCCTTAAACACTCTAAACTCACGTTGTTGTTTGATATAGAATAGAGAGTTTTTTGGTTTAGATGATTTTAGGACAACCTAACTCAAAATTGATTATGGCCTTTAACTTCCGTTCACCCAAAGCAACGTGAGTAAATTTAAAGGGTATAAATAAATAGTAATTTAGCTATTTATTAACAAAACTCATTTCACTAATTTTTATCCTTTTGTTTACAATATGTTATTTTTTATTTATTATATTTTTTCCTTGTTACTCTTATTTGCTTTTCAAATTTTTTTATTTATTAAAATAACATATTTATAATATTTATTAATAATCAGTAGAGTTTACTTTTATGAGTTTTGCTAACAAGTGTCCTAAGAGCACTTGTTAATGATAGTTAAAATGGTAAGTTTAGAAAAACTTTTAAATATAGTGATGGGTCCATTACATAGAAAACATAAAAATGCATGTTTTTAATATGAATATTTCCTTTTTTGTTTCCTTAACATGTGTCCTAAGGGCACTTGTTAGCAAAATCATATTTTTATATATTAAAAACTGAGTTTAATTTTAATCCACTGTAAAATAATTTTACAAAGACGTTCAATCATGAATTGACACATCAGCAAAAGTATTTAACTCAACCACTCACTAACTAAAAAATTTCACAAATCAATAAATGTAATTGACGGGTAGTATAAGATTTTTTACAAGTGGATCACAATTAAACTCTTAAAAATAAAAACATATTTAATATAACTTAAATAATATGAGATATGCTACGCGTACACTCCAAATCAGCCACTGTGACTAAAATACGTATTTTGTATAATTTAACTTTAAAACATCTACTTGCACATTTGAAAGAGTGAAACTCACGCACCTGAATAATTCAACATAATTTTAGGAGTGACTAAATAAAGACCACAATCCAACATAAATAAAGACCACAATCCAACATAAATAAATATCATAATCCAACATAAATAAAAACCACAATCCAACATAAATAAAGATCATTTTTCATTTCATTACACACATGTTCTCAGAACCATCCTTATTCATTCATTATAAGCCTTGTGGTGGTGAAAGTGGCAGAGAATGTGGTGATGTAGATTTGAACTTCGGAACACCACAATCCAACATAATAAAGATCACAATCCAACATAAACAAAGACCACAATCCAACATCCAAAAGGGTGAATATCGACACAAAAAAAATCAGATTTAATATATGCTTTCATGTTGTCTCATGCTCTATTTGATCCTCCAACATAATAAAGACCACATTCCAACACAAATAAAGACCACAATCCAACATAAATAAAGATCACAATCCAACATAAATAAAGACCACAATCCAACATAAATAAAGAACATAATCCAACATAATAAAGATCACAATCCAACATAAATAAAGACCACAATCCAATATAAATAAATACCACAATCCAACATCCTAGAGGGTGAATATGGATACAAAAAAAAATTCAGATTTAATATATACTTTTATGTTGTGACATGCTTTGTTTGATCCTCCAACATAATAAAGACAACAATCCAACATAAATAAAGACCACAATCCAACATAAATAAATACTACAATCCAACATAAATAAAGACCACAATCCAACATAAATAAATATCACAATCCAACATAATAAAGACCACAATCCAACATAATAAAGACCACAATTCAACATAATAAAGACCACAATCTCAACATATTTTTAACTATAATGCAACAAAGACAGAGTCTTCTGTGTGCCTGGGAAATTACAGAGTTATTATGTTTTTCGTGTGTTTTTTTCTCTTATTTATATGCAAGAGAGTTTAAAAGCCAATAATTAGTTATTTTGTTAACTTATTAATGCAATCAAGAAAATAGAAATTTCATCATATATAAAAGCCATTATTTCTCACATGCTGTGTTTTTTCTTTCATCACCATGGAAGCAGAAGCAGAAGCATTAGTTTCGAGGATGAGAAGACACAAGAAGTGTCATGTGACCCTCTTGATGGTTATGGGGTTCTTGAAGGAGCTTAAAATGAACAAGCGAGTGGGCGGAGAAAATTAAAATGAATAAGCGAGTGGGTAAAAATAATCATACTTTTGAATTTATATGCTAATATATACGTATTTTGTATAAAATACATTGGTGGCTGATTTGCAGTGTACAAGAATCATTTCTCAAATAATATAATATAAAATATATACCCTTTTTAGTAACTATACATAAAAAAGTAATTTTGACTAATATTATTCAAATAATATTCATTTTCCATAATTATTTTGATCTAAAAATTTCCAATCAAGAATTACTTTAATGAGATTAATTATAATATATTGATAGTGTAAACATATTTTACATTATTAATCAATTATAATACGACACATAAGTTATAATCGGTGTTTTTTAGAATCTATAGGTAGTTAGTAATAAAATAAAACACATTACATTTTTTATTGGATACAATGTAAAATTATTTCCTACTTTAATACTATCTCATGTTTGAACAAAATCAATTTTACACATTCAAATTAGTCCAAATCTGTGTCGTTTGGAAACGCTAATACAATTTCCTCCTCTGCTGCATTGTGTTGTGTTGAGATCCCAATCTATCGCCGCTTCTCCTTTCTTTCTTTCTTTTCCTGAAATCAATCACTCTACCTTTCTACTTTTGCACCCATGCATCTTCGCCAACAAACGACGTCGTTTTAAATCTCTTTCTTACTTGTGATTTCCTTTATTTTCGGTGTTTTAGCTACCGATTCTTTCAACATTCGGGACATGCCATTTCATTTCCCAGGAAGAATTTCGAATCCCAGTGGCACTCATGCTTTCGTTTTGATTCAATCGTTATCCTTGGGAGATTAATTTCTGTTTTTCGTGGTCGAATGTTCTTGTTCTCCTTCTTGAGTTTCATTATGCTATTGAATGCTGTAATGGGTTAAGGTGAACCCACAATTTCTTTATTTATTTATTTATTATCTGGTTCTGCTCTTTTCATAAGCTGATATGTGGTCTTTTGATCTTATATTTTGGTTTATAAGAACTTTTCTGGCAATGGAATTTGAACCTATAATGTAATGTAATTCATATCACACATATGGATCTGATTTGAAATCTTTAATGTTATGTGTATTATTTAATTGAGTAATACTACATTTACATCAAAATCAGCCGATATCGGCCACCATAATCTAATATTTTAGAATTATTAATCCAATGTTTAAAATGTTGGACTAATGTGTAATATTAAAAGTTTGATTAATAGTTTTAAAAAGTTTGATTGATGAATATAGTGACTTATGGTATCTGATTTTATAGTGTACAAAAAGCATTTCTCCTCGTGTTGATAAATTTTGCATCTGATATTGGAATTTTAATGCCTTTGTAGATTAGAAAGTGGATTTATCATTCAGCATCTGTTGTTATATTGCTTTGATGAAATGGAGTTGTTGGTAAAAAAGCTTTGGGCTTTTTTCCTTTCTATGGTTGTCTTTTCAAAAGTTAGCAATGGCTTTTATCTGCCGGGAAGCTACATGCACACATATGTGATTGGAGATCCTATATATGCCAAAGTTAACTCATTGACCTCTATTGAAACTGAGCTTCCCTTCAGCTATTATAGCCTCCCTTACTGCAAGCCCCTTGGCGGCATAAAGAAGAGCGCTGAGAATCTTGGAGAACTCCTTATGGGGGATCAGATTGATAACTCGCCCTACCGATTCCGGATGAATGTTAATGAGACAATCTACCTCTGCACGACGCCGCCATTGAATGAGCATGAGGTGAAGTTACTCAAACAGAGATCACATGATCTGTACCAAGTAAACATGATCCTGGACAATTTGCCGGTTATGAGGCTTGCTGTTCAAAATGGGGTTAAAATTCAGTGGACAGGGTTCCCTGTCGGATACACTTCACCTGATAGTAAGGAAGATTACATCATTAATCACCTCAAGTTCACAGTTATGGTTCATGAATATGAAGGAAGCGGCGCTGAGATCATCGGGACCGGGGAGGAAGGCCTGGGTTTTATGTCTGAAGATGACAAGAAGATGGCATCTGGATATGAAATAGTTGGCTTTCATGTTGTCCCTTGTAGTATTAAATATGATGCCGAAGTCATGACGACACTCCACATGTATGATAACATCACATCTATAAGCTGCCCTAATGAGCTTGAAAAGTATCAAGTAATTAGAGAGCAAGAAAGGATATCATTCACATATGCGGTCGAATTTGTGAAAAGCGATATAAGATGGCCGTCACGTTGGGATGCTTATTTGAAGATGGAGGGTTCTCGAGTTCATTGGTTCTCTATCCTAAATTCACTTATGGTTATTCTTTTCCTTGCTGCTATAGTCTTTGTCATTTTCTTAAGAACTGTGAGAAGGGACTTGACAAGATATGAGGAATTGGATAAAGAGGCACAAGCTCAGATGAAGGAGGAGCTTTCTGGATGGAAACTAGTTGTTGGTGATGTATTTAGAGAGCCTATATGCTCAAAGCTTCTCTGTGTGATGGTCGGAAATGGAGTCCAAATTGTTGGAATGGCTGCTGTTACCATTGTTTTTGCAGCCCTTGGATTCATGTCACCAGCTTCCCGCGGAATGTTATTAACAGGGATGATAATCTTATATCTTATCCTCGGCATAGCCGCTGGTTATGTCAGCATTCGTCTCTGGAGGACCGTTAAGGGAACATCAGAAGGGTGGAGATCGGTTTCCTGGTCTGCAGCATGCTTTTTTCCTGGAATTGCATTCAGTATTCTTACAGCACTGAATTTTCTCCTATGGAGCAGCAACAGTACTGGGGCTATTCCCATTTCCTTGTTTTTTGAGCTGTTCTTCCTCTGGTTCTGTATTTCAGTACCACTCACACTCATTGGAGGATTTATTGGGACAAAAGCTCAGCCAATTGAATACCCTGTCCGGACAAATCAAATCCCAAGGGAAGTCCCTACTCAGAAGTATCCCTCATGGCTTCTTGTTCTTGGTGCTGCAACTCTTCCATTCGGAACCCTCTTCATTGAGCTATTCTTTATCCTTTCCAGCATCTGGCTTGGCAGGTTTTACTATGTGTTTGGTTTCCTGTTAGTTGTTCTTCTATTGCTAGTTATTGTTTGCGCGGAAGTGTCAGTTGTCCTCACCTACATGCATCTTTGTGTCGAAGATTGGCGATGGTGGTGGAAGGCATTCTTTGCTTCAGGCTCTGTTGCCCTTTATGTTTTCTTGTACTCAATTAACTACTTAGTTTTTGATCTGAAGAGCTTGAGTGGACCTATCTCAGCTACGCTTTACCTCGGCTATTCACTCCTCATGGCCGTGGCGATAATGTTATCCACCGGGACCATTGGTTTCCTTATCTCATTCTACTTTGTCCACTACTTGTTCTCATCAGTAAAGATAGACTGAAGGGCTGGCTGCTGTATGCATCTCATCAACTAGTTCAAAGATCTATAGATATAACTTCGTCCGAGTTCATTTTGTAGCTTTGATCGCGCTGCAGAACATCGAAGTGGCGCTACCGAAGCTACGTTGATTGTGTTAGATGGTTAATTGTGAATTGATCATGTATGGCAAGATCTGCAGCTTGTTTTCCATTCTTCTATTCTCCAAAAGTGATTAGCTCATTCAGGTATTGAACTATTGTTGGAGCTCATTATGTTTCAAGCACTTCAGTTGATTTAGGAAAGTTGTAACTGCTCAGACTGAAGGGGAAAAAAATCTCATTCCATTACAGAAGAAAAATATTTATATGTTAATTTTTCCCCCTCTTTGGATTCAGTATAGGGAAAGTGGCATAGTATTATACCATTGAGGGGATTAAAAACAAAATTGTCCAGATATTCTAGTTAGAATGATCCTATTGTTTATTATTTAATTCATTATTCTTTGTAAGAGCTAGCTGCTTGTGATTTCGAGTCAATATATTCTTCTGGATTTGGAAAAACATTAGTACATGTCCCCATAGATGTTAGCAACTGATAATAATATAAATGGAAACTAATTTATAATACAAACTCTAGTCTCCCTTTAGGGAAAATTCTATGGTGGACCCTTTAAGGTATCAATTTATCCCCTTTTACAAATTTTACAAACTACAAGGGATTAAGTTGGGATATTTGAATTTTGAGAGACTAATTTAATTCCTTTTATGAATTCTAAGGGACTAATTTGAGACTTTTAAATTCTAAAAAATTAATTTGTTCCGTCGTATAAAGACCAAATTGCATATTACTCCTTTTTTTTTTTTTTTTACTTACAACTAGAATATCCAACCCTTTTATCATGATCACTCGATAGAAGTATTGAAATCCCTTGCATAAATCTATTAGGTAAACCTCACTTTAGTTCCTTACAGTATAGGCATAACTTAGTTTAATTCTTGACTTTTAAAATCAGTGAATCTTGATATTGCAAAACATGAATCACATTAATCTTTCAACATACTTTCACTTAGCATTTTATCAATTACACAATGAATAACATTGAGTGACACATTGACCTACCATGTGCAATTAATAGTTGAGTAAAGATTTAAATAAATTATTTTGATATTTAACATTGCCCATTCCAATTTTCATGATGTCAAATAAAGTTTTTAATGACTTATTTGTACTATTTTAAACACCAAAACGAATCATTTAAATCTCCACTCCAGATCTAGTAGCATATGACATATCAATGTATCACTTGAGTTGAGTAATGTTACATGTACACCACAAAATCAGTCATAATAATTTAACTTTTAAAGTTGGATTAATATATAATATTAAAAGTTAAATTAATAATTTTAAAATATTGAATTATTATACATGGTGACTGATTTTGATAATAGAAACAAAACAAGAAATGTGTCCCAAACCAAAAAATTTATATTTTCTATAATAAAAGGAACCAAACTAAATTTACCTACACCATCATTCCATTATTCTTTCACGTACAGTGCTTGTGTTTAGAAGGATCAAAATGGGAAATAAATTGATTTAATGTATTACAATTTTAGATCATTTTATTCTCATCGAATTTGATAGGACTATAAAAAATAAGAGTAGTGCTACATGTACACCATAAAATCAGTCACCATGTGTAATAATCCAATATTTTAGAACTAGTAGTCCAACTTTTAAAAATGTTGGATTAATGTATAGTAGTAAAATGTTGGATTATTAGTTCCAAAATATTGAATTATTTCACATGGTGACTGAAGGTGGTTGATTTTATGATGTACACAAAACATTTCTCAAAAAATAAAGGAGAAATGCATAGATCTAGAATTGAAATCATTTCTTTTTCATTTTTCTTTAATGATCTAAACACTAGAAATAATTTACAAATTAAATTTTTTCAAGTTTATCATGATTCCAAACACGTTTGGAGAAAGTAACAAGCCTAAGTTGGGGATACTTTAACTAAACTAACATGCTCAGATGAAAGAATTCCAAGACTTAATCATCAAGAACTGTGACATTATAATTAACAAGATTAGCAACGCAATCGTTTCAACAACCACTTTTTCCTTAACCTCTCATCTAACTTGAGAAACATTATTGCTCTCTTCTCATCAAAACATAAATATTCACAAGCTTCAATGATTATATCATCATCAAAATCAGGAATGTTTTGTACCTTCTCAACCACTTCCTCCAAGTATGCTGTCTTGTTACTTTCAGTCAATGCATCAGCTATCCTACCGATATCCGCGGCCATAACACTCATCATTTCTACCATAACATCACTCGCGCGTCTCCTTTTTGATGGTTGTTCCGAATGTGATGACGACGGCCTCGCCCTAGTCTGCTCAGATGAACTCTGAGCTTCTTTACTTGCATCATCATGCCTCGTCTCTTCGTCACCGAAAATCAGTGCTGGAGTTGCTGCGGCATTCCCCTCATAGTTGGGAGTAAGATTAACATCAAGCCTCTCAGAGTTTTCAGACCAATTTCCACTCACTTGCTCATTGCCAAAAATAATACCTAACTCATGGTAGTACTCTATCCGTCTACCTTGCATATCCCTAGCTTCCGGATGTTTCTGAATAAAGACAGGCCAAAAATGGATCAGTAAGACATACTATTGATACACTGCAATGAGAAAAGAAGCAAAAAATACGGTAGTTCCGAAATATTAAAAAACAAATGAATAAGCACAAAACAAGTAGTAAGCTCTGTCCACTAGGTAGGATCAGCTATATGGATCGCCTTGTCAACTAGTAGGCCTCCCTATACCACTTATTGGTCTCCTCGATACAAAAAGATCTGATGGTCGCAACCTTCGGTTTGGTCTCGATCACATTTTAAAAGGAACAAGTGAAAAAGAAAAAAGTGGTATAAGATTATACCTTTTATGGGGTTTATGACCTAATCTTGACATCAGGTAACTGCTACCTAAAGCACTACAGTAGTAAACAAATTTATTCCAAAGTCTCTTCAAAGACTAAATTTAATATAGAGGAGGAAGGATATACCTTAATGTATTCCTTCCATTCTGAGTCTTTACCAACAACCATCTTTTGTCCCTCATCCCATAGAAACCTCCCTTTAGAGATCATTTCTTTCACAAGGACATGCTGTTTCTTCAACGTCTTCAATCGAACTTCAATGTTTTCTTTTGTTAAATTAAGGCAAAATCTTTCATTTAAAATTGCTAGAGCAGCTATATAAGCTGAGGTTTTAAAATTCTTCTCGAGCTTGTTTCCCAACATTACCTCCTTGACCAGCTGCTGAGTTAAGCAATGATCCATCTCGTCTGTCCAAGTCACACATTTACCTTTCTCCTTAGCATTGTCTGTTACATGGTATCTTGTCTCTTGAGCTGCCATAATGTTATCACAAATATTTAAACCCATGTTAGCATGAGCACCAACTGTGGAACTGTCGGGTGGATCACTGTGACCGATAATGATACACAATTCATTTAAGTTTCTGATAACTCGTCCTTTAAGAACACGAGCATCAGGATTGATCTGTTCCAGCAAAGTACATTCGTAAGCACCACAATATCATTTTGCAAAAAGCAAATTAGAAATTACATATCAAAATTAAATAAGGTTCATGTGTACCTTAATATATTCATTCCATACATTGTTATTTGCAATGACCATCTTTCGTTCCTCATCCCACTTAAAGCCACTTTGACCAAGAAGTTCCTTCAGAATATCATACTGCTTTTTCCATGTTTTAAGACGATTTTTGACATGGAATTTCATCAAATCAAGCTTAAACTTTTCATTGATAGCCAACACAGCTGCTTCAAATGCAACAGGCTTTAATTTGTAGTCAAATTTGCTTCGGTTACCTAGTTTAATCTGCTGCACAAGGGCTGCACTTAGACAGCTGTCCATTTCACTTGTCCACCTTATATTCTTCGCTTGATCCTTAATATTGCTTTCACAGCTAACCGGAAAGACACATACAGGCTCCACAGTCTCGTAGCAAGGCACAAATTCCTTCGTATGGAAAGGCTCATTAAAATGGCCAAAGATAGCACAGTACTTATCATAGTTCTCAAAAACTCTAGAGCGGAAAATCCTTGCATCTGGATGTGTCTGACATGATAGAAAGAATATGTTAGGTACCTAATTAATACAACCGGAGGCTTAATTGTAATTGGAGGATTCTATGAAGAGTGAGCATGTAAAGCATGAGTGAGGAGTTTTGTAACTAACTCTGCCAACAAGGCAAAGGAGAGATAATGTTCTAATTGCCCAGGGAATAAGGGAATAGCCTATATAGGAAAGAGGAGGGATAATATTTGCTATTTAACAATTCTAATGGTAATACAAGTGACGACATACCCGGATGTAGTCATTCCATGTAGAATCACTTGCAGTGACCATTTTCTTTGTTTCATCCCACTTAAAGCCAGCATTAGACAGAATTTCCTGTATTAGTTCATACTGTTTCTTCCAAGTTTTAAGGCGATTTTTTATGTTATATTTTGTTAGCTGAAGCCCAAGTTTTGCATTTAAGGCTGAAACAGCTGTCTCATATGCTTCTGTCTGCAAAACCTTATCAACTTTAAGCCCTTTCCTCACTTGGTCTACAAGGATCTTTCCAAGCCAATAGTCCATTTCCTCTGTCCACCTCAGGATTTTGTTCTGGTTTCCATCGGTTTGTATTTCAGACACGATGGTAAGATCTACATCCCCCTTATCAACTGCAAAGTTCACATCAATTTCTGTAACATTGTCAGAGAAGCTTGCAACTGCTTGATCATTTCCAAGGATAATACATAATTCATCGTAGTTTTCAATAGACTTTGCTCGAAAAGCCCTGGCATCAGGGTGTGCCTGCAGGTAACATAAGAATATCATGCAACCAAATTAGAACAGAAAACTGATGAAGTGCTTGCTATATCACAGGAAACAAGATTACCTTGATGTGTTCATTCCAAACAGAATTATCTGCAACAACCATCTTTTGTGTCTCATTCCACACAAATCCCCTCTGAATAAGGAGTTCCTTCAAAATCCCAAACTGCTTCCTCCATGTTTTCAGCCGATTTTTTATGTGTTCTTTTGTCAAATACATACCAAACTTTTCATTCATTGCTTTCACTGCAGCTGCAAATGCTGCAGGCTTCAAGATGTTATCCACTTTGTTCCCCTTTTTCACTTGCTCGGCAAGTACCTTGGTGAGGCAATTGTCCATTTCACTTGTCCACACCACATATCTTACTTTCTCTTTGGCATTAGAACTACGAGTCTGGTATACTTTTGGATGCAACCCTGAAAATCCATACAATAAGCAATGAAACGTTTGCTTCTAGGGCAACAAGACAAACAAACAAACATAACAAGTGTTGCACTTGATTTTGTATACGGGAAAAAGAAACGGATTGCAGCAGGAATATGGATTTAAATTCAGTCTTAGCGTTAGATAGATAGTATACTAATGAACTCAGATAGCAAGGCAACATGGTATATGAAACCCTACCCTATGAAGGTTGAGCAAAGCCAATAAAGCAGAAATACACTACCTCCTAAAAAGAAGCAAATAAACTAAACAGAATTTTCTCACAATCACTTTAGGAACTTTTTTTTTTTTGGTAGTGGAAAGTAGAAATTATTAACCATGAACAACATTTATCTGATGTTACAAAACTACACAAATAAATAAAACTAAACAATCGGCAACATTCAGATCCGCTTACGAGCATTATAAGCTAAAAGTACTGCATAAACTTATCTTTATACACTATACAGAGAACAAGATCTTTTGGCAGCGTTACAATCACCTATCATAAACAAAGAAATGGTTATGCACATAACTCTCCTTTTTCTCATATTCAGATATCAGTAACCTATTATTCATTGTCCAAACATATCACAAAACCAATACACGATTCACATACATTTCAAACTTCTCATTCACAAATACTTCTTCATGTATAAATTTGGGAGAAAACTTAATGGATAAGTTCCGTTAATAAAATTATACATGAAACGCATACATGAAAAATTTTCCACCATTTTTACCCTCCAACCAAACCCAACATAAAAAGTAAAACTCATGATCAAGGTGAAAACCCCTTAAACCTTCCATCACTCCCTCCCTTCCTACTCTAAAGTCTAAACCAAACTTATGAACAAACCTGAGTGGTTTTCAATTTCACAGATGAAAATTAAGTAATTAACAGTGACCCATTTCAATTTTTTGGTCATACAAAAGTGTAATATATTCCTCTAGTAAAACACAATAGTAAATGTTAATCACAAACAAAACTCTAGCCAAAGCTTCAAGGCAGTAAAAATTGTATAACAAAACTAAAAATTCTTTGTTTCTTATGTCGAGAATAACTGCAGAAGTGAACATTTCTAAGAAATGGGTCCGAAGAAGAAGAAGAAGACAAAACTTAGTGAGCTACAGAACTGAAAAAGTATTAAAATAAAAGGAAAAGAAAGAAAGAAAGAAAAAAGAGACAAGGACGAATAAGGTAAACGACCTATCATGGTGATCGAAACCCTTTCCCGTTGGCTATGGAGGCAATGCGAAGGTGGGTACTCTCTCCCATTCGATGCCAAAAATGAGAAAGATGAAAATTTATTTTGTGCTTTAAAAAAATTCGAGAATTATTTTTAGAATTTAATTTTAATTTTATACAAATATATAATCATAGATTGACACGTCAGTCTTTAACTTAATCGCCAACTAATTAAAAAATAATAAATTAATAGATGTAATTAACTGATAATGTAATATTTTTTACATTGTCCATGTATCATAATTAAACTCTTATTTTTATACACCACAAAATCATTCATCATATACAATAATTTTAACTTTTTATAATTATTAATCCAACTTTTAATATTATAAATTAATAAAAGAATCATTTATTGTATATGATAACTAATTTTATAATATACAAATAGCATTACTCAAAAAAAATTATTTAATATCTAGGATGTGAAGAAAAAAAAGGTGTTTACTTGGGCACTTCCAATAATTAGATAGTACTCATACATATCATTACGTGGCACCATCTGATTGGTTGTATTATCTATATCAGCGTCTATTCATCACTTATTATCCACAATCAGAACGTGCCACATAATAGTATGTATGGGTACAATCTAGTTATTGAAAGTGCTCAAACAAACACCAAAAAAGAATATGTTACTTTTGTTGTTCCTAAAGAATTACTCTATTCTATCAAACATAGTGCACACTCTAAAATAAAAAGGCATGAGATTTCATTATATTATAAGGAAGTTCCTAAAAACTAGATCAGTTATCGAACCAGATAAGAGAGAAATTCAAAGATTAAATCGGTTTAACCGAATATTTAACTGAAAATTTAAATCCTTGTATAATAAATGTATAAAATATAAATTAAGAAAAAAAATTAGATTGTTATTCTATTTTTGGGCCCCTACTTATAGCCCATTATTATTATTCCTTTTAGATATTATTTTTGTCATTAATGTGGGCTTGTTTACTTATGGGTCAAAGGGTGTGTTTGGATTAGCGTTTGAAACTGAAATTTGAATGAACTTGATTTTGTAGAATTGATTTTGAGTAAAAGTGAGTTGATGTTAATGTGATTTATGTTTGGATACTTTTATCCTAAAATTGGTTTTAATATATTAAATTTTGTTTGGATGACTAAAATCAAAACCACTTTTAAATGTATAATTACTAAAAAAGACATGGATATAATATTTTACTATAACTATTATGTTTTTATTTCAATTTTATTTTAAATATATAAAAATGCATTTATATTATTATAAAGAAATATATGTTATTTAAAAATTAATAGTAATATATAAATATTAAAAATTAATAATATATTATTATATAAAAAAATTAAATAAATATTTGAGTTTAAAGTTTTATGTGTAAGCATATATTTTTTTTATCTATCTATTCTATATTTTAGGAGATTAATTTTTATAAATTATCAATATACATGGAATATAATTAGATAAAAAAAATGCATAAACTTTTGAGGTATTTTACAAATACTATATTTATATGAATTTTGAGATAGTAGGAGAGAGAAAACACAACTATAACTGATATAGTAACACATGAATGGATAACTGTGTAAAAAAGTTGTATATTATGAGTGGATGAAAATTAAATCCAACAAAAGAAACAAATTATTATATTAATAACATGAATAGAAGTTAATTAATAAATAAAATGAAAAGAAGGCTAAAGTGGGTAATTAGATGTTTTGATTCTTTCAACGTGAAAAATATAAATTGAGAAGCTAAAAATTTCAACTTTCAATCCAACTAGAGTTTGACTTTAAAAAGCTGGTAGCGTTGGATGGATGAAATGCATCCAAACAATAAGTTGCAGAGGTCAAAATTTTAAACTTCTGTTGAAATGTTTCCAACGCCTAAACAAACACACAATAAGTTCATATTATCAACCCTAAAGAATTATGTAGTGTAACCCTAATTTCTATTCGGAGAATTCTTTTTTTCCTAACTTTCGCTGCTTCCCTCTCACCCATCTATATCTTCTTAATTCTATTAAGCATCATCCATCCATCATGTGAGAATCATCACCATCTATCATTATCCATCATCTGAGAATCATAATTGTCATCACCATCATTTGTTCTTGTTCTTCTAATGTGATACTCCTTGTGTGATGCTAGACGACACAACCTCGAAAGATGAGATACATGGGGCTATGCCACTTGGCGGTGGGTGATGGCTAGTGGGGTTGTGCTGCTCGGCGGTGGGTGCGGTTGGTAAGGGAAAGACCGAGAAAGATGTCTGGCTTAATTAGGGTTGAGAGAGAGAGAGTGTTGAGAGAGACTAATAGGGTGAGTAAAAAAAAGCTTTAGTCGTTCTAACTCGTTGGGTAGTTGATTTTTGGCTGGTTAGACGGTTAACGGCCGGCGGTTCGCAACGCTCTTATACCCGGCTTGCACTAACATGATTTTTAGGCTGAAATCAAGTCAGACTCCCCACTAGTTGGTGGTTCGATCGAACGGTCGGTCCGGTCCAATTTTCAAACTCATCATTATAAGTATATAAAATGAATTTTTTTAAATAATTTGAAATATAAGATGTTGTATTGTTGTATAGTTATTTAATTAAACCTGTATGGATAACTAGAATTGTTCATAACCTATTAGAAACTAATAAGGTTCAATACATTTAAGCCTAATAAGGTCTAATGTGTAACACCCCGACTTTTATTAAGTTCTAATTAAGCGAAGATTTAGAGTAATTGACCTTAGTTAGAAATTTAATTAAGTTGGAGTTGATAAGTTTCTCCTTAATAAACCTTGATGTGTTGTATGTGTTTAAATTGTATGTATTTATATGTTATATTAAAAATGTTTTAATGATACATGAGGGTAGAAATGATGTATGTATGAGTATGACACGAGTTGGGACGTTTTAGAAGTGTTTTGAGGCAATTTTTCAGCCCAGTAATCGATTACCACGGACTGGTAATCTATTACACTGCACAAATTTTCGAATCTGTGCATTTTTACAGACTGTAATCGATTACAGATTCGTGTAATCGATTACAGACTGCGCAGTTAGAGTTTTTAGTGCGTTTTTAGGTCAAGAGTGGGCCCCACAACACCTCTATATAATACCTACCCTAGCCTTCACTCAGAAAACCTAATTTTAACATTCCAAATCACTCTTGGCAGCCTCCATCAATCATTGTGCCTCCATTCTACTCTCTCTCTCTCAAACTCAAAAACCATAACCCTTCCACAACCCCAAATTCATATCAACTCTCATCCAATCACAAAACAAATCATATATTCTTAATCCTCTCACCAAATAGAACACTTCTACCGTTTCCATTTTTGAAAGAAGCCATTCTTGTACCGTTCGTGGGGCTAGAGGGAAAGTGAGAAGGAAAGGGGTGTCTTTACGCATAGCATAGGAGGTCTACGAGAGGTAGGGGTTCTAGACATTCAATATTCACTGTATTTTCATGCATAATTATGTGTGTTTGTTGATATTATTGTTGATGTTCGTTTTTCCCATTATGGCTCATAAAAGGGTTACTTTTACCGATTGAATTTAAAAAAGAAAGTGTTTTATGGATGTAAAAGTGTTTTCAAACTTATTCCACCGATCGATTCCTTTGTGTCTATGTTTTCTACCGATTGGGGTGATTCTAGATCTAAGTTTTAGTCATTGGCTTATAAAAATTGTGTTTTTGAAACCCTAGAATATGATTTCTCGCATTCGTAATCGATTACACGGGTTCGTAATCAATTACGAGCTGAGAATTTCCAATCCCGAGCAAACAGGGCACTGTGGTAATCGATTACAGGGTCTCTGTAATCAAAATCGATTACAGTAATCGATTACATTCCCGATGTAATCGATTACAACGCGGCAGATTTTATGAAAATTAACTGTTTTGACCCTTTTGTGTACCCTAATGTGTTCTACGACCCATATGAGTGTTATATACGATTTGTGCATGATTTATATATGTTGGCATGGTTTATTATGTATGTTTACATGTTGTTATGTGATGTATTGATGATATATGTGTATATATACCCTGTAAGACATTAATAACGGCAAAGACGTCAAAAGGGACGCAAGAACAAAGTTACAGTTATAATAAAACACTCCCGTCTTTGGATACTGATGGGGTTGTAAATCAAGGGATGACAACCTTGGTGAATAGCCTCATTGGTAGAAGAAGACGGTACCCCCTCTCCCCATAGTATATAATGAGCTCATGCCTAGGGGCCGGTGATGTGGAGGAATACACGAGGGCGGGCAGTGCCAAAGATTGATTAATGCAAGATAAGGTTGTTTGGCTAAATGTATTATGTTATCTTATGAGTTATCAATTGTATATGTATAAGGGCACTAGTACACTACACCAAGACTTTATTTATTTATGCCATATTGACTGTTTAATTAAAATGGATAAGACGCACTTAGGTAAGACGTTCCGAAAAAAAACTTCTTTTAAACTAACACCTGAATTGAATGCATTCGTATTTCACCTATTTCTTAATTAAACTCGGGGCGGCTTCCTCTACTGAGTCACTTCCCAGTGCTCACCCTATGTTTTTCCCCCATATTATAGAGGAGCAGACAGAGCAAGACCATAGAGCTAGCGAGGAGCAGGCCCAGCTTTAGTTTATTTTCAGTCTTCCGCTTTATAGACCTATATATATTGATTTGCATTTCAGTTATGGATTCATTTCAGTTGTTTGTGTTATTTATTTTAAGTCCGGACCTATGTTAGCCAGCAGCTATTTATTTGACATGTATTTATGGTGGAGTCTCATAAGTCATTGTCTTTGGCTTATGGGATAAAGCCTAATATTTATTCCTTGTGTGTTCTTTGATTGTTGGGAGTTATTTATTTGATAGACTATTCAGTTTACATCTTGGCATGACTTATTATTTATCGATTATGTATTCCGCAAAGCCCTTATTTTTTATATCGTAAACGAATTGCGAAAATTTTACTCCCGCCTATTTTCCGCGTATATATATTTTAAAGTAAAGAATAAAACATGATAACAGAAGGTGACCCTTATTAAATAGCCTAAAATGACTTAAGCATTAAGGGCTATCTAGTAGGGGGTTACATAATGTGGTAGCCAAACCTGTAGACCAATGAGTTCTGTTCTCAAAGCATAATCTGGCTCCGCTTTTAGGCACTTCAATCACAACTAGTCACCACATGATAGCAAGGGACGTGGTAGCGGACTAGCGGTTACGTGACATGGCAAAGGATAGTTAAGGGGCTCAAGACATGAGTGTTGGTTCAATCGTCCCATGCGCGAAGCACGACAAAGCTTTGTAAATACTAAAAGGGGGAAGGTACTAGGGACTTACACTCTGCCATTTTGCACATTTACTATACTAACTTGGCCATCAGAGTCCATTTAAGCACAAACCTCATCTTACTTGATGTGGAGTGCTTGCTCTTGGATCTCATGGCAACAACGTTCTAGGCGATTTCATAGGTGTTTAGGACCCAAGTCCACAAAGGTCCTCCTTTTTATTGGGAGCCCAATACAGATGTAAAAACAACCCCGAGGAGACTTGGGCCACGTAACGGGAGCTTCAAGGACTACAGATCAGGCTCCTCCAGGAAGGTGGGCCCCACAGGTAAGTGGACTCAAGAATGGGGACTAGGTGGGCTTCGAGAGATGCACTGGGCACGAGGGATGTCGTGTGGCACAGTACATCGTTTTTCATTGGTCCACCTCGTCTTTGAGGGGAACTACTTGGTATGTGGACTGGAGGGATTTTTGGGCCCACCGTACCCCGGAGAAAAGACACCTCTTTAGGGGAATCTCTTTGTGGCTTAAAGGCCCAACCCGAAAGAGGCCCTATGACTTCCTTGATAGAGAGTCTATGTTCACGATGAGAGAAGTAAGAGAAAGTTATCCCATGACCTTAGTTACACCAACTTAGCGTTTCTAATGATTTAGTTACAATGCCATTTAGTTTAACTAATGATAGGGTTGTAGTTGTGTAGTCTGAAGTCTAAGTAGTAACTTAGGATTAAGAGAGGATCTCATCCATTTCCAACAACGAAAGGAAACATGGAATCAGTTAGCCTAAGGAGGACAATAACTCATTCACCGTGAGGGTTTTGAACCAACCTCTTCCAAAGGGATTGAAGATCCCCATCAGCATGAAACAATGTAATGGGACCATAGACCCTTAAGATCACCTGGATAACTTCAAGAGCATGTCGTTCCCCATCACCTTTGAGAATATAGCTTTGATATGGCTTCACTACCAACCTCTGAGGTAAATTAGACATTTTTTCGACTCGACCTCTAGGTTTTAGGTACAATTCATTTCTAACTATCTCCACCTTCAAAGTGTATCCAATCATCTATAACTAATTAAACAACTTTTGGAACAATTAAATTGTCTTGCTCTTACAAATTAATTAACATAGTCTTTTATCCAATTAGGGGGATTTATGTGCCTAATAGGCTGCTATCTTTTTATGTGTTTAACGCTAAGAACGGTCTCAATAAAATGTTTTTCACTTAATGCATCATTTTCTTGACAAACCACTCTAAACCAGTAAACCCCTCTTCCAAATAATAGCTTTTTGAATTTTCTATTTACCACACCTAATTTAGAACCATAATTTCAGTATATAATAGTAATTAAGGTTTTCTTTTGATCTTTAAAATTTTGATACTTGACCTAATCCAAATTTATCCTAATATGGATGAGTAACCAACAAGCAGAAGAAAAATGAAGGGAAAAAAAAATATTGGCCAATTTTATAGAACTAAAGAAAAAACTATTGTTAAATTGATTCCAAGACAACATGCTAGAAAATACTCGAAATAATCTTGTAATATAGTGTGGTGCAAATAAATGATATTATTGCACATGTTATTATACATTGAGTAATGTTATTTACCAAAAAAAAAAAAATACATTGAGTAATGTTATTTGTACATCTATCATTCTCAAACATTCAAATACCCTACTCATCATAAAATATGTGAGTCATACTATCATCATTATACATATAAACTACGTTTATTTACACAATACATGATAGAAATTAGAAAATACAGAACATAACACAAGATAAAGATATTTGATAAGTGAGACAAATTTGTATCAATATATAAAAAAGATGTGTTTTGAGCCCTAAAAAAGTATATATAGAAAACTTTAATAAATTTTTAATACACATCCTTCTTCTACTTTTTTATAATAAAGAAAAATTTGTATGTTGTACTCATACAAATACACATATACAATATATAAAACTTTTAACAAATATCTAATACACATCCTTCTACTGTTTACAATAAAGAAAAATTTGTATATCATATTGTTTTGTCCTTTATTTATGTACAGGATTATTGTCTATAAATGCAAAACAAAAGTACCCATATAGACTATAGAGTGATATATAGCTATATATCTATCAAAAAATGCTAAATGTACATAGTACGTATAGTACTTCTTCATCTATTTTTTACCTCATTCAAATATTGACAATTTTGATGATATATTTACAACTTGCAAACATATTCATCAAAGTTGTCAACATTTAAATGAATGGAAAATGGGTGGAGGAGTATCGTGTTATGTATCAATAACACTCCCCATATCCATCTGATAATGTTTGTCATACAACAGAAATACGTCCGACTAGTATCCAATGTGTGTTATACATAAGACGTAATGTGTACTATATGTACGTGTGCTATACATATAGCACACATTATGTCTTATATATAGCACATGTTGAATACTATTCGGACGTATTTCTCGACTAGCATTATCATTTTATATCAGGCGTAAGCATGAGGGACCAACCGAGGGGTAACAATAGCTGAAAGTGGCACTGCCTTTTGCAAAGTGAGTCCAAAAGCCTCATCCATGTTTAGGTCCACTCCATTTGGCAAGTCCCAATCAAAAGAGTGAACCAAAGTGCCCAAAATGAACTGAATCACCAAATGGGCCATTCTATACCCTGCACAAATCCTCCTTCCAGCACCAAATGGAATCAACTCAAAATCAACTCCACTTATTGGATTAGCTTTTGCATTCTTCCCACTCAAGAATCTCTCTGGATTGAACTCTAATGGATTGGTCCACACATTTGGGTCTCTCCCTATGGCCCATATGTTCACATTTAACCAAGTGTTCTTTGGGATGTAGTAACCATTAACTTGGCATGCTTGGGTTGAGACTCTTGGAACACTAAGAGGAGTTGATGGGTGCAATCGATATGTTTCTTTGCATATTGCTTCAAGATATGGGAGTTTTGGTAGGTCAGATTCAACAAGAACTCTTTGTGTACCTATGACTTGATCCATCTCTTTTTGTGCCCTTTTGAGGATCTTTGGATTTTTCAACATTTCAGCTAGTGCCCACTCTATGATGCTCGATGATGTGTCTGTGCCTGCAGTGAACAAATTCTGGACATATATATAGCAAAATTTAAATTGTGGTTAGAAGCAAGTATAAGTGTACTCTTTATTTATTACTTATTAGTCCAAACAACTCTACTTTGATCAAGTTTGGGGAGTGCTATTGGTACATAGCACAGTACCCCTCAACTCATTTTTCACTCATTCTAATGTTAACAACTTTAATTAATATATTGATAAGTTGCAAACATATTCATCAAAGTTGCCAACATTTGAATGATGTGAAAAATGGATGGCAGGGTATTGCACTATGTACATTTAGCATTTTTCGTCAAGTTTGGATAATAGTGTTTATCACTTTTTTTTTTAACTTTTTAGAAGTTAAAACTCATAATTTTTATGTTTGACAATATAACCTATTACTTCTAAGAAAATTATTTTAGTGTTTTTTGTTACGTTAGTGGTTATAACTCAAGAAGTACTTTTTAAAATATTTTAAAAAAATATTTTTATTATTTTATATTTAAATATAAAATGACTTATTCATAAGTTACTTATCAATTATTTTAAAAATAATTTTATAAAAATTTAAAACAGATCACCTTTAAAGATTGTTTAGTTTTTACTCACAAAAATGACTTTGAGATGAGAATAAAAAATTGAGAAAAAATTGTTTAGTTTTATATTTTTCACTTCCTAAATAACTGGCTAATTTTGAAAATAGCTAATTCTAATATAAGCTAAAAACATTAGCTAATTTATACTTTTACTATCCCTTACAAATTCATTTTTTATCATATTTTTCAAACACAAATTAACTTTTTCTATTTAATTATTGAAAAATAATTTTTTTAACATCAATTATTTTAAAAGATCAATCCTACCAAAATCTAAATACAAATAGGTGAAAGCAAGCATTTTACCAATAGTAGAGCCTTAATATTGGACATAGTGAGTCTCTCACTAGAGTAGTGATCTTCTTGGCCACTTGTCATCATCAGAACATCCAATAAGTCTTGCTTCTTCCCCCTCTCATGAGCACCCCTCTCATGCTCCTCAACCATCTTTGTCAACAAAACATCAAATTTTTTATGCAACTTTTTCATCTTACCCACCACACCCTCCAAGTCCATCCAAGCAATAATAAAAGGCATGAAATCACCAATATTATTCACCCCTGAAGATATGGTCATAAACTCCACCACCATCTCCTTAAACTCCCTAGACTCACATCCTTGGTTTGCAAATATTCTATGGCTCAACACAACTTGGCTCACCATATTTGTAATTGCACAACTCAACAAATCACCAATTTCCACTATCTCACCTTTTTTGCTACACTCATAAATATCTTTCACCATGTGTCTTACCTCAATATCTCTCACATGAGCCCAATCTTGAAGAGCCTTGCCACCACCAAGCATGTGCACACTTGTTAGTTTCCTAAGTAGCTTCCATTTGGGCCCATAATCAGCAAACACTAAGTCTTGTGAATTGTAGCCCAAATGAATGGCCCCAGCAATTTTGGGCCTATTTGAGAAATTGTGGTCTAGGGTCTTAAGGAATGCCCTGGCTGCGTCAGGGTCTGACGCAACCACGGCATTACATGTGCCCAGTTTGAGGAGCATGATGGGGCCATATTTCTTAGCCATGTTTGTGAGAGTAACATGAGGCATGGTGCCCAAGAGTGGAAGAGCACCAAGGATTGGCCATCCTTTTGGGCCTGGTGGGAGGTTGTTGTTATGATTGCTTCCTCTAAGGATTAAGCGAATGGATAAGTGTGAGATGAAGAAGATGAGCAATGCAACACCAATTTCTCTGAGAAACAATAATAATGCACCAAAAGTCATATTGTAAATTACGCCAAGGCTATCTAGTACAAGATATATATATATATATATAAAAGGAGATGATTGAGTAGTTGAATGGTAATACTTATATTAATATTAAATAATAATAATGTTATATGTACACCATAAAATCAGTCATTATCAGTCACAATGAGTAATAATCCAATACTTTGAAACTAGTAATCCAATTTTTATTATTATATATTAATCTAACATTTTTAAAAGTTGAATTACTAATTTCAAAATATTGAATTATTACACATGGTGATTAATAGTGACTGATTTTATAACATAAAAAATAATAGGGGCAACTGGGCAAGTGTTAGGTGATTAGGTTAATTACCACGTGCAAGACTTGTGAGATGCTACTTGTACAGATGGAGGATGGGTACATGCAAGGCTTGCAGTCAAAGACTAATTAATAAGAGGTAAGAGAAATGCAATCCATCTTTCTCCATTGGTTTTGAAAATGCAATCCTACAATTAGGGTTTTAACACGTAAGATTTTGATCCAAAGACATGCAAACATCATTTTTTGGACCTAGGTCTAGTCCTTCTCATTATATGAAAGTTAGCCAATATTTAATTAATATTTAATTTAACTATTGAATTCTAATATAAGAAAAAATTTTAGATACTCATGGACAGTCAGATAGAATTATGATCCACACACTCGATAAGGCTGACATTGAGACCAACATCATTTAGAATTCAATAAACATTAAGACTCACTATGTCCAATATAAACATCATTTTACCACATCAATAATTTCTCCTAATATAAACATCAATTTTTTATATCGAAACTCTTAAAATTCAATAATGAGATGAATGATGAGTTTTAAAGAAAACCTCACTGTTAATTGATGATGTTAAGAGGAATTCCTAAGCATTAGCATTATTTTTACAATGAAAAAATGTGTACTATTTTCATTATAAAAAAAGGGTGTATTGTTTAGCTAAAGATAATAGCCATTAATAAGGTGCCAAGAACTCCCTCAATCATATTCTGTGATCAAATGTTTGCAAAGCGCAGCATATGTAAAGAAAGAAAAGAGAGGATAAAAAAAACATTTATAATCTGTTTTTGACAAGAAAAGGGAACTAATACATTACCTTGAATGAATTCTTTTCTACCACTCATTTCACATTTGATCTAAGATTCCTTTTCTATCACTATAACTTCACATCTGATCTTTAGCACTTGGAAGGAAACAAAACTTTGCATTTGTTTGCAATATCTTCTATTTGATCAAGCAAAAAAATAACTGGTCTCAACAAGAAGGATGAATATGTCAATGAACTTTAACCAGTTCAAAGTCATAAACCAGCCATGAATTTGGAGGTACTTTTTCAGGGTATTCTTCGTTCTGAAACCTGATACAAAAACATGTTAGAGGTTATAGGAATAAGGAATCTCATGTGAAACTTAGTCATAGAAATGGATGTTAATTTAACATTGATTTAATCTCATACGTCATTGATGGTGGAATAACAAGTCTTCTCTTTTCTCCAACTTGCATGCCTGAGTACCACAAATATTATATGTAAGTACATAACACAAAACACTTACCTCAATATGTAGAAAAATAAGGGAATGACAGAAAAATATAATTTAAAATTTTAAAAATATATATATTTCTATGATTTTATTGTATGTTTTTCGTTTGTGCTTTTAAAGAGGAGAAAAAATTGAAGATAATATTTTCTGGTTTTTTTTTTAAAAAAAAAAAAAGTGGGCAAGGACATGCTTCTTCTAGAAATAAGTAGAAGAGAGAAAATTATTTAGTTCCAAATCTATCCCCGCAAATCTTATGTGGTGATAAAAAATAACCTTCAACTAGACCTTTTTTAGAAAGTATTCAATTATACATAAACTAGAATTAAAAATTTAATGCATAAATTAAATTACATTTAATTATATATAAATTAATAAATAGTACGAAAATTTAGTTATACATAAATGAAATTATTATAAGTCAAATATATAGTATGTAAAAATAATTTACTACATAAATTTAGTCATATATAAATTAAATTATATTTAGTACATTAAACCCTAAAGATAAAAAATCATTTTTGAAAAAATGTTATCATTAATAAAAAAAACTTTTTTATTATTTTTAAGAGGTATTTTTTTATGGATTACTTTATATTTTTTGTATCCAAATAGTTGAATGACCTCACATTCTAATAAAAATGTAATTCTATAATTTCTTCTAAACATATGATTCTGCATCCACTTTTGTTGCTTCTGATTATAAAGAATATTTCTCCCAAAATTTTAACCAAATGAACTTAATAACAAAGACATGAAAAAGAACAAGGATGAAATGTTTAAATGACTACTACCTTCAAGCCCAACATCCCAACCCTCAATCACTTCACCTTTACCTGCAAAGAGTTCAACACAAGTAAGGACTAAGGACACAAGAGAGTCTTATCCTGATAAAGTGATAACAGAAGGTTCTGGTTAATGGTGTTTACCAAGACGAAATTTGAAAGGAGCTTGGCCAGAATTTGACTCAAATACTTCTCCAGTTTCCTTCAACATGCCAGTGTAATGAATACTGATCTGAAACGAAAGAATACTTAATTCAAATCTTGTTTTGTTAACTTCTTATAGGAAGTCTCCAACACAATAAATGTTTTTATA
Organism: Aeschynomene evenia; assembly: GCA_013621005.1. Taxonomy (NCBI): domain Eukaryota; kingdom Viridiplantae; phylum Streptophyta; class Magnoliopsida; order Fabales; family Fabaceae; genus Aeschynomene; species Aeschynomene evenia. Next base: position 21,094,228 of record CM024265.1, on the reverse strand, counting down.
CTACACAAAATCAGTCACTATCAGCCACCAAATATAATAGTTGAACTTTTTAAAACTTTTAATACAACTTTTAATATTATATATTAATCCAACATTTTAAAAGTTGAATTAATAATTTTAAATAGGTAATGATAGATTGACATCCATATAGGATGTATGAGATGGACATCCATAATAATTTGGCATCAGGGGTCATTATTTTGGCATCACAATACCATTATTTGGCATCAATCATGAATGTCCATCTCATACATCTTATATGGATGTCAACCTATCATTTTCTTTTTAAAAAGTTAGACTATCGCATATAGTGGCTGATTTTGTGAAGTATATGTAGTATTACTCCTTTTACACATATATATTTAAAAGAAAGACCTTTCTCCCTGGTGCAGCAACCTTGCCATCTTTTTTTCCCATTTCTAGCTCCTGGATAACAAGTCCATTTGACAATGTTCTAACTTGCAAGTGCTTTGCATTAGCCCTCTTGTTCACATCCTCCATCTCCATCCCATTACTTTGCTCAGCAGATAAACGCAGTTCAGAATTTACTTCAATATTTCCCTGACTTTTACTCTTTTTCTTCCTTTTCTTAAATTTTCTCTCATTTTGATTTCCATCAGTAAAGTCATGAGCACCATTCTCCACACTCCTGCAGCGGAATTATTTAACTAGGATGATTAAAAATGTTGCAGTATGTAAGAACCTGGTATCTAGATAGAAATAAGAAAGAAAGTAATAGAACAATAACAGAACAGAATATGAGAAAGGAGTGATCTTTACTAATGGATCATCCTTTTCAGGTAATGTAGATTAATGTAAAAGAAAGCAAATACAGAACAATGATAGTAGAAGAAGAAAACAAGGTGGCTGTGATTCGAGAGCACAGCCTCTCCCAATTCTAGTCCTTTCCTAAAATTCCCCGTGCCCCCCTTAACCTAATTTCCCCTTTTTATAACCCTTCTTTTCTCTTTCCTCATACATATTTTTCCCAAAATATCCTTACTTTTAATTTTCTCTCCCCTAAACCCTGTAGGCATGTAACAATACTCCTCCCCTAAAGAATCACCTTGTCCTCAAGGTGATGTAGGTATAGAAAACAATAAGAATTCAAGCTAACATTAAGTCCTCCGGGATCCCAAATCATGATGGAACCCATGGGATAAACAAGGCTTTTAGCGTGATGATGTCTTCCCGGGTCCCATTCCTTGAAAAACATACACCCCAAAATTTTACAGTCAGCAATACCACCAGCCCCAAGTTCCCCCTTCCTACCTATGTTATGCCCCACTATAACATGGTGATGCTCTTGCTACTTTAGAATGGCCATTTCTTGGTCAAGCTCATCCCTTAAAGTACTAATCTCTTGTAGTTTCAGCACAAAATTGGTTAGATCATCACTTAAGATGTAGTATTCCCCATGGTACCCTGTATCACTTGAATCCACCATGACATAGTCCATGGCAACAGTGCACCTTATCTTCAAAGCTTCTACCAACACAGCAAAGCTTATAATAGCAGCAGCATATTCTAGGGAACCATTAAACCACCAAATGAATGAACTGATACCATCCTCAATTCCAAGCTGGACATAATCAGAACTTGTAGATACACCCTTGATAGTAGCACTGTCCAAAACATCCCTTTTAACTAATTTTGTAATATAGTTTGCCCCTTGTGGCAACAGTATTTCTCTTAGGTGATGATTGCCATAGGAATCTATCCTTGCTTCCTCCTTGTTATCTACAAAATCGAATGAAGCCAAACAGGAACTTAGTTCAACAAGTCCAAACTTAAGTGGGTTACTACTGCCCGAACTATCCAGACGACCATTTTTCCCACTTGCCTTAGCGAAGGTTGTGTCGTAGTTAATAGTTGATGATGTGCCCTGATATGCAGATATTTTGGTTTGAGCATCTGGAGTTGTAAGAATTATAACTGTCCAGAAGGTCCCATCCTTGACGGGTGGAGAAAAAGAATGCGCGTTTGCTGTGGGCAATTTTTCTTTATAGAAGCCACCCAATACATCATTCCCAACAATGCCAACCATTGCAACATTAATGGCAGGAGCTTCGGAAGAGTGACCTCCAAGCCTTGCCAGGGAAACAAAGCTATTAGAGAGACATCCCCCATCTGCGGCTTTATAGCTGCCACCATCCTTATACTGCAGAACTCCACCTTTGTCTTCATGATTCAAAACTTTCCTTATTCTCTTCTCTAATCCCAACTTATTCAAATTTGTGTCAGAGAAATTTACCTGCCAATTTTGGGCATGATCCCTTGTCTTTAAAACAGATTTCTTTTCAACAAAAATACAATTGTTCTCCTCTCCTGATTGGGCTTGCTTTGTCTCTTCACCAAAATAAATTGCAGGTGAGGTTGTAAAATATATTACCTTCCAAATTTGGGCTTGGCCCATTTGTTCCATCACAAGCGTAGTTGGGGTTATTTCTTCAACAACCCCTTTTTTTAGCCACATCCATGGTCCAGTATATGAGGAATTGGGCCCAACTTTGTTTACTAAATGCACTTCAAATATTTGGGCTTGGCCCGTTAGGGTAAAACCTGAGTCCCCTTCCCCCACTAGCACAATCACAAGTCGTGCATTGAACTGAGAGGCTGCTGCCACTTCTGCCTTCTTCTCCTCCGCTATGTTCGTCGATGACATCAGCTCGCCGATCTCCAAAGACCCATCCAGGTAGGGTAATGCAAACGAGGCCCACGTTTCCGTCGTCGGAGCCTCATCTCGTTTCACCTCTGTCCCCCCTTTTGTTTTCTACGTTGCTGCTGCAACTTCCATGGCGGCCCTCTGATTTGGTGACGCCGACAGTTCCCACGGCTGAAACTTGAGCATGCTCAAAAGCCCGCACTTAAACGTAGTTCGCAACTTCTCTGTTATCTTTAGTGAAATCGGTTCCGGTGGCTTTGGTAATGGACATTGTTCTCCTGCCACGGTCATCTCGACCTCAAAATCCGGCGGTTCTGGCGGTGGACGTAAGTCCACTCCCTTCCCCTTCTTGTGTTCTTTTTCCTCATGCACCACTAGACCCACTGGTTTTGTTACTTTGAGATTCTCCCCAAACCTGACCTCTTTTTTTGATTCTTTATTGTTCACCTTTTGTTCTGACTTCAGCACATCTTCGACCTCTTTTTTTGATTCTCTGTTGTTCACCTTTTGTTCTGACTTCAGCACATCTTCGATCTCCTTCTCCTCTTTCTCGGCTTCCTCTTCGCACTCCAGTTCCCAATCTAAAACTTCATTATGATCAGCCAGTGGCAGTACGTCACTGAAATGTGAGTAGCGGTGGAGAAATGCAAGCTGGAAAGTGCTTAATGTTGCATCTAAATTGCGTTGCTTCCATAACCGACACCACCTTAGGGGTCGACCTGATAATCCCTTCTCTGCCTCCTGCAATCTTTGCACCTCCGGTGTACCTCTGGTATTCCAGAACTTGTCAATATTGAGGATCCACCCATAGCCCTCTTCTTTTTCATCAAAATTAGGAAATTCCTCTGTAGATGCTGCCATTGTCACTTCCATTGCAGCAGCTTGCACGGTGTTTCCAGCACAGGGCTCCCAAGAACGAGAGCTCTGATACCAGTTGTAAGAACCTGGTATCTAGATAGAAATAAGAAAGAAAGTAATAGAACAATAACAGAACAGAATATGAGAAAGGAGTGATCTTTACTAATGAATCATCCTTTTCAAGTAATGTAGATTAATGTAAAAGAAAGCAAATACAGAACAATGATAGTAGAAGAAGAAAACAAGGTGGCTGTGATTCGAGAGCACAGCCTCTCTCCCAATTATGGTCCTTTCCTAAAATTCCCCGTGCCCCCTTAACCTAATTTCCCCTTTTTATAACCCTTCTCTTCTCTTTCCTCATACATATTTTTCCCAAAATATCCTTACTTTTAATTTTCTCTCCCCTAAACCCTGTAGGCATGTAACACAGTACACATCAGGTATAGAATAATAGAATACATCAGCCAAAAAGAAATAGAATAATAGAATACATATGAAGCAGTTCATAATGTTCAAAGATTTACATGAGTGCTCCCATATTCGAAAAAAGTAAGCAACAAGATGATAATGCCATAAAGAGATTAGCCACAACACATAAGTTTATCAGCAGCATTCAGCTAAATAAGAAAATCTAAAATTAATTTGAATAATTATTGAGCAAAGAGAAATGGTAATTGTTTTCTTAAATATCTTCGATACCAAACATAAATTGAACCATTTCAGGTCAAATCTGATTTATCTAACCAGTTTGTCTTCCAAATGTTTCTGTTTACATATTTGCCAAGAACAAGAAATTTTAATTAACTAATTTATTTTCTTTTCCTCCGATTTCAATTTCAGCATTAAAGCGCGTATAAGAGTTTCAGTTCTATCCCATATCAAAACAAACTTTTCATTTATTAGTTTCTTATGTTACTCTTTTGTCTTTTCCTTCAGAAAACTTATGAATCAGATTATTGGAATCTGCTTTATACCTGTTAGCCTTGTCATCTTCAGCAATATCTTCATGGTATCCATTGTCACCTTCAACTTGTGAACCTTTGGTTACATGTTCTTTCTTTCTCTTCTTTGTTCTTCTATTTTCAGAATCCTTTTCAGCAGCAGGCAACACAACATTGTCTGCAATCTCAACATCCCTGCTAATTTGCTAGTCCATCAGATGACAAAGATTTCCTTTTTTTTAACATGGTGTCTGATAAAAACTCAAGCAAATTGAGTCAAACAAAATGGGCCCTAATTGTAAGTATTGACATATGAGTAAGAGAGAGTGAAAGTGAAAGGTGTGAGTGTGTTGTGCATGAGGCATAAGTGCACTTTGTGTGTGGTGGGGTGAGTGCTCAGTGCTGTAACAGAAAGTTTGCTACTAGATGAGTAATGCAACAAATTATTCATGGGGGTGAGGGAAGTATACATGAGAAGGGAATAAGGGGAAATGAGGTAGGAAGAATTTGGAATAGGCTTCGTGCGAGAGTTGCATAGTTTCTCCAATACTCAAATTTATTTTCATCTGTTTCCATAATACCCACACATACTCATCTTCTACACTAAATTGTTACTCAATTTCTATCTATTTCTATCTCCTATGACTAGATACCTAACAATGTCTTACAAAATTAGGAATTAAATTGTGGGGGAAATGGCTGCAGAGGAATATAGAGTGATGTTTTGGAAACTGGACATTTTAGATTATGCCATTTTATGGGAGTAGTTGCAGAAAATTTGTAAGGAGAAGGATTTTTTTCTCAAGCTTTTACTCTTTCAGCACATGAGGGGTTTCATTTGATATTCAGTAGTGAAAAGCAAAACTATTTATGAAGTCATTTGAAATTTTTAATTTCCATATCTAACTTCCTATAGTTATGGCAAGGAACACATCAATTGCTTGCTTCTTACAGAAACATGGCAGAAACATGGCAGAAGGGAGCATAAGAAGCACTATGATAGGATCTTGGTACCAGAGAAGGAATCAAATAGGAACTTAGTGTAATCTATATGGTATATTACTCAAAAAATGAAGAACACATATATATGTGTGTATTATTAACCATGTAAAATAAATAACTGTTAAGTATCAAAGGAAAGTGGGGAACCACACCTTAAAAGCTAGCTATCAAGGTGGGAGAACCACTCTCCTTATATACAACATCAAGTATCCCATACTACTCAAAGTGGGACTTGGATATCCCATACTACCCAAGTCCCTAACAATACACCGCCCCTGGAGAACCGACGTCCCGGCGGCTGCACTCTACGGCACTTTACTCAGCGGTACTCTACTCGGCCTCTTTCCGGTCAGAACCCTCCGCTGGTCAGAACCCTCCGTAGGTAGCCCTCTCCGTGAGGTCGACCACCAGCTCTGATACCATTGTTAAGTATCAAAGGAAAGTGGGGAACCACACCTTAAAAGCTAGCTATCAAGGTGGGAGAACCACTCTCCTTATATACAACATCAAGTATCTCATACTACTCAATGTGGGACTTGGATATCCCATACTACCCAAGTCCCTAACAATAACTTAGAGTATTAGAGAGACTTTGTAACTCTTCAAAACCTAATACCAGTAGTTGCCTGACAATTTTCCCACATTCCCCTCCCTTAAATACTCCTCTAAGTCACATGAACAATCTCTTTTAACAACTTTCTGTTATAGCCTCACATCACTACACACATGTGCCCCACACATAACCGCACACAACCCTGACACTTTCTCTCTTATTCAAATTTCAATAACTAAAATTAAGGCCCTTATGTTTAGCCCAATTCCCCAAATCCTATCACACTAAATAAATATTAGATTGAGAGGTAACCATCACATGAGGCATCATTTCATACATCTTATTGGTAGGTAGTAACTGCACAGAGCAATATCCAGTGAAATATGCATGACATTTAATCTCTTAAAACTTTGGTGAGGAAGGCCACCCTAATGGCACTGCTAAAAAGCACTTTGTGCAGTTGGCACAACGCATCATTTAAGGTCTATCGTTTGCATAAAGCCATAAACAACAGGTTTATCGTGTATTGCAGATTTCCTGAGCATGGAGATTATTATCAACTTATCAATTACCAAATACAGTAAATGGCCGGGTTATTCTAATGTACAAAAGTCAATGGCGGATGGTGGTAGACATAAATCCACCATGCCATGGCTGCAATTTCACAACTATCACAATACATGAAAACAAATATGTTATAAACAGTAGTTAAAGAAGAACTCACTCATTAACTGAAGGCTGTTTATTGTGTTCATTTCTCTGAGGCAAATTAACAAGATTGCTATTACCCCTGTGTTCATTTTCATCACTCTTGATGCCTGCACCACCTGCTCCTTGGTCACCACTATCATCCATATGCTCATCCAAGATCCTTTGAGAGGCTTTATTCTTAAAGATAGATGAAATTGGCAGGCTATCTTCATTATCAGTTTCTTTTGTTTGGTCATCCATACGCCCATTGACAATTGTGTTCTCCAAATCCTCACCATCATCCGACTCTACTGATTGGTACTTCCTCCTTAGCCGCCGAAGACTACTTTTCCTACCTTTCGTTCTTTTATCATGAAAAGCTTCCTCTGCAGTCAACACAATCAAAACAAACAAAAGAAACACATATGAAAACAAATGATTGTTAAAAATTCATTATGTACAACTTAGAAAATCAACCCCTGCATGTATAATGATAAAAGTGATATTAATTGTGATTATCACTCATTACCACCATAAGATATTGGAAGATAGGAAAACAATAATAAAGGAGAAAAACCAGAACAAAGCAGTGTTCTGATTAATGAGTATATTTATTGAAACCAGCTAGCTATTTACTGAAATGTTCAAAATACCTTGCATATAACTATATAATAGTGATGTATCGATATTCAGAATCAACCCTAAGTTAGCATTTACAAAAAGGCACGCGCCACACATGCGCACACACATATCAGATTGTACACTGATGAGATGCAAGAACCAATCTCTCTTTATTAATCTCAGGGGAGGGAAATCCCTAATCCCCAATCTTGATACAATGGAGGACTACCTCCTCAATGAGAGAATTTCTCTCTTCTACCTAATATTAAGATTACACGGAGGACTACCTCCTCAATGAGAGAATTTCTCTCTTCTACCTAATATTAAGATTACACAAATGACTGAATTCCCCCAACTCCTATACAACCTCTATTATCTATATAATATTGTAAAAGACAGGTTATGGTTGATTACCAATTTACCCATTAATTGAGTCTCTATAAATGTGACACGTATGCAATTTTAGGTATCCTTTATTTTTATTCTTTCAAGATATTTACAAATCTTTAATGTATCTTTTAAATATTAATATACAATATGTATATCTTTTATTTTATTTAGAATAATTGATTTTATGCATAAAATATTTGGAAATGATAATATTTAATTTGGAAATGTCTATTCACATTTCATAATATAAATTTGAAAAATCTTATTTCGAAATATATATGATAAAATCTTCTTTATATAAATTTTCTATTTACATTCACATTATAAAAAATCTTCTTTCGGATTCTTTTCTTTGTTTATAGCATTTGATGTTAAATTATGATCAAATCATTTATATCTATATATCTTTCCACCTTCTCAACCCTTTCAACTTCATTTTTTTTCTCTTCAATTCCTCTCTTATTTTGTCATCTCTATTTCTTGCTCTTCTTTTTTTTTCCCTTTCTTATTTCATTTTTTTCATCTACCTTCTTAGTCATCCTTCATTTTTTTTTCTATTTTTTAATTTATTTTTAATTCTTCTTCTTTCATTTTCTATTCTTCATCTTTCTTCGATATTTTTTATTGTTTCATTCTTCTCATTTTCTATTCTTCATAATTTAATATTTGACATGATTGATTAACTATCTCACGGGAAATGTTAAACATAAATAATGAACATGTTTTTTTAAAAGAGAATAATTACGAATTATTAGTAATTATTAATGTTTGATAATTAGTGATATTTGAATATTTTACCTATAATTTAATGATTTTTAGTGATTGATAATTAGTGAATATTTTAGAGAATTTTAGTGATTGATATTACATTTTTTTAACATTTTTTGTTAATTAGGAATAATTATGAACATGAATTAGTAATTTTTAATATTTTTATTGATTGTTGGACGGGAATAGATATGAATAATTAGTAATTATTAATGATTGATAATTATTAGTTTTGAAATATTTTCTATGATTTCAGTAGTTTTAGTGATTGATAATCTGTAAATTATGATTATTTTTTATTAATTGTTGAAAGAGAATAATTATATATATTTTATGAATACAAATTTGATATTGTAAAAGATGAAAACTAATTATGTGATTGAATAATTTTATTTGCATCCACTAATATAATAATAATTTCATTATGTATTTTTATTGTTATATTTACAAAATAAATTTATGAATAACATATTTTCATTTAACTTCATTTTATACAAATTTTTTTTTCATTAATTATTTAATATCTTAAACGTAAAATTTGATATAATCCCCGTGCATCGCACGGGTATAAAGACTAGTTTATACTATTCTAGGACACTAAACTAACAGAAACAGTTACCAAAACAGCCAACTAACCGCCTATCATACACATAACTGACATAACATTTTTACAAGATCAATGTCTAGAAGTTGATTAAAACGGAAACAAATTCTAACAAAATCATTCAATTCACAGAGGGATGAGACAATAAATCAATGTACCTTCATCAGAAACAGGAGATGGTGAGAAACACTTTGGATCACCTTCGTCGTCAATAAAACTACCCCCATACTCGTCTTCATCACTGTGATTGGATCTATCTGTCTCTGTATTAGCAATATCTTCCCCGTACGATTCTCTGTCGATTATAGTGAAGGAAATGAAGAAAAAGAAAAACAAACAAGCATAAAGCAGCCAGAAAAAAAATATCAAAAAAAAAGGGGGCAATGATGAATACCAACATATGCTATAACAACCTAAATAACCCGGGTGTAAGAAGAAGAGGAGATCACAAAGAAAAAAGAAAAGATAAGGTGTTAGGCAACAAAAACTAGTATAAATAGAGAATAGTCAAATTGTAAAAGTAAGTCATTAGTCAACTGCCATTTTGGAGTAATCCAAGTGCTCTCTCCTATCTCTCTCAATAGAATTTGATTCCAATCTCTTGATAACAGGTTGATGGTTCAAGCTCTCACTTTATTCTCTATCAATTCTTATAACCAAAAACACATCTCAATTATCACCCATTGCATAAGGATACGAATAGTCACTAATATTGGCATTGCTTAAAGTGCTGCTCCTGCGAAGATAGTAGCCACATAAATGAATGCTGCGAGGACCAATAACTGATAAAGTGACCTTTTCAACTTCTTCAAGCTCCAAATTCAACTGCAATGACTCGGTGGTTCCAGGAAAGAGAGAGCACAAATACACAGGACTTCTGTTTCCCACATTACACTGCAGTGTGCTCCTTACAGTTGCACTACCGAAGCCCAAAGTGGCCTAAAAGATTAATCACAAACACTATTAAGGAATGAGTTGAGCAAATCAAATTCAAAATCATTGTGTTAAATGTAGAGTTGATATGATACCATAGAAATATGGAGGCGTCCTTTGGAGTCGTCATGTTCATGAGTGAAGGGCTTTCCTGGTTTCACTTCCACTCCTGCAACCAATGCAAAATCACAACAACACTGTTAGCATGTTCATCCTCACAATTTCTACAAACTGAAGGGAAAATAGAGAGTTACCCCAAAAAGCCATTTGTGTGAAATTTGATGCGTCCCAAAACCCTAACAAAATGGCACAGGTGAGAATGGAATGATGTATCTTTGAGATGAACTTGCCACGCACAGGTAATGGCCTTTGTTTCTTATGTCAAGAATCACTGCAGAAGTAAACATTTCTAAGAAATGGGTCCAAATAAATTAGAGAAGAGAAGATATGAGAATGGTACTGAGACTAGAAGTACCGTACTTCAAGCAAATTTATAAAAAGAAGAAAATAATGAGAAAAAAATGCTCGCTTTTGCAGCCTAAAATAAACCAAAGGCATAACTCGAAGTGCCCTTATGGTGACCGGAAAATAGGAGAAGAAGAAGAAGAAGAAGAATATAAAAAACAAGAAAACTCAGTTAGCTACAGAACTGAAAAAATATTCAAATAAAAGGAAAAGAAAGAAAAAGAGAAAGACGACGAGGAATAAGGTAAGGACCTATCCTGGTGGCTGGAACCCTTTCCCTTTGGCTGTTCGGTTTCAACGCTGGAGGCAATGTGAAGGACAGCGCAATATTTTTGTTCGCAAATATGTCCAAACTAGTGATTTAGAGTACTATATTTTTTCAGTTCCTTCCTGTCTTCCTCTTGCTTTAAAGTTATATTTATGTGGGGTTTTATTCTTTTGTAGGACTCATGTAATTTCTCTAGATTTAGGCTTTAAGTCCATTGTTTATATGTAAAAGATAACTACCCAATGATATAGCCAATACACCAGCTTCAATTCTACAAGAAAAACAACAATACTGACACAATAACTCTTGCTGTACAACCAAAAAACAGTCAATTCAGCCAACAATGCAATTTTGTGTGCACACTGATTATCGATCATGCCAAATTTAAATGGTTGGCTGGATTGCAGTGCACACTCCATATCGATTGCAGAGCATAATGAAAACACCCACAAATTGCAAAAAAAATACAAAAAATTCCAAAAATATTAATAAAAACCTGTAAAAAAAAAAACACAAAATCCCTAAACCTTATGTATGTCTAAGTTCACATGTCATAATCACACAAAGTCACATTCAATGAACACAAATAGAAACAAATAAGAACCCGCAGCAGAGTAGAACCAAACAGAACAGAAAAAATAGAAACAAATATGAACATCACAAACACATGCAAAAATTATAACTGTAAAATAAAGCACATCATACTACAAAAACAGAGCAGAGTAGAACCAATAGTAAGCAGGGCAGAACCAGCAGCGGGAAAGCGACTGGAGGCGCGGGTGGCGGAGGATGGCGGAGGACGGAGCAGGCAGCCGAGGGAAAGGGAAGCGGCACGGAGGGAGGCAGCGGTTGCTGGAGGCGGCGCTAGGGTTTGTGAGTGTGTGGGAGGGAAGCGGCGGCCCTAGGGTTAGCGAATTCGAACCCTAGTTGAACGTAGTTCCCATCAGCTTCCACCACCACCAATTTGTGATTCTACACCACAACATCAATGAAATTAGTGCATGTGGCGCGAGTGCTACATCATTTTCAAATATTCTATAAGTAAATATTTTAATTTCAATCTAATGTGCTAAAGAATTTTACACAAATATTTAATTTAATTATTACGGGACGTTTGTTATAAGATAATCTGAATAGATTATTAGTAATTTTACTATTAAATTATCTGATAATCCAAATTGATTCATTTCGTTTGACAAAGATATTGGTAATCAGATTATTTTATCACACAATTATCCCTAGAACACATTACACCGCTATTACCTAATTTTATATTCTTCTAACACAAATCCTATTGAGTTTTTATTTTTATTAAATAATAATTATATTAATGTCAAAACTAAAAATATTGATATTAAATTTAAAATATAAAGACTATAGTAGTTATTCACTCAATAATTTGCTATCAAAATCAAATAAAACAAGGAATTTATATATAACATGTTATATATATAGTATAAAAATAATAAATTAAATATAAAATTGTTAAAATTTTACTAAATAAAAATGTTTAGAGAGTGAAACTAAAAATTAGATAGCATTACAGTCATATGTGTATTTTAGAAGTTATTTTAATAATATACTGTTCACACATCGGATTGTGGCCCAATCCGGCGTCCCAGTTTTAGACTCCAATGATTAACCCAAGAAGGGCCAAGAGAATGAACCCAAATAAGGCCCAAGGTCGGACCTCGGACCTCATGATGGGCGAGTCCAGATCGAGGCCCATTAAACCTTCAAGGTCCAATAACAGCCAGCGGCCCAAAGGATTTGGATCCGGAGCAGGACTCGGGGACCGGCCCATTACCCGACCCGAGGTCGGATAAGATTAACCCCCGATTAGGGTGGCGACCAGAAGCGAGCGGATAGCGACGCCGAAAAACCCGGAGCCACGACCGACACAACGCGGGACGCCTCAGCGCGCCGCGGAAAGCGGGGAGGCCGTCATCCCGAGTCGTACGGCGTTGGCGGCACGGAAATGACTCCAATCCCCCTCTATAAATAAGGTGTCCCATCACAGTATCAGGTATTCTTTAAGTTGAGTTCTCACGCTTATACTGATATTGACTTAAGCTTCGGAGTCCTTTCAGGGAAAACACCTCAGCGCCTTAGAGAGCAGCTGTTCGAGGAGTCAGATTCCGGCGACAGTTCATACCTCAGTCAAAGGTACGGAACATATATGTAATATAATTATATTTGATTAATTTGTTTTATAATTATTTAGAGAATATTATAGTAATATACATATATTACCTTGTAATCTTTTAAATATATCAAACAATGTATTGTCGATTACCAATAATGTTACTTGTATATTCTAAACAAGGTAAAGTGGATTACCGGTAATTTAATTAGAAGTAATATGTCAAACGCCCTCTTAGAGTTTAATTACGATACACTGACAAATTTTATGCTGTCAGTCAATCACATCTGTTGATTTGTGTAACTTTTTAGTTAATGGGTGATTGAGGTAAAAACTTTTGTTGCTGTGTCAATTCATGATTAAATGTCATTGTAAAATTACTTTACTGATTAAAATTAAACTCTAATCACTTACTAAGTGAAAAGTCTCTCAAATTAATTGCAAAAACTTTTATAGCATCATATCTATTACTACTTATATGAGTATCATTATTATTTATAAAGAGAATTATAAAAAATTAGTTTTTTGTCTCTAAAAATAAATGTAAAAAATTTAAAAATAAATTAGTAAATATTATTCTCTTTTATTTAACCACCTTATCTAGATCATTCATAAAAAAGAACTATTTTATTCTATTCTTAACATCCTTCGTCTTGATCATTCATTTAAAAAGAAAATAATCATCATTTTCTTCTTCTCTCTAATTAAAAAAGTCCATCCAAAAATTAAAATATGCAACTCAAAAGGCACGTGAGTGCTTATCGAGTAGCTAGTATACTATAAAGATAGAGAATTTTCGACCATACATTTAAAAAGAAAAAATCATCATTTTATTCTGATCATTATAGTTCTCTTAATTAAAATAGAATCTCCCGAAAGCTTAAAAAATGTGAACATATATGCAAGTACTTGTTAAGTGGCTAGTACCAATAAATTAAAATTTTGCTCATACCAATAAAAACAGGACACATAATGAAAAAAAATATTATTTATTGTACGTTAAATATTTCTCTCAAATAATCTACTCACAAAACATATATAAATTTCTCCATCTTTATTCCTTACTTTTATTTTCAACTTATTTTCACTGTTATTTTCTTCATTTATTTTGATATCTATTTAGATAAATTAAACAACAAACATTATTTCTCTATCATGTATAATTATATGAAAGAACTAGTTCTATAACTCGTACGCACGCACGGTGGTATTACTTCATGGAACAACCCTCAACATTTGTTCTCATTATAATGAAGATATAAAACAATAAGAAATTATATATGTACAATGTATTATACATACAATATATTTTATAACGAATATCATATTACCTTACATGATTTTCACTGACGTGCTTTTTCTCTCCCATCTATTCTTTTTCTTTTTCGTTCTTCTTCTTCCTATAATTCTTCTTTTCTTTTTCATTCTTCATTTTTTTTCTTCTCTTTATTCTTTCTTTCTTTATTATTCTCGGTTTCTTCACACACCCACTCATTCTTATCACTCTAATTTTATTTTATTTTTTATTTTTCATTGTAATCACAATAAATATCATGATCAACAATGTTTTATGTACACTATAGTGCTGCCACCATCAGCCACCCATTAATTTTTATTAAATGTTTTTATAAAAAAAAAACATAAATCACACACATTCACACAAATGTTTTCTCTCGATCTTTTCCCTTTCTTCTTCTTCTTCTACCCTTTTATCTTCTTCTTCTTATTCTCTCAATTTTTTTCTTTTTCTTATATATTTTTTTGAGCCAACATGCCAACCCTCATACTAGATTTTCATTCTTTTTTTTTTATCTTACCCAACAACCCATCAAATTTGTAGTTTCTTTTATTCTTTTTCTTCCTCTTCTTTTTCCTTTTCTTCTTCTTCTTCATTATTATTTTTTATTTTGTTTTTCGTATTTTTTGTTTTCTTTTTTTTCATATCTTTTGATTTTTTTTCTACCCTATTTTTGTCGGATTTTTTTTTCCATTTTGAATATTATTTTTAAAAAGTGATTTATTGTCTTGAACATAATTTCTAGTTACTTACTTAATGGTTTTTTTTAACTGTGTTGATGAGTTTTTTCTGTTATTAAAATGAGTTTTTTCTATATGTTTGATTGTGTTTTTTTTTTGTTACGATTTTAATATTTTTTATGGATAAAAGTTCTAACTTTAGAGGAAAAATATTACATTTTGTCCGTTTTAATGATAAAGGTGCTACTTTTAATGATAAAAGTTAAATTTTTAGGAAAAAAAAATCATTTTGTGCTATTTTTTCATTTTTATCATGACTATAGTAATAAAAGTGCTATATTTATGAATTTTTCGCTATTTACAGTACATATTGAACATATTTTTTAATTGATATTTAATGGGTTTTTTTCTATTATTTTAATGGTTTTTTTTTGTTATTTTAATGAGTTTTTTCTATTATTTCGAATGAGTTTATGAATGAGTTTTTCTATTATTTTGAATGGGTGGTGTTTTTATTTTCGCAATGTGTTTTTTTTTTGCATTTTTCATTTTTGTCATGATTGGGTTTTTTAATGGGTTATTTTTCACCATGCAATGAGTTATTTTTCAACATACAATAGATTATTTTTTAATGTACAATGAGTTCTTCATTGTGTTATTTTGGAACATACAATGAGTTATTTTTATCTTAGTTTAGATTTTTTATCCTACAATGAGTTCTTCATTTTTCGTTATTTCATTTTGCTAGTATCATGAGTTATTTTTCATCATATAATGGGTTTAATTTTATCATATAGTTGGTTAATTTTCAACATATAATGAGTTATTTTTTAAACTTATAGTGTGTTTTTCAATGGGTTATTTTGAAACATACAATGGATTATTTTCTATCATACAATGGGCTCTTATTTTTTTCGTTATTTTATTTTGCTAATATTATATGAGTTATTTTTTATCATACAACAAATTGTTTTTTCACCATACAGATTCTTCTAGCCACACCTACAGTATTTTCTTAAAAAAAACAAGCAATGAAAAATCATAAAATGAAAAAATAATAAAATTTTAAACTTTAATGTAAGAGATCATGAACAAAAAAGTGAGAAGGAAAAAGGAAGAAAATTTCAAGAAGTGAATGAGGCATTGAGGGTAATGGAAGTAAGTATGTGGGATAGTGAAGCAAAAAAAAAAACAAAAAATGTATTTTTCACAATAAATATGTATTTGGTGTGATGATAAAAAAGTTTAGTGTGGTTAAGTCTTGTAATTATTATTTTGCGGAATCCAAAAGGGTGGCCGGGAGTGGCTGATATATGGTGTACAAATAGCATTATTGTATCATAATTTTTTTCTTCTTTATTACTCACTTCATCCTTCTTCCATTATCATTTTTTTTTTTTATTGTTGTCTATATTGACAATTCTTTTTCTGATTTTCTGTGTTTTTCCATTTACTAGATTTATTATGTTCATCATTCTAATTTTTTAACATACTTACACTTGTAAACACTCTTCTTCGCTGAACATATTTTTATTCATAAGTCAACACATTATTTAGTTATTAGTGAAATGCAACTTATTTATCAATATTCCTTGTTATTTTCTATTTTTTCATTCATAAATTCATTATATCTATGATTTATAAATAAATACGTGAAAATAACGTTATTTTCTAAAAGGAACACATATTTGTTCATCAAACGAACACATTATAATGTTAAATGAACACATACATACATAATTACATAACACATTTCTTACACAAATTTGTTTGCTTTTGTTCAGATTCACAATATGAAGTGAACAAATACATATTCCGTATCGAACACATTTCATACAATGAATCTGAACACATTCATAGACTATTATGGAACACATTCACGTATATTAGTTCATTTATATTTTTTGCTCTATATTTTATGTTTCAGTTACATACAATATAATATATGTGACAATAATGAAGATGAGATTCTTAAGTTTGAGACATAAAGTGAACTCATATTTATACTGTAACTAAACACATAATACAATACAAAGTGAACACATACATATATACATTGTACGCACGGGGCACCTGACTTCCTTCAAGGGCGCCTAGCGCCATGCATGGGCGCCTAACTTTGGACATGTTTCAATTAATTTTTAAATGTGTTCATTTGCTATTAAAATATGTGTTCATTTTATGTGTTGAAATGTGTTCGCTTACGTGCGTACTGTACACGCGCACGGCCGTGCATGAGAGTGGGTATACGAAACGCACATTTTTCAATCTTGTTACTTAATTTCCGCATTGTACATTGTTTTGACTCATAAAACAATTAAATCAAGTTGCCAACATTTTCATAAACGTTATCAACTTTTGAATGGGTAAAAATTGAATGAATAACACTGTTGTATGTACAAATAGCCGTCCTCGTATTAATATATTTTGTCATGATTTTACAACTTTTTTACTATACAATCGTGAAGAGAAAAAAAAGGTTCCATTTATATAATTTGGCCCTAAGATAGCCTAACCTTGGTATTAAATTTCTCATAACGTTGGTTGTGATATTTGTCAGTGTTATTGGCCACTAAAAAATCAATAATAATTGTCGTATAACAGAAATACGTCCAATGAGCATTTAATGTGTGCTAGCTATATATAAGATGTAATATGTATTATACGTACGTGTGCTATACGTATATCACATTCTTGCTAAATAACTAAACACTCCCTTAACTAACTAATTAAGGTGCTTGCTATCCAGTACTTCCTCTTATTTTTATTAACAGTCTATTTTACATTTTTTATATTTTTACTAATAATTTTCAATTTTAAGTTTGTATATAGCATTAAATATTTATTTTTTATTGTGCTATTATTGATATTAATATAGGAGACAAACTTTTATTAATATTAGTGTAGGAGAAACACTAATATATAAATATTATAATAATTTTAATTAAAAATTCTCTCAAATAATAAAAACAAATATTTTCTTAAAAAACATTATAAATAGAAAGTACACACTTAAATAGAGAGCAACAAATAAGCAAGGAAAAGCTAGCTAGCTAGCTAACTAGCTTCATCAATAGTGTCCATTGTTTATGAGCATCTTCCCTGTAAGGCCACAAGCAAGAGCTTGTGAAGGTATCTTACCCACTTTATGAACACCCTCTGCAAAAATGACACCCATTCCCATATGCAAATGAGGCTCAATGTGGCAATGAAAAGCCCAAACTCCAGGATTATCTGCCTTAAATCTTAAGGCAGTCCAACCATATGGGAAAATCACCGCAGTATTTCTCATTGGTGCGTGAGTCAAATTGAACTTTCTCTCATCTCCTGCTTTGAATTTGCCCTCTCCGTACCCCAAAACCCAGAAATCATGGCCGTGTAAATGCCAAGGGTGAATCTCACTGCCTTTTCCTGTTAATTGGTTTGCGTTCTGGAGAATCACATCAATAACCTCGTTCAGCTGAAAAAAGTATACTCCATTACCGGTTGTTGCGTTCGGGTTCGCTGGCGGGTTCAAGATGTCGTATTCTTGAGGGAAATTCTCTGGTGGGGGGTTCCTGTTCGTTCAAATTCATGATAGAGCACATAAAATTGAGAGAGTGGATCAAAGAATATTTTATGATGAAATAAATCCTAGAAGTAAAATAAAATGATATAGATTAAAAACTCAAATTTGTCCATATAATATTTATTATCAATTAAAATAGTTTCTTCAATTCAAAATATATCTCTTTCAAATTAAAATATCTAACAAATTGACCATTTAAGATAAAATCAGATAAATTAGTCCCTTAAGATTCATGAAAAAGATCAAATTTATTCCTATAATGGAAAAATTAATTTGTCTGACATCCTTAATTGGTACAGACTAATTTGATTGTTTTCATGAAATTTGAGGGATTAATTTATCTAATTTTTTAGAAAAACTAATTTTTCCGACGTTTTAATTTAAAAGGTACCGTACAATGAATTTTCATTTTCATTTCTCGGGGAACCATACTTTTGCAAAGATAAGTTTGAGTGTTTTGTAAAAAATAAGGTAATGCTAAATGTACAATAAAAAATTAGTCAATCCAGCCAATAAATGAGATTTTGGGTCATAATTACTCAGCCCACTACACTCTCAATGATTATTTGGGTAAAAATCAAAACCAAAATAGATTCATTGACTGTATTGACTGGTTTTTCATTGTACATTTAGCATTATTGAAAAAAATGAGTATTGTTATATGTACAATAAAAAACAGTCAATAAAATACATATCATGTATGATGTGCATAATATGTAATATACGTTGTGCATATTATATATTATATGTTATGCAAAATCTATTGACTATTTTAATTGATTTTTTTACGTGCACTAGGATTTTCCAAAATATATATGAGAAGTTATCCTTGTACACCAAAAACTCAGTCATCATCAGTATCATATACAATAATCCAACTTCTTAAAATGATTAATTCAACTATGAATATTATTTCAATATTTTAAAAGTTAGACTAATATTTTTAAAAAATTAAATTATTGTATATAGTGACTAATGATGACCGATTTAACGATGTATGTATAATATTACTCAATATATATATATATATATAATCCTAACAAATTTATTTTGCGACTATATTCTCTACTACCTGTCGAAGGCATTGTTGAGCTTAAACTTGATAGCACCCAAATAAGGCGTTGGTGGCAATGTTAAAGAGACATTATTTATAGCCCATTTGGTGAACCCATCAACACGGTTCTGTGTGTTGAGTAGAAAGATTGTGCGGTGAGAGAGTTTTGGAGGTTGTGGGGTTCCCATTTTGGCTATAATTTTCTTTGTGAATGATTTGCTTCTTTCGAAATCGTTCCATAGGGGAGTGATGGGTGGTGGTGAGGTTGGGAAAACAGAGGCTGAGATGGTTTTGTAGTTGAGAATTGTTAGGGCTTGTGAGTGTAATGGGTCGGGTTTTCTGCCTCTAAGGCCAATTGAGAGCCAATAGTTTTTGGTTGGGTCTTGGTCTGTGGTTAGAAGCACTGAGTAGCTCTCGCCTGAGTAGATGTCTATGTCCTCTACTTCGAATGGTTGCACGTAGTTCCCATCAGCTTCCACCACCACCAATTTGTGATTCTACACCACAACATCAATCATCAAATCAATAACTTTTGTCATACAATAGAAATATAAAAAAACTATTATTCAACGTGTGCTATATATAATACGTAATGTGTATCATATGTATAGTATAACGTATATATGACACACATTACGTATTGGGTGTGTTTGGAAGTTTAAATTATAGGAAATGAAATGAATTGGAAGAAAATGAAATGCATTTGATGGAAATGAAATAAATTCATTCCAAATTCAATCAAAATTTGAAAGATTTCAAAATACAAAAGAATGAGGATTTATTCGGTACCCAATATTTTTGTTGGGTACCGGTACCCAATTGTGTGTTTTATCTATTAATATATGCTAAAATAAATATAATTTGGTATCAACGGAGCACGGTGGTCGTGGTCGCAGCCTTCCTAGATACGTCTCATTCCCAATCACACATCTTCTTCATCTCTTTCGCATAATGTGCGCGCTCTCTCTGGCGAAATATTATGAATTAAGTTTTTTTCTTCAATTGATAAAGTTAGAGAATACCGATATAAATTAAATTAATTTTTTAAGATTACTAACCTAACATGTTATTAGTTATATAAATTTAAAAAATTGAAGTTAATTTTATATATAAATCATGATAAATACATGTATTGGGTGGTACCCTATATTTTCATAGGTACCGAATCAAAATTCCAAAAAGAATAGACTTTCAAGGAATTTTATAGAATTCTAAATGAAATCATTTCTCATTTTTATTCATTTTTAAACAATAGAATTCATTTTCAAATCAAATAAATTCTCATAATTTAAACTTTCAAACACATACATTATGTATAGTATACATTATATACTAGTTGGTTGTATAGTAAACATTATTGATGATGAAATTAGTGTATGAGGCACGAGGAATGATACTATTTGTATATACATCATTTTCTAATAAAAAACAACACATTATCATAATATAAAAATAAATAGGTGTAATAAATATTAAAATTATTAGTGGAGAATATTTTTAAAATATTCTATAAAAATCCACTAACAGAATATGATAATAGATGTAGGAATATTACAATAATCATTCTCTAAAAGAATAATTATATATTTAAATAGAAGAAATGATATTTTAATATCTATTGACATCTACTCTATTAGATTTAGATATGTCTCTTTAGAAAATATTTGTTGCATAATAAAAAATCAGGCAAAATAATAAATATATTGTACACAACAAATATAATATAAAATACACAATGTATATTATATGTGGTGAACAAAATATATTACCTATTGTGTATAATATATATCACATTTTGCAGCACTATCTTTATTTGCAATATATGATATATATGTTATGCACAACTTGTTTACTATTTTTGACTGATTTTTTGTTGTACATATATAGCGATCAATACTCGTCTCATTAACTTATTTTTTTTTTAAGATTTAAATTTAGAGAAATATTTTTCACGTTCGTATAACATACATTTCGTATTATGTATAGCACCGATAAATATTATGGTTTAATATCTATGTAAGATTATTTTTAAATTGATGTTTATGGATATCCTAAACCTAAGTAGCACTATTATTATCATTTCTTACAAGAAAAAACAAACAATATTATATTCAAATAAATATATTATGTTATTGGTACATATAATAATATTATTTATCTTTTTTATCTTATAAAAATATTTCTTATCAATATATTCATCAAAGATTATCAATATCAATATTTGACTGGATTGAAAAAACATAAATGATATGTAGAGATCTGAGGATATGTGGTTTTAGTGAATAGTGAGTACGAACTTACCGTGAAAGCCCATGAAACTTTGTCTAACTTTCACGTGCATCGATGATAATAATTTTGTTTCTTTATCTTTTAATATTTTATCTTGTTATGCTGTCTTTTTCCAAAAATGTTTGAACAACTCTCTCAGAAAAAATCTTTTATACATAAATGCTTGGAGCACAACAAAAAATCAGTTAACACAGCCAACAAAGTTCATTTAACACTTTATGGCCCAAATAGCACTTTTAATCATGAGTATATTCTTAATGGGCTTGGTGATTGTGGCCCAAATTCTTATTTATTGGCTGTTTTAACTGATTTTTTGTTGTGCCTCTAGTAATGCTCTCTTTTATATTCGCATGCATATATGTTTTTTTTAACACCGCGTGCATATATGTTGATTATAACCATCATGCCATCACCAACTTTTTTTTTTTTAGGATAATATTATATCAACTCTTTTAAATGAGTGTTTTACGTAGATATTTAAAAAAAATTTGTATTAAGAATTATTATTTTGCCATTATAATATCATAATTTAGTATCAAAATATGAATGTACATGGAATACTCATATGGAGAGTCAATATATCATTTTCCTTTTTTGTATGGGCACATATAATGATTAATTTTGTTATATAATTATTTGTATTATAAAAAATTAATTAAAATTAATCAATATAAAAAATTTATATCACAATTATTTAGTATACTTAAAATAATTTTTTAAAAGAAACTTTTTTATATAAAAAATATTAAATAAATTCATTAAATGATTTAACTATATATTTTTTCATTATTTACTAAGTATTATTGATAATATCATGCTTTTCTTAAATCTCATTATACTGATAGCAATGAGAAAATAAATCTTAATACTTTATTGTTTTCAAATAGGATTTAGTTGTCATGAACAAAGGATGTCATGTGTCTAATTTTATTATTAACTATCTATAAATTTTAAAAAATTATCCACTTTATGTTTACATGTCAAATTTTAACTCGATAACAATGTAAATTTTTTTATATTATCATAGTATAGTAATTAAACCCTTCAAATAATTCATAATTTATTTAAAGAAAAAAGACATTACTAGACAATTTTAGATGTTTTTCATTTAACTTGAACTATCTATAAAACCCTTCAAATATATCATGTACGTCCAATCGTTACTTTGTTTTTTTCAACTTTGCTTACAAGTTTGTTAAGTCTTTCTTACACTAATTATTCCTACTTTCACATTAATTATTCCATTATTAGTTAATAAAATTAATAATGCATGTATAATAATTACTAAAATACAACATTCTGTCTACAATAATTGGATCCTTTTATCTTCGGTGCGAAGTGAGAAAAATGAAATATCCTAAAGAAACTTTTTTGTCAGATAGCTATTTGTCAATAATGCGAACCTTCCCATCCCAATTATTACTACTCGTTTATAATAATGACGCGCACAAACTGATATATTTAATTAGCATCTAACAAAATGATTAAAAAAAAAAGTTAAAAAAGAGAAAGAAAGAAATGCGAATTAAAAGAAAAGTTGACCAGTATATAAACCAATCATATATATCATTTTGGAAGATATTTCAATTAAAAGATGATTGAGACAAAAACTTTATTATTAACATATGAATAAATATCAGTATAAAAATATTTTATATTAAGAATATATTATAATTAAACTTACTAACGTCTTGTCATGAACATACCGCATTTTTATATTTTTTATTTAATTTTAGTTTTATATTTTTATATTTTTTATTTGATTTTATTTTAATTTAATAATTATATAAATTAAAATTAAATAAATAGTTAGTATTGATATAGTTAGAAAATAATTATCTTTTGTTATTTATTTTATTGTTTAAATTTTTTATATTTATTTTTATAAATTTTAATGAGTGTGACACCGAAAGTTAATTAGTTTGGAAAATCCCCTCCATATAATAGTATAAATTAAACGTATAAATACAAAAATCCGAACATTACATGTATAAAAATTTATGTGTTTTTTTTTATATATGTATCTATATTCTCATTTATTTAGAATGGCCACATTTTATGTATTTGTATTTATATTTATGTATGTATTTTTTAATCAAATACTTTTAATTTATGTATATATATATAGGTTTTTACTTCGGTACCTATGGGTATCAATATTCATTGGACAATGATTGTGATTTAATACTCCCTCAGTTTTTTTTTTTAATTGTCCAGCTTTAAATGCGCGCGAGTATTTAGGAAATGATTGGTTTTGTATAAAAATTAACAAAATATACACCTACTTTACTAAATTACCCTTTATTACTTTACTTGGTAAAAAAGTAAAAAAGATTAGTGAGTAGTATTAAATAGGGGTAAAAGAGGGAGAAAATAATAAATTTTGTCTCAAAATTTGAAATGGACAATTAAAAAAAAACACACGCATCTCTAAATTGGACAATTAAAAAAAACGGAGGGAGTAATTGACTTGATGAATTATTAATGTTTTATATACAATGAAAATTGTACAATATTTGTACAACAATCATATCCACTGTTAGATTGTGATATGCATTTATACACTAATTCAATCTAACGACAGATATAATTATTGTACAAGTATTGTATAATTTTCATTGTATATAAACATTTCTCAAATATTGTAAATAGGGATATATGATTTTTTTTTTTATAATCAGATTATAGCTAATAAATATTAATATGTGTTTGTTGGAGAAAGCAACTCACAGAAATGGCCAAGTTGAGGGAAGCTAAGGAAGTGGTACTAGCAATTCTGATCCTGTATGTCTTTTTAGGTTCAACATGAAGAATCTGTGGTGCACACTCTTCACCACCTTTGAATTGGCATTGAGGCAAAGTGGTATTGATGAATTTAGCTGCAAGGGAACAATTGAATTGTCCTCGTCCATTGATGAGTAGAGCCTGCAAACAAAAAAAAAAGCATTGCTAGAGTCAAAAAAAAAAAAAAAATAGTCAAAACAGTTAATAATAAGAAATTGGACCTAAATCATTCAGCCCATTAAAAAAATATTCATGGTTAATAATGTTATTTGGGCTAAAAGTATTAAAATGGACTTTATTGGCTGTTTTAGCTGGAAAAATGTTGTTCCCAAGTATTTATGTTTTAACTTTTAAGTATATATGTATATCCATGAGTATTTACTTGTTGGATGCTCATGTTTGAATTATTGAAAAAAATATTGATATGTGTAAAAAAATAGTCAAATATAATACGTTAGGGGTACAAAATTGTACGAACCAAAATAGTCAAAAATAAGAATTTTGGCCTAAATCACTCAGTCTATTAAAAGAAATACACAAGATTAAGAATGTTATTTGGACCAAAAATATTAAAATAGACTTTTTGGCTATTTTGTCTGAAAAATATTGTTACTCAAGAATTTGTCTATAATATACATATCATATATTATATAGAGTAATGCTACATATACATTAAAAATCAGTCACCATTTATAATAATCAAACTTTTTAAAATTACTAATCAAACTTTTAAAAATATTGGAATAATTTATAATATTAAAAATTATATTAATAATTTAAAAACGTTGGTATATTATATATATGGTGGCTGATTTGTAGTGTACATAAATAATTTCTCATATTGTATATAATATTATCATATATTGTACACATCATATATCACATATATTGTAAATAAATATGATACCACTACATGTGATATATGATCTGCATAATATATGATATATAATATGTAATATATGAGGTATATATTACATATTTTGTATAATTTATTAATTATTTTGATTGTTCATCGAGATTTTCTACAAAAAGAAAGGGTAATGTTAATATAGACTCAGGTTTACAGTGAATCTTACACGTGACAACATATCTCCCATTCAAGATATAATTATAAAATTCTTGGTTGATATGTTATCACGTGTAAGATTCATCATAAACTCGAGTATATATTATTATTTAAAAAAAAAACGTACAATTTACATGAAAATAGAAAAAGTTTCATATGAAAACCTTTTTCAGAAAGAATAATCATTCTAAAGCGTCAATCACGAATATTAGTACAAGATTCTTTTCCTTTTTGCTATTCACTGCTTTCAAATATGTCAGTCATTGCAAGACCAAAATCAAGTAAACGCGTGCTACAATGCCAAACTGTTAAAAGGTATTGGTGGGAAGAAAATATCTTAAGTACTTTTTGTTTTCTTTGTGTGATTAGTAATTGAAAGAAGTGTCATTTTATTTGAATAAGATTCATTTTTCATCTTATCATAAGTGACATTTTATTTGAAAAGAGAGAAAAAAAATTAACATGATAAAAAATATTTTTTTATACACCTTAATATCAATTATTATCGAGTATTATATATAATAATTAAATTTTATAAAATTATTAATTCAACTTTTAATATTATAAATTAATTTAATATTTTAAAAATTAAATTAATAATTTTAAAAATTAAATTATTACATATGGTAATTAACTAATTTATTTATATATACTATACATGTAACATCACTCTAACTGGTTGATGACTAATTTAACTTGGATGATCTTTCAATTTAAAGTCATTATTAAATGTAAAACTTTATTTTTAATGTACAAAGTTTAGAGGAAATCTTATCTAAAAATAGGTGGAAGAAAATAATGGAGAGTATATATTATAGTGATGAAAGTGAACCCGATGAACTTAAAAAGAAAAATGACATTGTATCTTTTTATTTTTTTGATTTTTCACGGTATCTCCCGGTCCGGAAGGACAAGAAGTAATCCATCGCGGATCCGAGTTCCATTTAAAGATTTATTGTTGGCTAATAGATTACCGGGATCAAACCCCCAAGTGAGCTAACCAAACCCAAATTGATTATCGCATTTGTATCTACTTTTAGTAAAAGTACTTTTTGCCATAATAGAATTAAATTTTGACTAGCACATGTAAAATCCAAATAAATCTAACCTAATTTTGCACTTTTCATTCCAGGTTCAATAAAATTATTATTTTAAGAACTGAATAATGTAACCAAAAACATGCACTTAGACTCCATTAAAAAAATAAATACTTTTTAAGTGAACATGAACTTGTCGTCTCAAATGTATGTTGAAAAATAGAGAGAAGAAAAAACCAAGTTGGGGAAAAGATTTTCTTTTGATCTTTTGACAAATAAAGCTCAATCATGTGAAATTAAAAAATCAAATACTATCCATTTTTAGTTGGGGCCACATGTGCTTTTTTATTTCTTCTAAATTACTTTTTCAGCAATTGGCATGATGTCGATCTGGAACTTGGATCTTTATATCCGATCAAGTTTTTCAATTATTTTCTATTAGATTACTATTCATATTCTACATGTGGGAGCTACAAATTAATAAATAAATTGAAAAAACCCTAATGTATGAGCTGTTTGCAGCATCTTTTGGAACAAGAACTTTTTTGTTTCTTCTAATTAAATAATAGTTTTTTAGATTATACTATATAAAAATGTAGGAAAGATAATTATTACAAAAGAATATACACCGGATGTATGATAAAATAGAGTTCAATTTTGATATACTGTAATACAATCAAAACATTTATTTGTATAACTTTTCAGGTATTGCGAGAGAGAAAATATAATCATATCTGACATAACAACACATGATTGAATGATTGTGTAAAGAAGTTGTACATTGTTAGTGAATATATATGAATTCATTCTTACTTACAATCCAATAAAATATTATACAAAATTTATTCACACACTATTAAATTTTAATATATATGAATTCATTCTTACTTACAATCACTTAAAATCTAACAATGAAGATAAGAATTATTGTATAAATGTTATACAGCTTTTTATCATTCATAAATTATTTTTTACTTATTATATAACCCCTCCATCTTTTTAATTGTCAAATTCTAAATATGCACGTAGATTAAAAACATTAAAAAAAAGTCCCAATTCAAAGAAATTTATGTGTATTTTAAAACACCATATTTATAACATTAATTATATCTTTACTTAATTAATTATCATTCTCACATTATAGTTAACAAAATTAATAAATAATGTCTATAATTTTTTAATGAACAATTACATATTAAAAATTAAAATTTCAAAAGTAACAATAGAAAAAGAGAAAAGTGTAAAGCTTTTACCAGAGTTATGGACTTAAAATAAACTAATAATTAATCTAGATAAAAAGTACTTCAATATGATCATTTTGGTTTTTGTTCCAGTAGAAAGAAACTTCAATATAATCATTGATCGTGACAACTTGAGAGAATCTTAGGAATCAATCCTAAATAATTATCCATTCTTTAAATTTTATTTGATTTAAAAAACAAGTGTTACATTAAAAATTTCAGAATAATGCCCTCATTTAATAACTGGAGATAGATCAGAATAAATGGGAAAAAATTTAAAAAAACTTATGTTACTAGCTAATATGGATATTTACGTAGAGTTTTGTTAGGGATATACAAAATTATATCAGTCAAAACAGTTCACAAACATTCAGCCCATTAAAAATATACTCATGATTAAAAATGTTATTTGGGCCTAAAGTATTAAAGTGAACTAGTTTTACTATTTTGGCTGCAAAATTATGTTTCTCGTACATTTGTGACTTATATATGTATATATGTATAACCAAGTAAATTTATTTAAAATTAATATTTTTTTAATATACTTCTTATATCTATATATGCATGATTAAAACTGGGCACTTGATTATTTAGGACTGAGCGAGTAATACATATTTTCCATATAACGATGTAATTAAGAGGGTATTTGTTAAAGAATAATAGAAATTAGGATGAAAAGACAAGAAAATAAATAAAGATAAAATAATAGTGATGTAATAATTAACTGAATTATGTAAAAAAAAATCGATGAATTAAAGTGCGGTACGTGACAGCTACTAAATTGTTAAAAAAATAAAATGAAGAACACGTTTAAATAAACTTATGTTTCTTTACAGGCTAATCTTTCTTAAAGAAATATTATGAATAAGTAAAGTTGCTTTAAAAAAGTTGGATACCGTGCAAGATACAAATGGCTGATGATGATGAAGTTTCATTATGTAAACTTATTTTATCTCAAAAATCATGATAACTCATTCACATAATTAATTCACAATTAAAAAAGACCACAAAAATTTTAAAATAAAATGTTAATAATTTCAATAAAAATAAGTCAAAATAATACGACAAATAAAATAATTATACTTATTATATTTCATCTCCTTATGATTGCACTTATCATCCTATAGTATAATAGGGATTGATGTCAAGTTGTCAACTCATTTCCCTAGTATATCACATTAATAATAGACCTAATATTAAAGTATTATTCTTATCTATTTATTTATTTTCTTTTTGTTTTACTCTATAATGCAATATTGATATCCAAAATTCAATATTTATAAAATGAATGTTTTTTTAACAATAAAAAATTGTACAATTTTCATTTTCATCATAGAATTGTAACAATTTGAATGAAAAAGGAGTCTATGTCACAATTTAATGATAAAAATAAATTTTATATAATTTTTTATTGCACCTATAATATTTATCTTATGAAACATCTATCAAGAATATCGATTAATAAGAAAATTTTGAAAGTTTAATAATATTAGGTGTATAATATATAGTAAATTCGTTAATTACAATTAATAAATCTATTTTAATCTTTTTATCCAAATAGTTATTGAAATTTTATTGGTTATTAGAGAGATTATGATCCAAAATATCATAATTTGTTATTAATTTGACTGATTTCTTATTATATACGCCCTTCATTTTAAAATAATAGTCGTTTTGACTTTTTTTAATACATTGAAAAACTAATGTTGAAAACAGAAAAAATAGAAAATGAAAACAGAAAATGAAAAATAAAAACCAAATAACACAGTTTTTCAATGAAAAAAAAATCAAAACGATTATAATTTTAAAATAAAAGTAGTATATAACAACAGTCTTGAATACGTTAGAGCATAAATCAAAGTAAAATTCAAGAATAATAGATTGAATGTAATATATATGATTAGATGTACCTGAGGCTCACCGATCCATCGGAAAGGTTTGGATGAAAGACCAACCTCTTGCTCATGTGAACTTACGTGCCATAAGTCACTGAGGAGAAGGTTGAACTCTCCATCGTAGTGGAATGGTTCGTATTGACCCTTTGGCAAATCCACTATTAGAGAACCATACAACCCTGCTGCTCTCTGCATCCCATAGTGCCCATGGTAGAAATACGTACCAGCCTGTTAATTATGCACCATCAAATTCATTCATTAATTAATTCACCCGTGAAATCACTAACATGTGATATACATGGTGTATTTTATATTTTATATGTTGTGTATAATATATCAACTGTTTTGACTGATTTTTTTTATACATCAAATATTTACTTATAATATCATAATATGTTGGCTGTTTTAATATATATATATATATATATATATATATATATATCAGCATTGCTAGAGACACAACAAAAAATCAGCCAAAACAGCCAATAAATAGGGATTTGGGCCACAATCATCCGGCCTATAAAAATATACTCATGATTAAAAATGATATTTGGGTCATAAAGTGTTAAATGAGCTTTGTTGGCTGTTTTGGCTGATTTTTTAGTGTGTCCCAAGCATTTGTGTATATATATATATATATATATATCTAATAATGCTGATATACGACAAACGTAAAAAACACGTATAAAGAAGAGTCACAGTGAGTGGTATTAATTAATTAACATTTCTAAAGAAAGATCGATACACTAATTTGTTTGTATATACAGTCTAAATATAAACTTGTGTCCCACCAAAAAAAAGAAATTAAACAAAGCTGGATTGGAGACAGAGGTTCCATTTTGGCCTCATCATAGGACACGATATGAGTCACCCACCAACATTTCTGTGTTAGTGGGAGAAAAATTTAAAAGAAAAAGAAAAATAAATAATTTGATTGGCCGGAGTTTTCATTTCAGCTTATATTATACTCGTCTTAAGTAGGGATCGAATAGGTCTTGTGTATTGAGTCACATATTGATAATGACGGACTCTTAAATGAAGTTTAAATTTATAACCTAAGAATAATAGACACTCACACGAAAACACACCAAACTAAAAGTACAGGACACGAACACAATTTATATATATATATATATAATTAATATCTTTTAATAATTTTTTTTTATTTTAAGTTAAAAATATATATTTAATTTAAGTATATTTTTCAATAAAGTTAGGTTGGATTTGATTTTATGTTTCTTCCTAAAGTATAAAAGGATCAAAAAAGAAAAAAAAAATATGTACAGAGTGTAATCGACTTGTGTTCATAGTGTGCCACGACCGGTCCGATACGTGTCAGACAACGTTCAACATGTGTTCAACCTCAAAAAAATTTATTTTTTTCGAACACGTACGGATGGATGTCCACCCGATATTGGACACGTGGAGTGTTCATTTGTCCATACTCGCTAGTTCACAACAAATTAATCTTTGACATGTAGAGGATTGAGGTTATAGTGTGAAACCAAAAAGAGAGAGAAAGGCAATATATATAAAAATTACCTTGTCAACTGTGAATCTGTAGTGAAAAGTTTCTCCTGGGTTTATAGCACACTGTGATATGGCAGCAGTTCCATCTGCCCAAGGAGTTCCAATCTGCAAACACAAAAACAATAAGAAATTCAAATGGAGATATATATTTTACTAGGCAACTGGCATTATATATAATTAAAAAACCTTTAGATCCAGTCATGAATCATCATATTTCACCTCTACATAATTAAACAAAACCTTGGATCTACATAAAAAAGATACAGTAAATTTATGCAACAAACATTACTATTTGCATAATGAGAAATCATCTAATACAGAGATTTTAAGTTACAGTTAATCAGTGCACTAAAAATTAACTTTTTTTAAAGGGAGTTTTTTTTCTTCAAAAAATTGTCAAATGAGTTTATCGGATGATTTGACTATTTTTTCCAATTTTCATTCAATATTATTGTTTATACAACATTCATCTTTATTGTTAAAGTTTAAAATTTTAGATATAAGAGTAAATCCAAGATAAGATCCAATAATATAGATAAATGATGTAGAAATATTATACAATATTTTACTACACATCTAATATTTCTCATGATAAAAAAATGATTACAGTACGATATACAACTTTAGTCCATCTTCACCATTTGAATACTTAATAAGATCCAATAGTATGGGTAAATAACATATAAATATTATATAATATCTATAAATATAATATCTCAGAGTTCACTTCATGAGATTGTGACAAGTGTCACACTTTGAGTGATTCTGTAATTAATTAAAATATAAGAATTAAATTTACTTAAAAAATTATTATAAACAATTTAATTAACTCATAATCTATAATTCAAATATTCTATAATTGTTTCAATCAAGGAATATATATAAATTATATTTAATTAAGAAATGTGATTGCAGGTAATTTATTTCAATAAATGAATGTGATTGCATGTAATTTTTTTCTCAATCATTCAAGGATAAGATATTTCAGGCAATCTTTTTTTTTCTCAATCAAAATTATTTTTCAATTATTCAGGATATGCAATCAGTGTCTCATTAGAAGTTACTATAAATAAGTTAATTGATACAATAAGAATTTGAATTAATTTTATCAGATTTGAATTAATTTTTTTAAATAAGAAATTCTTTTGATTCTAATACTAAACTATATTTCATCAAAATGTTTCCTTTTATTTTATAACAGTTCATATCTTTAATCACAATATTTTCGTCTAATTAATTTATAATACTAATCAATTTATTCTAATTCTGTAAAATCTGATGCTGCAATTAATATAAATAGTCCAATTTATAATTTCCTATACTAAATCTAATTCATATCTTCAATCAGAATATTTCCGTCTATTTTCATCTCTTGCTTTTTTCATTTCACAATTTATATATTTATGTGTTGTTTTACTATTCAATTCATTATCTTTGTCCCTCTAATCTTTACTCTAAGTAGTTTTTGAGGTTTAATATTTGGTGTCAACATTTTTGAGCGTCCAGGAATGTTGGAGAATCAAAGTTCATATTGTTAGGTTGTGGAGTCTTTCATTCTTCAACAACCAAGACTCTTTGAACAGTCTAGAGATGGTCCTAATGGATGAATTTGTAAGTTTTTTTTTTAATGTTATTTGACACTTAACAATATTCATTGTTTTAAAATTGATATTTTGAATTATAAAATCTAGGGCACTAGGATACACCCATCAATACGGAAAACGTTGGTCTACAAGTTTAAACCACTGCTTTCTGATGGGCTAATTTATGTTTTAGCCTATTTCGGAGTAGGTGGTAATGTTGGAAACTTTCGCATCACTATGCATGAGTTTTGTCTGAATTTGCAATTCAGGACTACAGTTAAATCTGCTTATTCCGATTTATGGCTTGAAGTTGGTTTCATTTGCTGACATACTTGAATCTGATTCTGAATTTCCTTATTTGATTGGTAATAAATTCTGACCTAAATTTTTATTTTTTAATTTGAATTTGATATCTTACATATAACTTATATATTGTTGTGTTTGAACAGACACAATGGGTATTCTTATTGCTGTTGGGACAGAGAGGGAATATGACAAAAATAGGAAAAAGACAAGAATGATTGCCATTCAACTTGAATCAGATGAGTATTTTATTTTAATCTTAACTTTTATTTTAGATATAGATTGATTTCATACTTATTTTTAATTTATTATAATATATGTTTCAACTTGAAGTTAGATGTTGCTCTTTTTGAAAA
The DNA here is from genome assembly GCA_013621005.1 of Aeschynomene evenia. NCBI lineage: Eukaryota > Viridiplantae > Streptophyta > Magnoliopsida > Fabales > Fabaceae > Aeschynomene > Aeschynomene evenia. The sequence goes on along the minus strand of CM024265.1, from coordinate 21,060,644 downwards.
TTTTGTCGATGAAGTTAACAACTTTATTGCTAATAGCGATATTCAAAGACCAATTGTTGTTATACAATTTGGAAAGATCAAAACTTTCAAGGGTAATACATTTTTTATATGTAATCTTTAATATTTAATTATTATTATTCTTACAATATTGAGAGTGTATCTGGCAATATTTTATTTAATTTTCATAGGAGATATTGTTCTACAGAACGTGATGTTTGATATTTGTCTTTACTTATTTGATTTTATTAAATCTATAAATAGTTCAATTTATAATTTTCTAAATTAATTCTTATTTTTATTTCAATACAATATTTTTTATGTTCATCACCAGACAAAGATACTGAAAAAGGAATAAGGACGATATATCATATTAAACATATGTTTGTTCTTTTCTTTTCTATCTACTTATTAAAATAGATTTGTTTAAATATTTTAATATAAAATTATTTGTCATTAATAATTAATTATTATATAATATATTTATCTTAATTTAATATTTAATAACTTGATTTCTATATTTTATTATTTCAAAAAATAATTTCCGTGTATTGCACGGGTAAAAAAATACTAGTTTTATTATAAAGCTAGCATTCTTCCCTAATTAATTATAGGGAAAGTAACACACAAACCAACATAGAAAGGCTAGAAAGAAATAAAAATAAGTGAATAAAAAACTAAACAATAATGTTAGTTGTACAACATAAATACATCTAATTAATCTTCAACTGTGCTATACATAACACGAAATACATGTACGTATATCACACATTACGTGTGTTATGTATAACACATATCATATATTAGTTGAACATATTTCGATTGTACAACCAATGTTATTTAAAAACGAAAAATGTTTGTTGTACAACAAAAGTACATCCAACTAGCATCGAACATGTGCTATATACCATACGTAATGTGTGCTATACGTGACATATTATACACATAGCACACATTACATATGACACATAACACACGTTGGATGTTAGTTTGGATGTATTTATGTGGTATAGCAAACATTATTGTTTAAAAACTAAATATATAATTAAAAACACCCAAAATTAAACCTGTCTGATTCCGTGCCAGTGAATAACAGTTCCCTCAGTGGAAAGCTTATTGGTGAGAGCAATGTCAAGAGTGTCACCAACTTGAGCACGAATAGTTGGGCCAGGAAATTGGCCATTGATTCCCATCACAACGTGCTCTAAGCAATCTGGCTTCCTGATCATGTACTCCACATCGAACTTGTAGTGCCTCACCTTTCCTCCAACCGATCTTTCAAACAACAATCCCAACCATATGCACCAAATCACTAAAACCACACTACCCTTCAACGACCTCATCATCAGATATTAATTGTTGTTTTTGCTTTTTGTGTATGTGTGTTCACTACTGCTCAGGACTAAATAACTAAGAACTTGAAGAAAAAGAAGCTAAGGAAGAAGCTATTATTGGTCACAACTCACACCAAATGATGATTTGAAAGATCAGAAGAGAGAATATTGAATTGTGAATAATAATACGCAAAAAGAATATAATATATACTGTGGCACGCCTTTACCTTGGACGGCCATATATGTATATATATAGAGGGAAGGAGGAAGGAGAGTCTATTATTTAATGAAAAATACTTTTTTATATCATAAAATACACATGATAGATTATTAGATGAAAAAAAAAAAAAACAAAAACCAAAACAGCAAACAATAGGAAATTGAGCCTAAATCACTTAGTCCATTAAAAAAATACACATGTTTAATAATGCTATTTGGGATAAAATTGTTAAAATGGGCTTTGCTGGCTATTTTAGTTGGAAAAATGTTGTTCCCCAAGCATTTATGGTACAAAATTATACCGGCCAAAACAGCCAAAAGTAAAAATTTGGGCTTAAATCACTCAACCCATTAAAAAAATTCACATGATTAATATTGCTATTTGGGCCAAAAGTGTTAATTAAAATGAGTTTTTTTTTTCTGTTTTGGCTGGAAAAATGTTGTTACCCAAGAATTTATGTAAAATTAATTATTATCGGTCATCATATGTAATAATCTAACTTTTAAAATATATTAATTCAATATTTTTGAAATTTGAATTAGCAATTTTTAAAAGTTAAATTATTACATCTGATGGTTGATGATGACTGATTTTATAACATACATACGTAACATTATGCATTATATATGTTATTGTTATTATATAAAAAAGTGTTATTTTTATTATAATATCTGAGTGTTATATTAATATATTAATTTTTTTATTATTATTAGATATGATGTATAATGAAAGTTAATGGAATGATCATTTCATATAATAAAATTATATTTAAAAATAGTTTAAGATAATGCTACGTTGATATCTAAAATTAAATATTTATAAAAGTTTATAATGCATATAAGAATAGTTTAAATATTAGGATAGGTATCATATCAAAATTCAAACCAGATTTGATTTTAGCATGGAAAAATGAGCATATGTACCAACAATGATTTTCAATAATTTATGTATCAATATCTTGTAAATTGGGCATTATTCAATCGTTTTTATATTATAAATTAAAAGCTAAAAATCAAATAAATGTCTGGTTAGATGGAAAAAATAATTTATGAGGTACACATAAATTGTCCATACGCAATAATATTCTCTCCTTTTTATCTTAAAAAAAAGGATGATACTAAATGAACAATATAAAACCAGCCCAACCAGCCAATAAATAAGATTTTGGGTCATAATTACTCAGCTCATTACAATCTTAATGATTATTTGGGCCAAAATAGGCACATTGGCTGTATGTGCTGGTTTTTCATTGTCCACTTAGTATTATTTTAAAAAAAATTGTCTATGTGGTACACATGCTTAAAATTTTATCTATTGATTCTTTTACAAGGCAACTATACACTCGTGTTGTCTCATGCTTTGTTGAAACTTTTGTGATTCTAATAATTTCAACAAAATAAGAGTGAAGAGAGAAAAATAAAGAAACATAAAAGAGAAGCAAAAATATGGAATATTGAGTAAAAATGATCAAAGATCTAAATGATACAAAAGACACAAAAAATGAAAAAATACAAGATACAACATACTTTTATATAGGCAAGAGAGACAATGTAAAATTACAATAATGCCCTCTAACGCTCACAAAAGAAATATAGAAACAAACTATTTCCCATTGTAGGCAACACCTTAATAATAAATGAAAAAAAAATAATCACAAAAATTTAATTTAATTTAGCCTCTTTCAATTTATCACGAGGTATATATCTTTACACTAATATGAATGTGATACGCGGTCGAGTCTGAACCTTTTTGTTTTGGATCATCCTCTAGCTCGCATTTGTGGCTGTCTTCGAGCTTGTGGCATCTGATCTCGAGTTTTGACTACTCGTCACTCTACACCTGTTTTCGACGGGTTCCAATTCATGGAATCGCACTGTACCTCTAAGTTCACGACTAGTAAAGAAAAACAGAGATGGAATTAGAAATTTGGAGCAAATAGCTATATATAATACATACGGATGACAATGTGGCGGGATGGGGCGGCGAGTATAGTCTCTGTCCCCGATCCAGCGTGGCTCGAACAGGGAACAAAAGATAAAAATTAAAAAACCTATTTTTATAGAAAAATCTAAAAAATTAATTTTGTACAAATCATTTCAATATTTCAACTTCAATCTTAAAAATATAATTAAATAAGTTCTTCCAGTACAAACCATTTCAATAGCATAAATAAAAAATATTAATCAACAGCAGAATAAAGAGAATATTAATTAAATAATGGCATAAAAACAAAAATTATTAACATTTCAACGTTTAAATTGAAATAGATCATAACCATAACAACAACACTAGATTAGAAGCAGAAAGAACTAAATTAAGAAAATGTTCTTGTACTAGATTAATAACACTTTATCCTAATCCTTTACCCTAACCCTCATACAACGGTACACAATAACTGCCTAAAACTCTTGATATATACCCTTTTTTCCAAAGATTTTTTCAACGGTTCTCGATACCTTAATCCTTTAGCCTAACATTCCTCCAACACTATTCAATACCCGCCTAAAACACGTCTGAAATTTACCCCTATTTTTGACGATTTTTCAACGGTTCTTAACCCTTTACCCTAACCTTCCTCTAACAGTACATAATATTAGCCTTAAAAACGTTTGAAATATATATATTTTTTGACATATTTTCGGCGTGGCTATATTTTTTCACATACAGACTGTCTAAAAGTTGTTGGACTTATTTGGCGGAAGATTTAACGTGATGTCCCACACATCATTACCAATGAAATTCTAGCAATTTTGCCAAAAAAGTAAAAAAAATAAATAAAATTAGAATGCCTTCATATCTATCTATAGTCTGTCGGTACTTCAGACGAGTAAAAAGTTTGTCGGAAAAACTCAAGTTTCTAGGAGTGAATCTTGCGACCAATATAACCATCATTTGCCCTCATAAGAGGCTAAGGCAAGTGTTATAAGTACTTAACCTTCGATGAAGATCTAGATATTGTTTGTCGTATCTCGCCCTTCCAAGCGACTAATTTTTTTATTTTTGGTTTACAAGGAGCTCCTAGTGGAGCTAAGGGGAATTGGGGAAGGGGTGGGCATATGGGGATAGAACCCTTGACCCTAGAGCAACAAACCCCTTAGTCATTTGGACCAAGGAAGGTGCCATTTGAGCTAATGCTCATTGGCTCCAAGCGACTAATTTAGTTCCAATGAAAAAACATATGATATGTGAACACTGTATTTTGTCCGGCCCGTTTCCATTTCTTTACTAAAAAAAAAGATTATTTCTTTTTACTTCCTTTTTTATTGTTGTTGCATCTTTTAGAGCCCATTCAAAATTTAAAAAAATATATCTGACCCATCTTATTTTAGTGCAGCCAATTTAATTGAACAAAAAGAACAGGAAAACAAAAATTGTATCTTGGGTCAATGGTCTCTTGGCCCAACCTTTTCTTACAATCCATAAATACAAGAAAGAAAAAAACATTCACATAACAAAAGTATACAAAAAATAATAAAACAAAAATACATAATAAATTTGATCTGCCAGCCTCACTATCTCCAGCTTAGCTATCTCCATTCCTCATTGCCTTCAACCCTCCATACTTTCTTCCTCGACCACCAGCATTTGCCTGTAGGACACTAAGCATGAGCAGAAGATAAACATCACTACAAGAAGAAGATAAACAGCACTATAGGGATCAGATAAACTAAAAAAATGAAGCCAAGGAAGATAAATAGGGAGCAGAATACAGAGAAAAAGTGGATTCGATGGACACACAAACAAAACTCATACAGAATCTCATTGATCCAAAACACAATCACAGCAGCTACAAATTGAAAACCCAATCACAAACTTCATATGATTCACCAACACCAGAAGCACGTATCACGATTTTAATTCTAAATTCCAAACACAAATAACAACCTCATCTTAGCCAAAATCTTCATTTACAGTCCAGAAATTAAGATGCCATTGGTCTAATTCATTACCAGTATCATTAACTTTAATCAAAATTTACACATAATAGTAATAAACAGATAAAAGAGATCAAGGCAGAAGCAATGTCAGGGCCTCACCACCATTTTCGTCGCTGCCATCGCCGGAGGTAGCAGCAGCGGCGGCGCCTATGAAGACCGCCCAACCACCACTCTTCCTCAGCCCCTCGGTTTCTCCCTCTCCCTGCATCGCGGCCGATTTGGTAACCGCAGAGGCGGCAACTCCCTCCTCGAGCGGCGCGCGAACCACCAACCTGGATCCGCTTCCGCGAGAATCGCGGCGCCGTCGGTTCACTGTCGGCGTCCCTCGGTCTCTCTCTCTCCCTCGCCCTAGAGCGCGCGGTCGCGGCTCCCCTTCCATCCAGCTCCCCCTTTCTTCCTTTCCTCTCTCTGCCTCTGCACCCTAGCTCGCCACCTTCTCCGATCCGGAGCCAGTAGCGGCGGTGGTGACGAAGCCGCCTTGCTTCACTTCCTGGCCGCGCCTTTCTCTAATCGCCGCCCAAACACCAGCCGTCGCCATCCCTCTCTCTCTCTAGCTGCGGTCGCGGTGAGTGATGGAACGCGGTCACGGTGCTTCGCCGCCATAAGGTGCCTCGCCACCGTCGTGCCCTCCGCTGCCATGGCCGCCGTCGCTTCTTCTCCCTCTCACTATTCTAACCTAATCCCCAAATATCCCTAACCCTTGTGTGTGAGAGATGTATACGCGTGTGTGTGTGTGATGTGTTCAGCTTTTTTTATTATTATTATTATTATTATTTTTATTATTATTATTAGTCTTGTTAGTGTTATTACTCTTCTTTATTATTTTCATTATCATTATTATTGCTATTATTATGTTCTTTTATTTCCTTTCAATTCAAATCAAAATAAAAAAATTGCACAAATCTTTTTGTGATCTCGTTGTATGAGTTAATCATCCTCAAAATTATAAATTGCAGGTACTTATACAAATCATATCATTATGTACCATTTCTCTTAAAAATATCAAATAAATCATTTCCTTTTAAGTCAAAACACAAACTATTTATTTTCTTCAAATTGACATCAATAATACAAAATTTATTATTATTTTTTTCTTTCTTTCTCAATTTCGTTATATGAGTTAATCATTCGGGAATCATAAATCGTCACATACTTGTACGACTCATAACTCGTCATGTACTTAGCTCATTCTTAATTTAAAAGACACCTAACACACAAACATTTTTCAACAAGAACGACGTGAGTTTGAGTTCCTCATCGCACCAGATGATACGTCGGCGCAGGCTACAACCTGTCAACCCAAAATTAACTTTTTCATTACTCTTTTTAATATTACATGTTATGTATTTATTTTAATATCTTAAGGGGGAATTAATATTTCTAAATTATAAATATATTTGCATAACGAGCTCTAGGGTAACCGTATTTACACGGATGTATTAGGGGTGCAGTGTGATTAAGTTCTCACCCTTCCCTAATCATAATTCGACTCCCGAACCTAGTCTCTAAAAAAGACCAGTTTTTCTACAAAACAAAGGTTTTCCATTTTTTCCATAATTAAAATTGGTGGCGACTCCATTTTTCAACATTTTAGTCACGGTACCCGTCGAGGACGTTGTGACATGATATATCTAGTTTCATGTTAGCCAAATATAACAACTTCCCTACTAACCTTCATAAGGCATAGCATATGAGAGATTTGTGCCAAATTCCTCCTTCAATTTAAGAGTGTAATTTTTTGGTGTTGATACAAGTTTACCGGCCAACATTTTGAAATATTCAATGAGATCTAGGTATAACACTACTAGAATTTTACGAATTAGCTATGAAATTAATTCATCGCTAAAACGGAATAACTAGAATTAGCTATGGATTAGCTATGAAATTAATTCATCGCTAAAACGGAATAACTAGAATTAGCTATGGATTAGCGACCAAAGAGTTTTGTTACATTCTGAGAATCACTAATCTGCCTCAATAAAAATCGGTCATTAAATTTAATTTAGGAGATATGCTACATGTACACTCCAAATCAGCCACCAATGTATAAATATATATTTTGCATAATTTAAATGTTAAATATATACTCTCACATTTGAAAGAGTGAAACTCATGCGCATGAATAATCCAACATGATTTTAGGGGTGAATATGGACTCTAAATAAAAATCAGATTTAATCCAACATAATAAAGACCACAATCCAACATAATAAAGACCACAATCCAAGAGGGTGAATATGGACTCTAAATAAAAATAAGATTTAATCCAATATAATAAAGACCACAATCCAACATAATAAAGATCACAATCCAACATCTAAGAGGGTGAATATGGATTGTAAATAAAAATCATATTTAATCCAACATAATAAAGACCACAATCCAACATAATAAATACCACAATTCAACATCAAAGTAGGGTGAATATGGACTCTAAATAAAAATCAGATTTAATCCAACAACATAATAAAGACCACAATCCAACATAATCTCAACTAGAATCCAACATGCAAGGGTGAATATGGTCAGCAAGGGCGATGGTGCCATCAATGCTGAACAAGTTACTAAGTTGGACTAGGAGAGCACCTTCTTTGTGCGCCATCTCCTTGATTCCAACATCTCCCACATCCCTGATCTCTCCCATAATTACAGGTAGGTACCTATTATTCTTTCAAACATTCATTATAAAACTAATTAGGATTTAATTAACTTGTTGGCTTATGATATGATGATGATGTTGTAATTAATTAATAGGGAGGCCATGAAGGAGCTTGTACAGAGATTAGAGAAGCTTGCAGAGGAGCTGCTGGATGTGTTATGTAAGAATCTTGGGTTGGAGAAGGGAGAATCCACACGAAGTGGCACGGATTCATGCTACCTGGACGGAGAAAATTAAAATGAACAAGCGAGTGAGCAAAAATAATTATACTTTTGAATTTATACGCTAATATATACGTATTTTGTATAAAATACATTGGTGACTGATTTGGAGTGTACAAAAATCATTTCTCTTAATTTAGCTATGAATCATTGGTCGCTAATTCATTGTTTGTTAATCTGTAGCTATTTTAAAAGAGCATTACTAGAGGTACAACAAAAAACCAGCCAACAAATAGGAATTTGGGCCACAATCACCCAGTCCATTAAAAATATACTCATGATTAAAATGTTATTTGGACTATAAAATGTTAAATGAGTTTTGTTGGCTGTTTTGACTAATTTTTTGTTGTTCCATTTGTGATTTTAAAACAATAAAAAAAGTATCAGCCATTATTTGCAAATCAACGACAATTTAACCTAATAGCTAATCTCTCGCATATTTATCGCAAATCCCTCGCAAAATTATAGCTAATGCAAGAGCAATAAGTTGAAGTTCTTAGTTACAATGGTCGCTACGTCATCACTAATCCCTCGCTAAATAGTGTTAGATCCCTCGCAAAATGCTAGTAGTAAACTAAAAAAATTCTAATCAAAGAATAATTTTGCATAAAATAACAATTATATAATTACATTTTTAATATTATACCAATATAAATATCTTATTCTATAAAACTTATACCCATATTAATAAATCAAACTAATATATCACTTTGGCTGTAACAACCACCAAAATAAGTTTCATTCATAACCAAAATAAAGATTCGGTGTCCCAATAGAGCAATCAATAATATTCTAAAATTTCACATTTCAACAACAAATACATATTATAGTTAAAAGAATTGAGCCTATTTCACCCAAAAAAAAGAAAAAAGAAAGAATTGAGCCTATAAGGCTATAACAGCTAAAGTCAAATAGTTCAGCAATAGAATAGACCTAAAACAAAAGAAAAAAAAACAATAGCAATAGGAAGAAATGAAAAAGTATCCCGAACTTGTACAAGAAACAAACAAGTACATAAAAAAATACACTAAAAGTGAAATAAAATGGCCCAAAAGAACACGAAAAAAATTAAGAAAGATCCAGAACGAAAAAAAAAAACTAAAACAAAGCCCAACCCCCATTTTGAACCCTAATTCTCATTTAGAGAAAGAAGGGTCTCATTTTAAACAAAATCCTATTATTATTTATTACAATTTATTTAACCACAAAAATATTTGACATTCAAAATTTCTATTTAAAAAATATATTAATATACTGATTATAATAATAAATATAATTTGATTGTAGTTATTTTTATTTAATTATCAAGAATAAATCCTATTTTTCAATTAAATCATATTTATTGATTCTACTTTTAATTAGATTTTGTTTTAAGGAATAAAATATGAAATAGAGTTTAAAAAATATATTTTATTTAAATAATTTACATTACATTTCAATTACATTATTTATTCAAAAATATATATCATGATTATGATTACTACAATTAGTACAATTTTTATTTATAATTTTTATATAACTTTATAAATATATTTTTATTAAGTTATATAATTAGTTGAATAATTTATTATTTTTATTAATTTAAATATTTTAATTTTATAATTAAATTATGTATTTAGTTTATTGTTAATATTTTTATACATCGTACAATAATACACTAATTATGATTAAAACATGACCTTTTGAAATTGAACATGAGATGATATTTTCCTTACATGTAATTTATATCTTACTTACTTATGTGCCCGTCAAGTCACTTTATTATATTTGTTTTGTCAACTTATAATTTTTTATTTTTTTAAATTATTTTTCAAATGATAATGTATAAAAAAAATAATATATAAAAAAGTAGTTAAAATATAATTTGAATTAAGAGAATAGTTATTTTTTATTTATTTAATTTATTTTTAAATTTTTTTATTTAATTTAAAAGAAAAAAGTAACTAACTTTTTTAGAATTCTTTTTATAAGTAGGAATATAATAGATATTAGAGAAATTATTAAGTGCAACAAGAATAAGGGATTTTTTTTGCTTTGTACCATTCATTACATGACACATCAACTATTCTATCCCTTATTAGAAACTTGATCCATTTCCTTTCCACTATAGTTGACATTTTAATCATGTGTCATACAATAAATAGTGCAGAGAAAAAATCTCTTACTCTTAGGGTGAGTTTGGATAAAAAAATTATGACTTTTTTAATTTTTTATAAGTTATAAATTATTATATGAATATTTAGATAAATTTTTATTTAACTTTTAACTTTTTAAAAAATTATTTTAAGAAGTTAAAATATTTAACTTTTTCAAAAAATGTCTGCACAATATTTTTAAAACTAATATTATAAATAAAAATAAGCACTTATATTATTTTACTTCGAATCATAAAATAATTTTTTCAATAGTTAATTATTATTAATTTTTATTAAGAAGTTATTTATGTATAACAACTTAATTAAGCTAAACTAATCCTTATTGAACCTAATAAATTTTCTAGATATTAACACGAATGCCGACTCCATCGTACGTAATACCTAACCGATACCGGATGGCTTTGGATTGGGTCTTGTGGACGTGGCATATACTTACTATCCTCGCCTAGTTTAAAGGGACTGGGGAGACTAGAGAGAGAATATTATAGAGAGCGTGCGTCGACACATAATAACCTGAATAAAAAAATACTTGGGCACAACAAATATTTGCCCATAATATATATATAAAATAATGATTTAATTTTTATCAGGAGACAATATACAATTTTTTAACATATCTATCCAATTATTACACCCACATAAGTTATAATTATATTTTCTTTTTTATTACATGAAAAATTATATAAATAGAATGTTTTGATTGGACGACAGTTAGTACATTAAAATTAAATTCTTAATATAAAATGCACAATATATATAATATGCTATGCACAACATATATTATCTATTTTGCACAACATATATCACATGTTGTAGCATCATCTTTCCTTGCAATATGTAATATATGTTGTGCACATCATGTAATATATGATGTATATAATATAAAATATTTATTATGCAATTTATATTATATACATTGTAAAATTTACTAATTGACCTAATTTTTTATTATATCTCTAACTAATACTTTTTTAACAATAAATAACCGGTTAAAAATTAATAAATGCAAAAATTTTCGGTCATAAGGACTCAACAGTCAACACTAGAAATTAAATTATTTAGTTAAAAATTACCGAATAAGGTTATTGATTAATTTGACTATTTTTAATACTAACCAACAACCCCTCATTTAATTTGAAGCTTCTCATTCCAAGCTCACTGTGTTCTCTCTCATTCTTGTGGGTTTGAGTTTCTAGGGTTCAGTTTCTCCTTCCTCACCCACACATACTGCTTTCTTTTCTCTTCCGTTCTTCCTGTAAGTAAAATTCCTCTCTCTCTTCACTTTCATCGCTAATTTTTTTCCTATTCTGACGTTTCTGATGATGTAATGCTGTGCATTGTTGTCCTGGCCTCTGGATTCTGCTTTTTATATTTTTTTTAAATGTGCTACTTTTTGGTTTTGCTTTTGTTGGTCTTAAGAGTTTTTTTGTGTGTTCTCTCCTAGTTTGAATTATCTTATGTTGAACTTGGGTAATGGTGTTGTAGATAATTTTTTTTCTTCATATTTTTTTAGTTTTTAATTTTGAGGTTGCTGGAGTTGCTGCATGCGTTTGATCTTAGTCTTCTCTTCATTTTTGAACTATGTATTTGAGGGTAATGGTCTTTATTTTTTCTTTAAATTTCATTTTGTTTCAGAAATGAAGCTTCTCTTTCGACGTTTTGTAATTTTCTTTTCAGAAGTATCAGAACTCTTATAGGTCAATTGCTTCGAACTCTCCAAATCATTTCAAAAAACGCCTTCCTTGCATTTTTACTTGCTCATGTATACTTTTATTTTTTGACATTGTGTTGTTTGTTGTAAAGAGGTTTTTTTCCCTTCATGATCTCTGTTTAGTGTTTAGGTTTAATATTTTTAAGGTATGTTTGGTTGAGTAAAAAATGGGGTGGAAGATTTCATGGATGAGCTCCATTTATGATACTACACATAAAACTCATTCGAGGAAATTTTCAGCCTATTCTCACCCCAACCAAACAAAGCCTTAAGGCTATTCACTGTTCACCCAAAAAATGTGTAGGAGAGGCGGCTACTCAACGACGTTGATGGTTCCAAGTGCATTTATGTGTTGCGTGAATGTTTCTTTTACCCTATTTGAGCTTTTAATCTGTCTATTTCTTTCCAAGTAGGTTTTGGGGGAAATTATTATCATGGTTTGTGTGAACGCTTCTCATATGTCAACATGTAATTGGATTTCTATGTATGATTGTTTATGATTTACACTGAAGTGTGTTCAAATTAAACTCTTTAGATTCTTGGGTAATGTGCATTACTGATTTACCTTCAATTGGATGCCTTGTATGTTATGCAGAAGGGACATGGATTCGTTTGAGGCAGATGGAGATGGAAATGGAAATGGAAATGGGGCATCTTTGCCACCACCACCTCCTGTTCCAGCTGATATTGTCCCAATTAAGGCAGAAGAGGCGCTACCTGCCCCTGCTGAACCTGTTAAGAAAAAGGTTTCCCGTGTCCCAGTGGCCAGACGTGGTCTTGGAACAAAGGGGATGAAGATAAGTCTTCAAACCAATCACTTCAAAGTGAATGTCACAAACAACGATGGGAATTTCTTCCATTATAGTGTATGTCCTTCACATGTTTCTTCATTTATTATTATATCCATGTTATTGCTTAAGTTACTTGCCCAATTATGACTTTTGTCACTTTTTATGTGAACAGGTGTCTTTTACTTATGAAGATGGACGCCCTGTAGAAGGTAAGGGTGTTGGCAGAAAGATAATGGATAGGGTGCAGGAAACTTATAGTTCTGAGTTGGATGGTAAGAACTTCGCATATGATGGGGAGAAAAGTCTGTTTACTATTGGCTCTCTTCCTCGTAACAAGCTTGAGTTTGAAGTTGTTCTCGAGGATGTTACATCAAACAGGTAGAAATGCATGTGATTGATGTGCTGGCCTTCAATTTTATTTCTTTTTTATTGTTTCAGTTGTTTAACCTTTTAGTTTTTTCTTTTGAAGAAACAACGGCAATTGTAGCCCTGATGGTCATGGCGACAATGAAGGTGACAGAAAGAGGATGCGCCGCCCATTTCGTGCAAAGAAATTTAAAGTAGAGATTAGCTATGCAGCGAAAATTTCAATGAACGCCATTTCTAATGCATTGCGTGGGCAGGAGTCAGAACACTTCCAAGAAGCCATCAGAGTGCTTGATATTATATTGAGGCAGCATGCTGCTAAACAGTAAGCAAACTATTCTTTCTTTTTCCTAGTTTGTAACGGCATATTTTTAAGTTCTTCCTCTCTATATATGTGTGTGTGATGCATTATAATCTACCAAACCTGAATTCTTAAACTATGCATTGTCTATTGCAGAGGCTGCCTACTAGTGAGGCAATCCTTCTTTCACAATGATCCAATGAATTTTGCTGATGTTGGAGGTGGTGTACTTGGATGTAGAGGATTCCATTCAAGTTTCAGAACTACACAGAGTGGCCTGTCCCTGAACATAGGTTAGATTGTATCCTGTGTACAATTTTCTCTTGCCAATTTTTACTCTCTAACTCTTGCAATCTTCCAATTTGTTCAGATGTCTCAACTACTATGATAATCCAGCCTGGCCCTGTTGTGGACTTTCTCATTGCCAATCAAAATGTGAGAGATCCTTTTCAACTTGACTGGGCAAAGGTAGGCATAACTTTTCTTAATATTACCTTTATGATTTATTATTAAACAAAAGTCCTGTATCTTATTCGTTTTTCTTTAACAGGCCAAAAGGACCCTAAAAAATCTGAGGATTAAAGTCATACCATCCAATCAAGAGTACAAAATTATTGGTCTTAGTGAACTCCCGTGCCGAGAGCAGCTGTATATTTCTTTTTCTCCTCTCTCTCTCTCTATTTTTTTGAGTTGAAATTCATGTCTTAAATTGCCAATTGCCAACATTGTATATATATGCTGCACTACAATTCTTTTGTTGTTTATTACATGATGAGTTCTGATTTTTGACTTGGATTTTGCAGTTTTACCCTAAAGAACAAAGGTGGAGTGGATGGTGATGATGGAACAGAAGTGACTGTATATGATTATTTTGTCAATGTTCGCAAGTTAGAACTTCGTTACTCTGCAGACCTTCCTTGCATCAATGTTGGAAAGCCTAAACGACCAACATATTTCCCCATTGAGGTGAGTTGATATTGTTCATTTGTTGTTTCTTTTTAAATTTTTTTTGGGGTTTCACATACTGCATTTATAGCAGTAATAAGAGTACAAAACTATCTTAATGATACATCAGATTATTTATTGCCCTTGATTTCTGATGAATTCTTTTAGCTTTGTGAGTTGGTGTCCTTACAACGCTATACAAAAGCTCTGTCCACACTTCAAAGGGCATCATTGGTGGAGAAGTCCAGGCAGAAGCCTCAGGAAAGAATGAAGATTTTGTCTGATGTAAGTTATATTTTGCTAAATTTTGAGTGATATGATTTTAATGCACACGTCTAGGTTTAGGAAACTAACTAGTATTGTTATTGAAGGCACTTAGAACCAGCAACTATGGCTCTGAACCTATGCTTCGTAACTGTGGGATTTCTATAAGCACTGGCTTTACTCAAGTGGAGGGTCGTGTATTGCCTGCTCCAAAGGTATTTAATTTATTTTATTTTTCATTGTGCTCATGAAAACATATATTCAGTTTTACCATGTTTAAATGTTTTGTCTTGGTATTTTCATAATCTGCATGATTTTGATGAATCTTGTATTCTTGTTTGAGTTTGATAATTAAGATTTGGTAGCTGTATTGTTTGATAAATGATTTTGTTCTTGAGTTAATTTAATTTAAATAATTATAGAATATAATTGTTTTCTAAAGCAAATGCCTTAGCAACGTATTGTTTTTCACGTCATCCATGGGAAACTAAATGATAGCACTCCTTAATAATAAAATGCTACGTGAAGTATGGTTTTACATCCCTTGAAAAAAATTGTTTTCACAAGTTTATATGCTGGTCTTCTTATATTTGATAAAATGACAATTTTCGATGTGTGTTATTTATTGTGTTGATGGTACATATATTAGATCACTAAATGTGTCTAACTCTTATTAAATTCTAGGTTATTGAACTGCTTGCTGGTATCAAGTTTTCAAGTATTTATTCCTTTTGGGATACTGGGATCCAAGTGCAAGTCCACTTAATTGATAAAATATATATATATATATATATATTTGTTCCCTTTGTTAGTTAAGTTGTGTTGATTGCTGTAATTTAAGCTCATAAACTGTTTGTGCATGCTATTAAGCAAATTCTGTGCTATTTGAGTGCTTGCCATTTACAAATTCTGAGGCATTTATTCCTTGTGGGATCTAACTGCTAGTACAATAATTTGTGAAATGACTTTATTCCCTTAATTAGCTATTTTTTGATTTTGGTCATAATTTAAGATCATAAACTGTTTATCCATGCACACTTGAGCAAATTCTGAACTCTTTAAATGCTCATGATGAACAAAACCTCAAGACTCAAGCTTTTATTCCACTTACTCATTTTTGTCTGACTCATTCATTGTTTTTATATGAAATGGTCAAGCATTTATTTCAATGATGATTTTAATTTTGCATCAATCCAATGCAGCATCTTATTTGCTTTATTTTTGTTACAATATTCATTTTGTTTATTGTACTAAAGGGGTCTTGTTTGGTTTAACTATGAGGTGCTTGTTTGCCAATTGTCAATCATTAATAACCGTAGTGTAAAGTTTCATTCTTTGATACTGATTGTTGAATATTTTACAATAGTTGAGGCTTGGCAATGGTGAGGACTTAAATCCAAGGAATGGGAGATGGAACTTTAGCAATAAGGTATTCAGTTTAATTCCTATTTGAGCTAAGTTTTCATTTGGTTGACATATTAATAACATTGATTCAAAGGTTCTCACAACTTGAATGCTTCCCCAGAAATTTGTGCAGCCAACAAAGATAGAACGATGGGCTGTAGTTAACTTTTCTGCACGCTGTGATGTAAAAGCTGTTGTGAGGGATCTAATTAGAGTTGCAGGAACGAAGGGAATTGTAAGTTCTGTATCCCTGTATTGGCTGAGAAGAGTGAAAGAGCTACTGACTAAAATTTTCCTTGTTATCTTTTGCAGCTGATGGATGACCCGTTTGATGTATTTGAAGAGAATGGTCAGTTTAGGCGTGCACCACCTATGGTTAGAGTGGAGAAGATGTTTGAGAATATCCAGTCTAAACTTCCTGGTGTTCCTCAGTTCCTCCTCTGTCTGATTCCTGATCGCAAAAACTGTGAAATATATGGTTAGTGGTATGATTGCTTCCAGTATTTATGCATAAGCAATTGTAATATTCTAAATGAAGATTATTTTAACATCCTAGGTCCATGGAAAAAGAAGAATCTTGCTGAATATGGAATCGTTAATCAGTGCATGTGTCCTTTAAGGGTCAATGACCAATTTCTGACTAATGTTTTGATGAAGATCAATGCCAAGGTATGTATTTATTTGAGTTCAGTATTCTGGTAATATATTTTAGCAGCTTTCTAACATTTCCATTTTTGGCTATGGCCACCTAAACATCTTGTTTCTCTTGTAAAAATAATAAATTTTCAGTGGATGAATGCCTTAAACTCCTTTCCCTACCTAGTGGGGTAGGGCTTGATTTTGTTGTTGTAATAATTTTGTGCTACTTAGTTAATTTCTCATCAGGCATTTTTGCTTCATTGAATTACTATCTTCCTCTGCAGCTTGGTGGATTGAATACATTGTTGGGTGTTGAACATTTTCCTGCACTTCCTATTGTTTCAAAAGCACCCACACTTATTCTGGGCATGGATGTTTCCCATGGCTCACCAGGGCAGTCTGATATTCCTTCTATTGCTGCGGTAAATGATCACCTGGTTTTCTCTGAACATAAGTTATTTTTGAATGCATATATTTGTGACAAGTCTATTTTTTTTGGATGAAATAGTGTTGTTTTTCTGAGTCTTGCCTGCCTAAATTATGCAGGTGGTCAGCTCTAGACAGTGGCCTCTGGTATCAAAGTATAGGGCCTGTGTTCGTACCCAGTCTGCAAAGGTTGAAATGATAGATAATTTGTTCAAGAAAGTATCTGACAATGAGGATGAAGGAATTATAAGGTTATATTTATGTGTTGTAGTTAAAAATAAATAAAGATTGACTTGGTTGGCACATGATTTTTGTACATGGTGTTTTGGATTATTTCTTTGTGCTGTATGAACAAATGTTTTTCTAAGCAGTCTATTGGGTGTTTCATTAACCTCCACAGATATTTGTTCTTTTTTTCTTCTAATGTTCAATTAAAAGAATTTTAGTCTGATCTGTTTTATCAACTGCAGGGAGCTTTTGCTTGATTTCTATGTTAGTTCTGGGAAGAGAAAACCAGACAATATAATCATATTCAGGTAGTTTTCAAAATACCCATCTGTATTCATTGAAGCATGATTATTGTTTTGCTTTATAATGTGATTCTTTTCTAATGGAACTAAATTGGTTTGTTATATCGAATATAGGGACGGTGTTAGTGAATCACAGTTCAATCAAGTTTTAAATAAAGAACTTGATCAAATCATTGAGGTTCTTAATCTGATTCACAATGCTATTTAAGTATTAAACATCATAGTTATTCGGCAGCTAATCTTGTGTTTGAACTTCTTAGGCATGTAAATTTCTTGATGAAAAGTGGGACCCCAAATTTGTGGTTATTGTTGCTCAGAAGAACCATCACACTAGATTCTTCCAGCCTGGCTCTCCTGATAATGTCCCACCTGGTAAGTGTCTTTCAAGTAACCATTTACTTTGCAGAAGATTATCAGCTTTTAATTGTGTTGTTGTTTGACAGGAACTATTATCGATAATAAAATTTGTCATCCAAAGAATTATGATTTCTACCTATGTGCTCATGCTGGAATGATAGTGAGTATCAACTATTTTTCTTTTCCTTTTTTATTTTTGTTATGGTTCTGTATATTATTTTTCAAATTGAAATTTGCCTATTTGTTAGTTTGTAGCTTGTATGGTTGATACCTATTCGCACATGTTCCACAAAATTTCTTTTATCCTTTCTTAGTTGAACTTATGTTTGATGTTATAGTTCTGTATTTTATTTTTTCAAGTTAAGTTGCATGCTTGTGTACAAGACCTAGTTACATAAGTTGCGTGCCGGGACTCTTAATAACATTCTGCTTCTGTTTTCCTTTTAAAACTTTCCTGCTCAGGGTACCAGCAGGCCTACACACTACCATGTTCTCCATGATGAAATTGGTTTTTCTCCTGATGAAATGCAGGAGCTTGTTCATTCCCTATCATATGTGTAAGTGGAACTTTGGACCTATTTGATTGATTGCATTATACTGATTCATTTTAAGGTACTAGTTAAGATCAATCATAAATTAAGGTATTACTTAAGATCAACAACAACAGCAAGAAGTGTTATCTCACTATGTAGGGTCTCCTACATGGATCAAAAGATATCATTATGCTTTGTCGTGATATTTGATCCATCCTCTTTTTTTGGGTCTTGGCGCCGGCTATACTAACTTTGTTACTAGTTAAGAACTTAAGATTAATCATAAATTAATATTTCTTGTTTACTACTACAGGTATCAGCGGAGCACCACTGCAATTTCTGTTGGTAAATACTCTCACCATGCATATAATTACTTCTGATAGTTGTGTATTCTATCTATCAATCTAATTTATGGTTGACACTAACTAACCCTAAAATTCCGTCCCTCTATGCAGTTGCTCCAATATGCTATGCACACTTGGCTGCGACTCAGGTGGGGATGTTCATGAAATTTGAGGACAAATCCGAGACATCTTCAAGCCATGGCGGACTGAGCGGTGCCGGAGCTGTGCCCGTCCCCCAGTTGCCCAAGTTGCAGGACAGTGTTGCCAACACAATGTTCTTTTGTTGATGGCCCTTTCTGCTGCTGTTTGACAGAAATGCTGTACATAAAACTATGCCCTTTAGTCCTTAGCTTCTCTAGCAGATGATGATGCAGTTTAGTTATGTGGTACACTTTTGTGTGACGTGCACCTTTCATGGGTTTTAAGGCCCTTTTGATAATAACTTATGGCACTTTTAACCGTGGTGCTGATGTACCAGGATGCGTTGTTTAAGACTAAGTTTTTGCATAATATCGTGTCTTTTATATAATTTTTCTTGTCTTTTTTTTTTTCCTTTCGGTTTTTGCACACTACCAATTGAGGTAAGAATCCACAATGTTTTTCACATATCCTTGCTCAAAAAGTTTAGTGGTGAACAGCAACAGCAGTACCTTCCTTTGCTATATGTATCGGACTATAGGTTGCTGCTAGAAAGAGTTTTACACTCTTTCAGAAGCCCCACATGCTAGCAAGTTTCAACTAATCTGGAAGATAGTTTTAACTATATCTTCCAAGTTTCAACAATGAGTAATGTTACACGTAATAGTTATTATATTTAATAATTCAATTTTTTTATATTATTAATTCAATTTTTAAAATGTTGGATTAATATATAATATATAAAGTTGTATTAATAGTTTTAAAAAGTTAAATTATATATGATAACTAATTTTTTTGTTGTACATGAATATTTCTCTTCAACAATAGTCACTCTTCCATTATGATGTCAAAAAAATGAGTAAAATCACAAGAAAACAAAAAAGTTTCCTTTTATTCAAAAGCAATCCACCTCAGTACTATACAGGCAAACTGCATAGTGAACATTATTAATTACCATATTGCCCAATAAGTGCCAAACATACATATGACTCCCCATCAGGCATCAGCCATGCATATCCTTAATTGCACACAATCACAAATAGCAAACACTCACTTCAGAAATACTCAGATACACAAGAACAAGTCGAAGTTCGATCTGCACCATTAAAAATTTGACACATAACCCATATTGGTTAACTATAATGAAAAATCAATAATGTTTATCGTACACAGAAACACGCCTGACTAGTATCCAACATGTACTATACATAATACAAAATATGTGTTATATGTATAGCACACGTACGTATAGCACACATTCCGTATTATGTATAACACATGTTGGATACTAATTGAACGTATTTCTGTTATACGACAAATATTATTGAAATGAAAATACAGGTGCAACATGAGTTATACGTGTCAAATTTTCAGTAGTACAGAACAAAACTTCAATTTGCTCTCAGTGCACCTAACAATTTCACCATATTTACAAATTTAATCGAAAATTTAAATATGATCCACACTAGAAAAAAGAGTAGCTTCATGTATGTCACTCACTCATTGGCTTCAAGACCATGGCAGCACCTGTAATTAACAGAAGCAACCTCCATATGATTCCCACACTTGATTGGGCATGGAATATGAGCCAAAATATCCGTAGGATAATTAGCAAATTCCCTGTGTTCACATTTCTGCATCATCACAGAATCCCTATTATTATTAATTCTCTCATAATACTGCTTAAACCCAACATCAAAACTCAATTCTTGTTGCAATATCACTTCTTTCCATTCTTCAAAATCCGTGACCGTACGATACATAGAATCGCCTTGACCCAGAAGCTTTACTTGTGACCCTTTACTGAGAATGACCCATCCTTGTGGGTCTTGTTTTAGGAGCAGCAATCTCTGAATCTCTCTTGTGGCAGAGTCCAGAACCTGTTCTTCGTCGCTGTTGTTACTACTTTTCTTCATCATTTGAAGCTTCTTGCTTGCGAGCAAGTTGTCTATGGCGATCCAGAAGCGCGGAACAATTTTGGGGCTTTCTTTTCCTAATGGGTAAGACTCAATTGTGGTCTCTTCTAGGTTTATACTTACAAGCCTTTTCAAATTCTCTAATGCTTCTGTGAAATCTTGGATCCACTTGCTGTTTGTGCCTCCGTAGATGAAGATGTAACAATCCCTCTCAATCTGGTTTATACATGGACAAGAAATTAAACATGTTGGGTCATTGATTTTTTGTGTGTGCTACCTGAAATTATAGATGAAACTTTTTGTCTTGAATATTTTTTGTCCATAAGTTAGCGAAAAAATACCTGTGTTTTTTGGTCCATACCAAACATTATCTATAACACACATTACGTATAACACATAACACACTTTATATACTAGTTGGATGTATCTTCGATATGGAAATACTTGGACCACAACAAAAATCTAGTCAAATAGTCAATATATTATACACAACATATATAATATAAAATGCATAACGACGATGCATAATATATATCACTTATTGTGCACAACATATAATATTCATTATGCAAATTATATTATATATATTGTACACAATTCATTGGGGCTGATTTATTTTACAACAATGCTCTTCTTTTGTATAACAAATATTGCTGCATGAATTTTAACAAAAACACACAGGTAGAGGGAGGTTGAGTAGTACTTACCAAATTCTTAATTGATGGAGAGAGATTGATGATTTCATTCCAAAACCAGTTCCATTGGTGAGTGAGTCGAGTGTGATCAGAGGTTCTGAATGGGAACCCATCGATCCCCCATGTCGAAATTATCTGCTTTGCATCAGGGTTCTCTACTCTGCCTTCAGGACTTATCACCACGATTATACCCTTCTCCTCCTCCTTGTACTTCAACACCTCTTTCATCAGTCTTATTCCTTATGATAAAATAAAATAATGTCTTATATTTATCTCATATTAATTTATAATAATAATATAAATTGATATAGGTAGATATTAGTTTAATATTATTATTAGAATATTGTTATTTGTACAGTAAAATATTAATCAAAACCAGTCAATATATAAATTTTAAATCATAATCATTTAATTCACTAAAAACTAATTTTTTAGGTATTATTATTATGTTTTTATTTGATTCTTATCTACTCTTAATTTATAAATAGACGCTAATTCACGCTAATTCTTTGTACCATATATATATATATATATATATATATATATATATATAAAAGTGGGAAATACTTGGGACACAATAAAAATTCAGTCAAATCAGTCAATATATTGTGCACAACATATATAATATAAAATGCACAACGTATATCACATGCGATGCAGAATATATATCACTTATTGTATACAACATATATCACATGTTGCAACATCATATTTCTTTGCAATATGTGATATATGTTACTTATGCATATCATGTTATATATGACATACATAACATATAATATTCATTGTATAATTTATATTATATATGTTGTGCTAGCTGTTTTAGCTTGGCTTATGTTGTAGCAATGCTCATAAGAAGTATTTTTAATATCTTAATTTATTTATTTTAATATTATTTTTTATATTCCTATTTTTTCATGGTTATCTCTAACATACCTGTTTTGAATTTGAAGTCCTTGACCACATACCATCCAGTTTTGTTAACACTACTCTCTAGCCCTTTGTTTTCCCTGGCTTCTTCTTCCACTATGGGGATCCAGAGAATCTTGAAATCCTCTTTCTTGTATCCCTCTACCTCTTTTGGATCTTCCTTCAGTTTTTCCTCGATTGATTTTAGTAGCTGAATCTCATGTTCGATGTTTTCATGGCCAGAAATGAACAATAACACATACTTGTTTTTAAACTCTCCAACCCCAACCTGTTAAGGGAAATAAAACAGGACAGAAACAAAAAGAGATTGTTATTTTCATATTTTCTCCTGATTGAGATACCCTTCAACTTCATGAATCATGACTAAATTACTTGTTTTATGGTTCATCTGAGCATTAGTTTATAAATAGAGTAATGGTACATGTACACCATAAAATCAGCCACAATATGTAATAATCTAATATTTATTATTATATATTAATTTAATATTTTTAAAAGTTGGATTATTAGTTTCAAAATGTTAGATTATTATACATGATGACCGATAGAGATTGATTTTGTGATGTAGGAGTATAATTTGGGTCATAGGCCCAATTAGGAAAGTGATAATGTTAGTTAGTAAAATAGTATAAATAGAACCCGGGGAGTGTGGTTGAGTGGTAGAGGCTCATCCTCCCTTAACCAAGTGTCGAGGGTTCGATCCTCGTCTTGGGTATGGAAAAACTTTAAAACTCCGGGCCAGTTGTCTACCCTTTGAGGTGCCTACAAGCCAATGAGGGATTAGTCACTGTGGTCCATAGTGGATACCCCGGTCGTGTACCAAAAAAAAATAGTATAAATAGTTAAGTTGGTATGTGTTATTGATATCCATTATAAATATTGAAATGTTATTTTCTCTCTTTGACCTCAGTGTAATTCTCTCTTCTCCCTCCCTTGCCCCTAATTGGAAATTTCTCATCTTCTCTTTATTTCCGAAATTCATACTCGTACACAAATCATTTCTGTTATAGATATGGGTACTCCAAGAATATATTCTGTGGCAAATTAATTTCTTCATACATGTTTATATAGTAAGTTTTTAGTTGTATAAAAATTTTTTTTTTCCTTTCTTTAATGGATTTTAACTGAGTGCATAAAGACACTTACGAAGGATAGTACACTAGGTGAGATTTTAAAATATTATAACAAATTTCTTGCATAGAAACATAAAAATATATATATTTTTTAATAAGTGTCCTGATTTCTAAGAGCATTTATTATCAAAATGAGAAATATTTAGGTCCAGTCAGAGCAAATTATATATAGCGTTTTAATAGCGCTGAGTAAACTTTAATTTACTTTGAGTGCATTTAAGAATTTCTTCCATTTTTTAATTATAGAAGACCATGTTAGAAGTTTTGAAAGTAAATTTATACTTAAATATATTTTTAAAGGATTAAAATGAGTATTAATTCTTAAAAAACAAAGCAAACACATATAGCACTCATCATATATTTTTTTAACTAAAGTAGACACCTGTTCTCCAGTGAGGCCATTGTACACAACTGGTTTTGAGTCCTGGCTATTAGTGGGGATTATAAGAGCTTCTAGAAACTTGACAATATCAATAGCATCTTTATCAATCTGAATGGCATTGATAATATCTTTACGCCTCTTGTAATCTTCTATTGCTCCTGTTAAATTAATTATGTAATCAGAACATGTTTCTAAATATATTGATAGGTACATAATCGATAATATTTGATATACAACAAAAATATATTTTTAACTATTATCTGAGATGTGCTAAGTGTCATACATGTGTCATATGTAAGAAATTTAACTTACGTATGACACATATTATGTATGATACATAATACACATTGAATACTAATTAGATGTATTTCTGTTCTACAACAAACATTTCTGATACATAATAAGATAAAGGGAAATACTTGGGGCACAACAAAAATTTAACCAAAACAGTCAATATATTGTGCACAACATATATAATATAAAATGCACAAGCACAACGTATACTACATGCGGTGCACAACATATATCACCTATTGTGCATAACATATATCACATGTTGCAACATCATCTTTTTTTGCAATGTGTGATATATGTTATGCACATCATGTGATATATAACAAACACAACATATAATATTCATTGTATAATTTATATAATATATATTATTGACTATTTTTTGCTATTGTATCTCTAGCAATGTTCTAAGACAAATATAGAATTGATGCAGAACAATTAAAACATATATTTAACCTATCTGCATGTTGCACTTGACTTGGTGATCCTTGAAATTTTTGAGAATGAAGTCAAGCTTATAATCGAATTTGGATAGTTCATATCTGTAACCCCTGAATATAATGAAAGCAATGACAACTGTGAGTCATAGCACAAAATTTTAATAAGAATTTAACTATGATGACGACCATTATATTCTCAACATAAAATGTTTACTAACAATATTCTCAAATAGTATTCTCAACATAATCATCCTGAATTATCCTAACAATATTATTTGTACGTTACACATATTCTCAAAAGCATTGCTAGAGACACAATAAAAAATCAACATTCAACAAATAGGAATTTGGACCACAATCATCCAGTCCATTAGAAATATACTCATAATTAAAAGTGCTATTTGGACCATAAAATGTTAAATGAGTTTTGTTGTCTGTTTTGACTGATTTTTTATTGAGCTCCATACATTTGTGATTCTAAAATATCCAAACATTTTAGGTGGATCGTCTTATTATCTTTATTTTTTTCTTCAATTTATTCTATCTAAATCTCTCCACTATCACATCTTGAATGTAGACATCTATTTAAATGTACAAAAATATTTTCTGAATTATATTAGTCAAACACTACAAACTTCTGGCTTAATTAATGCGAATGTTAGATGTATATAATTTTCTTTTTGTTTTTTTAATTTTCTTTTATCATTTTCAATGGTAATTAATAGATGGTTCAATGCAATATCCTCACTAAAATAAATTTGTCAAATTGGTCCCTAGCTACCAATTTTAAATAGAGTAATAATGTACATCATAAAATCAGTTATTATTAGCTATCATATATAATAATTTAACTTTTTAAAGCTATTAATCCAACTTTTAAAAGGTTTGATTAATTTAAGGTTGAATTAATATAGTTTTAAAAAATTGAATTATTATATATAGTAATCGATGATGGTTGATTTCATGGTGTATAGCGAAGTCATTTCTCTTTTAAGTATAGAGACAAATCAGTCCCGCCCTCTAAAATTTTTTAGACAAATCAAGTCTATAAAAAATGATAAAAATATCAAGTTAATCCATGTATGAAAAAGATTAATTTATTCAATATTTTTAATCAGCATGAATTCATTTGAATTGTTTTATAATTTTTAAGGGACTAATTTATTCAATATTTTTAATCAGCATGAATTCATTTGAATGGTTTTATAATTTTTAAGGAACTAATTTATTCAATTTTGTCTTCAGAAACAAACTTTTTCCACAATCAGATCTCCTAATCATCAATTCGCCCAATTTGTTTCTATTCTAAGGACGAATTTAACCAACTTGAAATTCTACCGTAACTAAAATTGGTTATATTTCCTCATTAATGAATCAATAATACTTATTAAATAATATAAATACATTCGATTAGTATCTAACATGTGCAGTGTGCTATATATCATAGGTAATAATATGCACTATATGTATAACACGTTATGTATTGCACACATTAGATATTGTATATATTCGACCTAGTCGGATGTATTTCTTAGAAACTCTCCTTAATCGGAAAAAAGTTCTAATAATTTGTGCTATATATATAGAGAACACATTTAATACTAGTCGGATGTATTTCTGTTGTTAAATAAATATTACTGTGAATCAATGAATTAAGCTTGAAATAAACTTACTTGTCACCAAGGAAATCAATGTTGATGGTACAACTGACCAAAGTGATGATGGCCCAATACACAAGAACAGGGATCTCATGCAATGTGTCAGCCAAGGCAGGAACTTCCTTTATGTTGTACTCTTCAGTTGTTAGCTTCTTCCAGTGAGTGATGCACTCAATCACTTCCATCACCTTCTTTATCAAGCTGTTGAAGCTACTAAGCTGCTGGATGTTCTCCATCATGTTGTGGAGCCCGTTCAGCTCCGCCAACGATTTTCCGAGTTTGTCCCGTGGTTTTGCGGCCAGGTGCCAGAATTTACCGAACTCGAGAGCAAAGGCTGCCAGAGATATCACTGCTTTTGCATCCCAGGAGTAAGCTCTGAGCTGTTCCAGTATCAGCATTGTTATTTGATGCGCGTATTGCTCACCACGAGGTGTACATATCATCTGCACCCAATCCAATATTTCTATAATTTAATTCGAAAAGAAGAATCTTATGTGTACAATTAATCATATCTAGTGTTTAATTTTACTAGTTTGTAAATTAATATTACAATCCACGGGTAGATATGATTGTTGTACAAATATTATAAAATTTTCCTTATACACATGGTATTAGTGATTAGGAAATTCCTTGTAAACTTGAAAATCTTGCTAGATTATAGACGTGGTAACGCTGATGATAATTTTGATAGAATCACTTTTAAAATAATTGATATAAAATAATTGACTTGTGTTAAAAAATATGTTAAAAAAGTGAATTCAAGAAGATTGTTGTGAGATATGAAATAGTAAAATTAAAAGTTAATATTTTCACTGCAAGGAGAAAATTATTTTTCAGATATTTGTACAAAAAAAAATCTAGACATCATTGTCAATGAAATTGTATCTTATTAGATGCATAAGTCTCACAATCTATCCAATGACTATGAAAATATAAGAAATATTTTGTATGCACCACAAAATCAACTACAATTAGCTATCATATTTAATAACTCATTTTTTAAAATTATTAATCTAACTTTTAATATTATATATTAATTTAATATTTTAAAAATTATACTAATAATTTTAAAAAGTTAAATTATTATATATATATATATATATATGATAACTAATACTAACTAATTTTATTATTTTTATAATGTATATATAACATAACATTACTATATTAATATACTTCATAGAGATGGAGGCCTAAGAATTTGAGTCCGTTTGGTTTAGATTTTGGTAGAATTGCTTTTGAAATAATTGATGTTAAAAAAATTGATTTTAAAAAAATTGAGGTAGAAAAAATTGATTTGTGTTTGGAAAAGATGTTTAAAAAGTTGATTTAAGAGGATTGTTGTGAGTTATTAAAAGTAAAAGCTAGTATTTATAGCTTTTATTAGAATCAATTATTTTCAAAGTTAATCACCTTTTCTAGAAATAAAATGACAAACCAAACACATTCAATTATTTTCAACACACTTTTTCCTATCACAACGTGAAAAAGTGGTCGAACCAAACAGACACTTTAATTTGTATTTTGGAAAACATTTTCCTTTTGGAACTGTGAACGTTAACTTTAGATCAGTTAACTCATTATGTAACTTCTATATATTATGTTGAAGGAATATTTTTTTTTACAAAATATTAAAATTAGTACCTGCAAAACTTTTTATCGAATAAAGTACGTAGTCCCTCCGGAATTAAAAATTTAAAATACATCCATCCAAAATTAAAATGTTGGACACATTGGTCCTCCAAGAAAACTTAGACAAATTAGTTCCTCAAAATTCATGGAAATAGTCAAATATTATAGGAACTAATTTAACCACTTTTTCATAAATCTTCAAAGACTAATTTGTCTAATTTTTTCTTGGAGGACCAATTTGTCCCACATTTTAATTTTGGAGGGATATATTTTGAATTTTTTATTCTGGAGCGAGGAATTACTTTGTCCGATGAGAAGTTTTGCAGGGACTAATTTAAATATTTTGTCTATTTTTTTAGTTTCATATTTACCAGGAGTTCCACTAAAAAACGAAATCATGAATATACAGGGATAGAACTCATGAATATACTAGCAAACTCCTTAGTCATTTAAATAAAGAGAAGAGAGGTGTTCGAGCTAGAGCTCATTGGTTTTAGAGTTTGAAGTTTACCTGGCATGAAATTCGCTTGAGAAGAGGGAGTCGTGGGAAAGATATTAATGGACCTGTTTCTTCTCTGAGCTGCTCAATTTGTTGGCCATTCTGAACAAAAATTCATAAACGTGCATCATGTAACTTAAAGGTATTTACTTACAAATAGCAATAATATATATCAATAATTCATGTAGTACAACATAAATACGTCCAACGAGCATCCAACGTGTGCTATACATAAGACGTAATATATGTTATACATATGTATATTATACATATAATATATATTACATCTTATGAATAACACACACTGAATGTTCGTTAGAAGTATTTCTGATGTACGACAATTATTATTATATATATGGGATCGTTGTTGAACACTTGAATAAATAAATGTATTTGCGATTTAAAATATGTTATTTTATTGGGCTAATTATTCATTCTAGTTCCTACTTTGTGGTGGTGTTATTTTTCATTGAATTTTTTTTGTGGCAGAGTTAGTGAGTCATATAGGTTGCTTTTGTTTGTTTGATTCCGGTCTGCGGTAGTAGAATTATTGGAGTCATTAGGGTAAGTGTTATTTGAATTATTAACACATTGTTATAGTGACTCTATTTTTTGTTTGGCAAATACATAGAGTCAGAGTTATTAGTGTTTGCATCATATTTATTTTGATAAGACAAATGATGATTATGATTGGAAATGATGAGATTGAAATTTTGAAAAATGAATAAGGATATAACTAGAATGAAAATTCATTAAACCATCATATGATCTGTATACACTAGCCAATGACTCTGTGAATCCACTTTTGGAGTAGACAAAAATTGAGAAAATTTGTTCACTGAGTTAGAGTGACTCTGTGTCTCTCTGATTGTGACTCCAAATCAAACAGTCTACGAAGTCACTTTTTCTCTTACTCTGATCCAGAAAACAAACAAAGTGGAGTCACATAGTCAAAATGACCCTTAGCAAATAAAATTACCAATTTTTTTATTCACGGTAATAATTTTGGAATCATTATGTATATATGAGGGTGTATTTGGAGTTAATTTTAAAGTTATTATGTCTATGATTATATTCTTGTGACACTAATTTTATGACTTTATAAATTCTATTCTCAAGTCAATAAAATAAACATAATTATCTATTTTTGTATATGTTATAAGTCATTTTAATCTTTAAAGTTAGTGAAATTGGTTAAATATTATAAAACGTGGATATATATAGCATTAGTTTACTAGCAGACTCCCATTAACATTGCCGTCTAGTAAATTGTGACATGTAATGCTAATTGAAAATTACATGTTATCATATGAGACGTGAAATAAAAATTTGAATGAGTTAATTATTTTTGTATTTAAAATTTTATAAAATAAGTCATTTAAATCTTTATTTCATGTCTAATAGCACATAATATATTATATATCATAATGTCATTTAACTTTATACATCTTAATCTAATTGATGAAATGCATTTAAATATATGAAATTGTGTTGAGAAATGTAACTAATTTGACTCATTTTTTCTACATTAACAATAATCAATTTGATTTATTTTAAAAGTTATAAATTACAATAAATCACGTGTTAGAATTTACCTCTATGTTGTTAGATATGTAAAATAATAATACTCCATCTATTTTTTTATTTGTATAATCTGAAAAATGAATTTCTCTTTTTTATTTGTTCATTTAGGAACTCTAGTAACTTTTATTAATTTATTCTAACTACACTCTTGATTAATAATAATGTTTATCGTACAATAAAAATATGTTTAATTAGTATCTAACATGTGCTATATATAATAAGTAATTTGTGTTATATGTACAACACATATATGTATAGCACACATTTCGTACATTGTATAACACATGTTGAATATTAATTGGACGTATTTATGTTGTACGACAAATATTATTATTGTTTAATTAATAGAAGAAATAGAATAAATTCAATGAATATTAAAATTAATATTATAAAATATACTTATTTTTTTAAAATTAAGATATTATAAAATTATTCTAAATTCGTGTACGCAATAATTAAAACTACTGAACAAATAAAAGATAAAAAAAGTAGAGGGAGTACATGAGAGTGTATTAGTGAAAACAGAGTAATTAATTAGTTAATTACCTTGATGACCAATTCAGAAATTTCAATTGAGTGGTTGATAACATTGGAAACAACAGTATAGAGAGATGCAACCTCGTACTTTTGAACAGAATGGAAATGGGTTATGTAAACCTTCTCTAGGATCTGATCATCACTCACTTCAAATGGGTTCACCAATGCCTTCTCCTCACTCGGAACTGCCTTAGACATGTTCAGATAGATGATTCAACCAACCTGTGATAATTATCTATCTATCTTCAGAAACCATCAATTGAAAGCAAATGTACAATGCCTATTTATAAGATTAAGAAAGCAAACTAGTTTATAATATTAATATAATAATGTTTGTTCTAAAACAGAAATACATCAATCAAACCAGTATCAAACATGTGCTATATTATACTATACATAATGAGTGTAATACGTAACGTGATATATATATAGCACACATTGCATATGATATATAGCACACGTTGGATATTAGTTGGATATATTTCTGCTGTACAACAAATATTATTGGTTTATAATAAGAGAGATTTTGAAGTAAAGTGAGAGTAATAGATTTATTTATTCTGTATCATTTATATTTTGATACATCAACTATTCTATTTTTTATTTTTAAAAAAATTGAATCCGATCCCTCTCCACTTTAGGTAGCATTTTCAATTATGTGTCATGTAATAAATGGTGCAGAATAAATAAATATTTTTTATTGAGCAATGCTACGTGTACACTAAAAGTGACACTAAGTCGTCAGCTACCAGTACAAAAAAATTATGAGTAAGTATACATATTGAATTGTGTCAGTATAAAAATTGTCATTGTCTCAATATAAAAGTTTGAATATAATATTGGATTGAGTAATAATATAAGTTAGATGAATAACCGTAAATATTAAATTGTACTGTATTAAAGTTGAATTGAGTGACTAATTTAATATAAATTTAAGGGTGATGCTAAATGAACAATACAAAACTAGCCCAACCAGCCAATAAATGAGATTTTGGGCCATAATTACTCATCTCGTTACAATCTCAATGATTATTTGGGCCAAAACCAAAGCTAAAATAGGACCATTGGCTGTATGGGCTGGTTTTTCATTTTTCACTTAGCATTATTGTAAATTTAATATAAATAAAGTATTTCATTTTTTTTGGCTATCCATACACCTAAAATTTTTTCTTATAATAATGCGTAATTGTAACAAACAATTAAGTTGAGAATATAGATCAAGAAAGGGATTATATTGGAGTAGCAAAACAATATAAAATACATGCTTGTAGCTTTTGTGGCCCTTAAGTTAGATATCATATATATGGATTGCATTATATACCCTTAATGGGTTCAAGATTGATCAGAGATGAAGAATCAATAATTAAGGGCAAAGCTGACAAATTATATTCTTAGGATTCCCACCACTTTTAATGTTCATTAACCTGAATAATTAACTGTACGAAAAAGAAGCAAAAAGATAAAGGTAAAATTGCGAATAAAGAAAATAATATACTCTGAGTGCTGCTACTACATAAGTGATACTCCTCACATATATTTTATCCAGAAATGCTACATGTACAACTAAAATACATCAAACTCTCATCCAACCAACGTATGTCATTAATATAGAATTGAATC
Organism: Aeschynomene evenia; assembly: GCA_013621005.1. Lineage (NCBI taxonomy): Eukaryota > Viridiplantae > Streptophyta > Magnoliopsida > Fabales > Fabaceae > Aeschynomene > Aeschynomene evenia. The sequence goes on along the minus strand of CM024265.1, from coordinate 21,028,050 downwards.
CCAATTAGCCCCATTAATAGAAAAATTATATTTTCAATCTCTCTCACTCCCTAAAATTTCTCTCACTCCCCAAGATCTCTCTTAATCCCCAAATATCTCTCACTCTTAAAATCTCTAATTTCAATCGAACAAAATTAGGAAACAAACACAAAATAAAAAAATCAATGAAAAAAATAGAGGAAAGAACACACAAAGACATTCAAAAAATACAAAAGCACATTGATCTTGTTGATTCTTTTAGAGTATACAGATTCTACTTAATAGCACACATTATCATTTCGTAAATGTCACACATTATCCAATGAATAGCACACATTATATTATCATTTTGTAAATGACACACATATATATCCATTCATTTTAACTATGCACCGCCTCAATACAATAGCACACATCATATGTACAGTAGTAGCACACATTCAATTCATAAAAATAGCACACCGTGCATACAAACTAGATAGATTAAAATATATTGCAACACATAATACATGTTAACATTGTGCATTATTTCAATTAGTATCTACAATATATTCTAAATAGATGTCATACATTTTATTTCAAATAGAAAAAAATAGCACACATTCAATTCACAACAGTAGCACACATTGTATATCCAAAAAATATGATCAGTATTATTTAAACAAGAAATAAAAAGTATGATTGATATTATTTAAACAAGAAACAAAAATGTGAAAAAAGTAAAAAGAACAAAAGTATTATCACCGCTTCGGCAAACTTATCATGTACATCCATTCCTTATGTGCAATGATTATAAGGGAAATCATGGTATATAGTATGAGAATATAGGTTGATGAAGAACAAAAAATTGCAGCAATTCGCATAACAAATAAAATAATCTAGAATAAAAATATCAAATTCAAAAAAATAAAGGGGATAACAAGTTGATGAAAAAAAAAAAAAAGAAGAAAAGAATAATACTCTCTAATTAAAAATGTTTCTCGGAAGATTAATAAATTGCACTCTTTTGAGTAGCTTGTTAATCATTAATAAAAAAACAATAATACTCGTTGAACAATGAAAAAATAATAAAACCAACTAATGAATTTATTTGGTAATTTTTAAATAAAAAAAAACTCTCTTTAAAAAGTTAGTTTTAAAAGATTGAATGATTGTGATTTAAAATGAATGGTTTCGAAAACACAAAGTCTTGGACAATAATACTTTTCTAGTTAAAAAAGTTTATTTTAACATTTTTTTGCCCAACTAGCATTTTTAATCATTTGTGTTTTTTTAATGGGTTAAATAATTTAGACCCAAACTATATTTTTTACTATTTTGACTTGAATAATTTTATACCTCTACCAAATTTTTGAAAAAGGGACCCAATGCTCCCTGTAGCTTTGTCCCTTAATGAAACACTTAAGAGAGATGGACTTCTGAGAATGCAATTACAATTTACACTTACTTTATTCAAGCGTCAAGACCTTGAGTCTTGGATTATGCAACGATGTACAATTAACTTTGCTTTGATTCGCGATGGATTAGTTCTTGACTTTTTAGGTTGGGAATATCGTGGGAAAAAAAAACTTTGATCTTGAAAAGGATATACATAGCAGTACATAGCAGTTACAGATTGTATCTTATATCTAGTTAGTTATGTTAGTTACCTATTTGTTCTTATCCTCTGCCTTGAGGTCTGCTCTATATATATGGAGCAGCTCCTTGTATTTTGCTCATGCATTGCTTAATACAAAAGTTCATTTAGTATATCTGCATCTTCTTTCTTTTCTTGCTTACTCTTACATGGTATCCAGAGCCATCAGTCATGACTGACTCTGGTTCTCAATCTCCTGTTTCCAGTCTTGAACTCATTGTTACCACAGTTACCACCACCAACACCCCTGCTATTCATACTTTCAATACACCTATATCCATTAAATTGGATTTTGAAGAAGACAATTATCTTTCTTGGAAGCAAGAAACTCTTGCCACAATAGAAGGCTATGATCTACAACATCATCTTGATCCCAATCAGTTGCCATCACAATACATCTCCTCTGCAACAACCACAAAAGAGCCAAACCCTCGTTACAAAATATGGATACGCCAAGATCGGTTCCTGCTGTCATGGTTATTGGCCTCCCTCTCTTCATCTCTTCGTGTTCGTATGGTGGGCAACCAATACTCATAAGATCTTTGGCTAAAGCTTGCAAGCATCTCTACATCACAAACAGAAGCACGTATCAGCAAATTGAAAACTCAGTTACGATCCCTCACCAAAACAAGCTCCATGCATGCGTTCTTGCTTGACATAAAAAAGATTTCAGATCAGTTAAGTGCAGTGGATGAACCTCTCTCTACAAGAAACTACACTCAAGCCATCTTTGATGAGCTTCCCGAAGAATATAATTCTATAGTTGCAGCAATTTTGTCTCGATCAGGGTCTATTAGCATTGATGAAATTGAAGCATTGTTAATCAATATGGAAGAACGTATGGAAAAGACTCACAAAGTAGAATCAATTGCTAATTTCTCACCTGTCCAAGCAAATTTTACCCAAACAACTCGCACTCCTGCAGCTACTCAATCCTCTGTCTTCACTCACGGCCGTGGATTTGGGCGACGTGGACAAGGACGAGGAAATGGATCAAGATTTGGTGGAAGATCTTCATCTATACAGTGCCAAGTTTGTCACAAATTTGGCCACTCAGCATTTGATTGCTTTCACAGATTCAACTCCACGTTCATTCCATCTCAAAATCAAGGGAATCCTCCTCAACCCTCACAGTATCAGTATAACAATCCTCGAAGCTATATGATGACCTCTGGCTTTCCTTCTCAACCACCACCTACCACTCAGTATCAATCCATGCCTCAATCCTATGCTGCTCCTATTCAATACAATACTCAACCAGCATCTTCATCAGTAGTTGATCCCCTTTGGTATCCTGATTCTGCATCCTCCCATCATGTAACACCAGATATCAATAATTTTGCAGCATCCTCTACCTATACAGGTCTAGCACAAGTCATTGTTGGTAATGGTGTTGGTAACCCCATTATCAACACTGGCCATTCTTATCTTCACTCTCCCTCTTCAAATAATTCTTTTCTTTTATCCAATATGCTTCATGTTCCCAACATCAATAAAAATCTTCTTTCTATACATAAGTTCACTAATGATAATCCTGTATATGTTGAACTTCACTCTAACAAATGTTTGGTAAAACCTCAGGATACCAAAGAGACACTTCTCCAAGGGCAAGCTAAAGAAGGAGTGTACTACTTCCCACCACAAGTGGCAACTATACCTTACAAATTACATAACACCTCTGTTACTACCAATTCTATGTTCCCTGCATCGGTTTTTACTACAAATTGTAGCACACCCTTGTTCAATACTTGTACTGATATTGTAACCAATAATAAAAGCTGCAATGATTCTGCATATTCTTCTACTTCTGATCTCTTTAGTCTTTGGCATGCCCGCCTTGGTCATGCATCAAATAAAGCTGTAAATTCCATTCTGAAATTGTGCAATATTAACTACTCTGTAAACAAATTAGATTCCTTGTGTCACTCATGTTGCTTAGGTAAAGCACATCAACTTCCTTTTGACAAATCTACAACTGAATACATAACATCTCTACAGCTAGTCTATTCAGACATATAGGGACCATCTCCCTACACTTCTACTTCAGGGGATAAGTACTATATAATTTTTGTAGATGCTTTTTCTAAATTTACTTGGATTTACTTTCTTAAATTTAAGTCACATGCTTTATCAGCATTCTTGCAATTCAAGAACAGGACTGAACTTCAATTAGGACACAACTTAAAGTGCTTACAAACCGACAATGCCAAAGAATATCTTGCATTTGAAAAGCACTTAGCTCCTCTTGGCATTCAACACAGATTAAGCTGTCCTTATACACATGAGCGGAATGGATCTGCTGAAAGGAAACATAGGCATGTAACTGAGATGAGTTTGTCTCTTCTTGCACATCCTGCTCTTCCATTTCAGTTTTGGGAGAAAGCTTTTAATACTTTTGTTCACATAATTAACATGCTACCCACTGTTGTATTAAATGATACATCTCCATTCAACACTCTCTTTTCTAAAGAACCAGATTATAACTTTCTTAAGACATTTGGCTGTGGTTGTTATCCTCTATTAAGACCTTACAATCAACACAAGTTGTATTTCAAATCTGACTTATGTACCTTCATTGGTTATTCTCAGCAACATAAAGGATACAAATGTTTAAATAAACATGGAAAAATGTATATTTCACGGCATGTTCTGTTTAATGAAAAATTATTTCCATATAAACAAAAGATACCTCTTTTTCCTACTCCTCATTCTGCTCCTACTATCCATAACACTCCCTTAGCTTTCATTACATTGTTCCTACTACTACTTCTACTGTTTCTTGTGACAGGTTGCAAGCTGCCTCAATTCAGGATGCTCTGTCTGCAACACTAGCAGACACCTCTCTGCCTCAACCTCGAAGATTATCAGCACCCATGCCAACTCAGTCCTCTCCAATAGCCTCGTCCTCTTCCCCCCCAGCTGCTGTATCTACACCTATACCATCTCACCCGATGACAACCCGAGCAAAAGCTGGAATTTTCAAGCCACGTGTGTACACAACATCCCCCGTCCCAAGAACACCTCAGGAAGCTCTTAAAAATCCTCAATGGCAAACTGCCATGAATGAAGAATATAATGCCTTAATAAAGAATCACACATGGGACATTATTCCCATTCCATCCAACAAGAAACCGATTGGATGCAAGTGGATTTATCGTATCAAATATCACCTAGATGGAACTATAGCTCGGTATAAAGCTCGGCTAGTTGCTCTTGGATTCCTTCAACAAGAAGGTATTGATTACAAAGAAACCTTTAGTCCTGTGATCCGCCCAACAACCATCCGACTTGTTCTTACTCTAGCTGTTACCAAATCCTGGCCCCTGCATCAGTTAGATTTCACAAACGCATTCCTCAATGGAGACCTTCATGAAGATGTCTATATGTACCCTCCTCCTGGATTCAAACCAGCTAATCCCCAGCATGTGTGTAAACTTCGAAAAGCTCTTTATGGCCTATGGCAGGCTCCTCGAGCTTGGTTCGATAAACTAAAAGGCACTTTTTTATCTCTTGGATTTCATAATTCAAGATGTGACACCTCCCTATTCTATCGGATAACACCAAATCATTCTTTGTACATGCTCATCTACGTAGATGATATTATTCTTACTGGTTCATCAACTACTGCTATATCTGATCTTCTTCATGCTCTTCATCAACGCTTTGCTCTCAATGATCTTGGTCAATTACATTACTTTCTTGGAGTAGAAGTTCAGCGGTCTCAATCAGGCTGTTTGCATTTGTCTCAATCAAAATACATCCAAGACCTCCTCCAACGCACTGGTATGACCACCTCTAAACCTATTGAATCTCCAATGGCTACTTCTATTAAGCTTGTCAGTCATGACTCCTCCCCCTTCTCTGATCCTACTCTCTATCGGCAAACAGTCGGAGCTCTCTTATATGTCACTCTCACTCGCCCGGAATTAGCTTACTCGGTCAACAAAGTCTGTCAATTCATGCAATCTCCCCAAAACGATCATTGGAGTGCTGTCAAACGCATTTTAAGGTACCTCAAAGGAACTCTCTCGTATGGTCTTTCTATCCGCCCTGCAAATATGCTCTGTCTTTCTGCTTTCTGCGATTCAGATTGGGCCTCCGATCATGATGATCGAAGGTCCACCTCTGGTTTTGCCATTTTCCTTGGTCCAAATTTAGTTTCTTGGTTATCTCGCAAGCAACCTGTGGTATCCCGCTCCAGCACGGAAGCAGAATACCGTGCCATTGCAGCAACGGTCACTGAAATTACATGGGTGTCAAACCTTCTTCATGAACTTCAGATTCCACTGCCAAATATTCCCAATGTCTACTGTGACAACTTATCAGCAGTTATGCTTACTACCAACCCTATATTTCACAACAAAACGAAACACTTTGAAATCGACATCCATTTTGTTAGAGATAAAATTGCTAGTAATCATGTTCGGGTCATTCATGTCTCTGCAGAAGAACAAGCGGCAGATGTTCTTACCAAACCTATAACCACTTCCCGGTTTCCGTTCTTACGCAGCAAACTCAGAGTTGTAAGGTCTCCAACTTCAGAGTTTGAGGAGGGGTGAAAAGGTATACATAGCAGTACATAGCAGTTACAGATTGTATCTTGTATCTAGTTAGTTATGTTAGTTACCTATTTGTTCTTATCCTCTGCCTTGAGGTCTGCTCTATATATATGGAGCAGCTCCTTGTATTTTGCTCATGCATTGCTTAATACAAAAGTTCATTTAGTATATCTGCATCTTCTTTCTTTTCTTGCTTACTCTTACATATCTGATCCGCGTACGGCAAACGACCACAATACAATGCAGAAATAATTATTTTATTCATACCACTAACTGATTCAAAATAACATAAATTACAAATTGCATATGTGAAAGCCATTGTGCGCCACACACCATAGACATGCTTTTAATTTGTACGTACATCAATTGTAAACACATAAATAGACAAACTCGAGAAATTCTTAGGTAGTTTTATATCATATTTATTATATGGTTCATAAACATTCATAATCACACATTGAATATGGTCCAGAATAGCTTAAGAATTTCTTGAAAGACAAATAGAAAATACATAAATTCTTGATGCACAATAAAAAAATTAGTCCAAACAGTCAATAGAATGTGCACAACGTATAATAATTAATATGCACACTACATATGACATGTTGCAAGTTGCAACATCATATTGCTTTACAACACGTGATATATGGTGTGTACAACCTGTAATATATGATGTGCATATTATATAATATATGTTATGCATAACATATTGACCGTTTTAACTGTTTTTTCATTGAACACGTAACATTGTTTCGTAAATAATTAAACCAAGCATAATGTCTAAGCATAAATGTACATAGTACAGTACCCCTCCATCAATTTTTCATTTCATTCAAATGTTGATATCTTTAATGAATATGTTTGCAACTTGCCAATATATTCATAAAAGTTACAATATTTGAATGTGTGAAAAATGAATGAAAATGTACTGTCCTACGTATAAACAACACTCCCCCTGTTCTTAATAAGGAAGAGCTCTAAAACCATCAGCACCACTAGGCTCATGACCATGGCAGCACATGTAGTTAACAGAAGAGACCTCCATGGTACGACCACAATCCACATTGGGGCAGGGAATGCGGGCCAGAATATCAGTGGGGTAGTTTGTGATTTCGTTGTGTTCACATTTGGGAGCACAATGATCTTTAATCTGCTTGCATTTCTCATAGTGTTCCTTGAAGGCCACATCGAAGCTCACTTGTTGTAACTTGGGACCCCATTTTTGATATTCCACCACAGTGCGGTACATGGCCTCACCTTCACTCCCACAACACAAGAATTATAAATGAGTGTTGCTATTTATACAATAAAAAATTCGCCAAAACTAGCTCATATAAAGATTTTAGGTCACAAATATTACCGCTCACTAAAAATTAATTATTTAGAGATAATTTTTTTGGGTCAAAGATCGTCCAATAAGTTCATTGACTAGTTTGAGTAGTTATCTATTGTTCACCTAACATTTCCGTAAACTCATTTTCCTTAAAGTTATTAATACTTCTTTTATGCTCAATTAAGACCTTTTTCATATACATTTAGAAATTAAACCGTTTATTAGATATGTAAGAAGTGCAACTAATTAACTATTAACTATTTTGAATCTCGTGATTATTTATAATATTGAATCATTAAAACATACATAAATAAATTGAAAAGGCTTAACTTACTATATATTATATTAGCATAATATTCTTTTAATTGTATCTTAGTTTAATTGTTAACAATTTATACATAAGTTATTTTAATCCTCGATTTTTTAAATAAATCAAAGAGTTTAACATTTGATACAATTTCAATGTAACTTTTACACAATCAACTTATCACAATATTCATTTTGATGATTTTTCAAGTAGTGAGAAATAATAAAATGTCATGATTGATTAATGTGATGATGTGACGGTTTATGACTCACTAACAATGTCAAATTTTTGTATGTTTACGGTACATCAAAATTAAATCATAAATCAAATTAATTCTTTGCATTGTAAAGCATAAGTAAGCTTTGTTATCTTTAAATTAAGAGTAATGATATTTGGATATCTAGAAGTAAATATTCATCTATCACCATTCAATCTAATGGTCATAAATAATAGGTGAGTAAAAAGAAGTGGAGACCATAATTAATTTAATACTGAATAGGTTGGATGTCTAAATGGAACATCAAATATGAATGTCAAAATAGAATTATTGGTAAAATAAGAGTATTGCTATTTACACACTAAGAAACCAGTCAATATAAGAATTTTAAGTCACAATAGCTCAATCCCATACAAAAAACAAGAGATTATTATGTGCACAAAAAATAAGAGATTTATTTGCTCTGCACCTCTTATATTTTGATACATCAACTTTTCTATTCATTTGTTTGAAACTTAACTCTCTCTCCCACTATAGTTGAACTACTTTTAGATTATGTGTCATGCAATGAATGATGCAGAACAAATGAAACTCTTGCTCTCGGTGCACCTAATAATTTTTCTATAATTAACTTTTTAAAGAAAACTTTTTATTTTTATCAAAACATTATCAAACAGATTCATTGGTTCATTGTTTTTCTATTATTTATCAAGTATTATTGTTAAATTCATATAGTTTCCTTTGAATTTATCTTATTTTTTTCATAAATAAACACGAGTTTGGCTAAAACATGTATACCTTGACCAAGAAGCTTGACATTAGAGCCTTTGCTAAGAATGGCCCATCCCAAAGGATCTTGTTTAAGGAACAACAACCTCTTCATCTCCCTTGTTGCAAAGTCAAGTGCTCCTCCTCCGTCGCCGCCCTTCGTCTGTTTCCGGCTGGCCAGCAAGCTGTCTATGGCGATCCAGAACCGCGGAACAACCTTAGTCTCGCCGTCCTTTCCCAACGGATACGACTCTATTGTGATGTCCTGTTCCAACTCTGTTTTCTCTATCTCCTTCTTCAGTTTCTCCACATCTGTTTCGAATTGTTGCACCCATTTGCTGTTTGATCCTCCAAATATGAAGATGTAACAATCGTCTTCGATCTGGGTTTTTATAACCATACATTTTTTCAGATATCATCATTTCATTATTTTAAATGTTATTTATATATCCACATTCGAAGTATCAAAGTTGCATAAAAAACAGAAATGTTATCACTACTAATCTTAGACGAATAACATTTCCCAATCCTCTTATACATATATTAACGATGCACTAAATTTGGTCTAAAAAAATATAGTGTGGGATAAATTAATCCTTTAAAATTTAAAAAGTTTTTTATATTCTCATAATTCTGAAAGAGTTTTATTCGAATGTTGTCGGTGTAAAGTAATTTTATACAGAGATTCAATCATGGATTAACATATAAACAAAAGTTTTTAACTCAACCACCCATTAACTAAAAAGTCACACGAATCAATGTATATGATTAACTGACAATGTAAAATTTTTATATTATTAATGTATCATAATTAAACTCAAGAAGATAAATAAGTTCCTCATAATTCAAATATCTCATCAACTTGATTCTTTACCATCCATGAAAGAACACAAATCGACCACTTCATATAGGGATGTATTTGTTCAAATTTTAAATGGAGAAGGACTAATTTGTTCTCTATTGATAAATTTTAAAAAATTAATTTGAGAATTTAAAATCTGATAGATTAATTTATCCTTATATTTTTGAAATGTTAGTTTTAAATTTTCAAATTCTTCCGTAATAATGCTTGTCGTACAATATAAATATGTCTAATTGGTATCAAACGCGTGCTATACATAATACGTATAGTATGTGTTATATGTATAACACACGCACGTATAGCACACATTTTGTACTATATATAATAAAAACATATTTATATTTGTACGACAAACATTATTAATTTGTCCCGTGATATATCTATCACCGATTAAATTAGATAGTTAGTGCATATGGATGGATAGTTACATAATGTACAGAGCATTATTGATTTACTTACCAATTCAGCTATTCTTGGATTTAGCTTGACCATTTCAGCCCAGAACCAGTTCCATTGCTGAGTGAGTCGAGTATGATCCGAATCTCTGAAGGGGAAGCCATCAATACCCCATACAGAAATAAGCTGCTTGGCATCCTTGTTTTCCACCTTACCTTCAGGACTTATCAAAGGGATAATTGGCTTACCATTGTACTTGAATACCTCTCTTATAAGTCTTTTCCCAGTTGAGAAGTTGAATTCTTTCACCACATACCATCCAATCTTAGTTTTCTCAAAAACTGATTCCCAGTTTTTCCTGTTCTTCTCATTCCATTCATCCACAATGGGGATCCACAAAATCTTGAAATCCTCTTTCCTGTAACCCTCTACTTCTCTTGGTTCTTCCTTCAATTTTTCATAGATTGCCTTCAAAAGCTGAGTCTCATCTTCGATGTTTTCGACACCCGAGATGAACAGTATGATATGCTTCTTCCTAAACTCTTCGATTCTAACCTGTTTCAGTACAAAAAAAGGACACAATTCGTTTTAGATTAACACTTGTCGTCGTACATTAGAAATACGTCCATAAAGTATCCAACGTATGCTATACATGATATGAGATGTGTGCTACACGTACATATGTTATACAAATAACACACATCTCATATCATATATAGCACACGTTGGATACTTTATGGACGTATTTCTGATGTACAACAAACATTATTGATTTGTTTTCTAGAAACAAATTAAATCTTGCGGTGCATGGATCCTGCAAATTAAATTCTTTTAGAACATTCATTGAAATAATATTAAACTCAAGTATCATTGTTCTATGGAAACTAAGTCAAATGTGTAATTTTTGTCCTTAGTTAGGGGACATGAATATTAGTAACAAAAAGATTGAGTTCCTTATAGGGTATAAGATTATTAATGGGTTAATCCTGACAACTTAAATTTTTAAGTTAGATTAAGATAATAGTAAAGTCTTTTGATCAAATGGTTAGAGTTTAAATCTAAATTTCGATAAAAATAAAATAATAAAAAATTAAATACAAAACTAGATAGATAGGACATTGTTCACATTTCAACTCAATAATAAGAACACTCAAGAAGAGAGAAGAGATAATAAGAAAATTCACCACTCATCATCATAAAAGGAAATAATATTAGTAGTGATATTGTGTCAGTGATAGTAGCAAATAACACACAAAAACTTTAGGTGATTTTATATTCTAATAGCAATCAATCATGTGTACTTGACTTGTTACCTGTTGTCCAGTGAGTCCGCTGTAGACTGTTTTGCTTGAATCCTGGCTCTCACCGGAGATGATAAGAGCTTTCAAAACTCTTACAATATCTTTACCGGTATAAAGGACAATGTTCCTACGCCTCGTATAATCTTCTATTGCCCCTGTAATTGATACATAGACCTTCAATTGACATATTCATTTCGATCGGTCAATAATTTAGATCAATATGTAGAGTTGTTTTAGGTTTTGGATAGCTAACATAAAATTTCCTTGAATCATTCGGGTAAATATTTGATAGACAACAACAAAAAACAGTCAAAATATTTAATATATTATACACACATAAATTATATAATATGCAAATCATATATTACACGTTATATACACAAAACACCATATATCACAAGTTGTGCATAATATATATTACATGTTGTAACATGTGATATATAGTCTGCATAACATGTAATATATGATATTCATAACATATTAACTATTTTTTCTGTTTTTTAAATACACCTAGCAATTCTCAATCCTTTGACATCGATCAAAGTAAAAACATGGTGCAACAATATTGTTTGATCTATGTGATAACTGACTCCCGCCTAATGGGATAATATTTTGATATGGTATGATATAGATGTAAAGTAACTTTGCACATAAATAACAACAAACCTATCTGCTTCTTGCACTCTTCTAGATGGTCCTTGAAACTTTTCAGAATCATGTCAAGCTTGTTATCAAAATTCTTGGGTAATTCATATCTGGTTCCCCTGAAACAGATTATAAAAGCAATAATTGCAGTTGCAGATACTAATTAAATTTCTTGACATTCAAAAAATAAATATAATTACTTCAATAAAGAAAGAAGTATTGCTATATGTACAATGAAAAATCAGTCAAAACAGTTAATATGTTATGCACAATAAGTATTATATAATGTGCATAACATATATTACATATTGCACATAACATATATATCACATATTATGCACATCAGTATTACATGTTGTAAAGAAAAATTATGTTAAAACATATGATAACAACATGTCATATATGATGTGTATAATATGTAATATACATTGTGCATATTACGTATGGGTCATGCTAAATGTACAATAGAAAAATCATTCAAACCAACCAATAAATGAGATTTTGGGCCATAATTACTCAACCCATCACAATCTTAATGATTATTTGGGCCAAAATCAAAGCTAAAATAGGCCCATTGACTGTATTGGCTGAGTTTTTGTTGAACAGATAGTATTATTGATTACGTTGTGCATAATCTATTGACTTTTATAACTGATTTTTTTATTGTGCACGAATATTTTTAGTAAAGAAAGAAACTTACTTGATATCAGTGGTGAATTCATTGATTTGACCTGTACAAGTGACAAAGGTGAAGATTGCCCAATACACAATAACAGGGATCTCATGCAATGTGTCTGACAAGATATGCACATCCTTTATGTCATACCCTGCACTAGCAAGCCTCTTCCACTCAGTGATACAATCAATCATTTGCATTACCTTTTTCACCAAACTGCTGAAGTTAACGAGTTGCTGCGAGTTTTGCTGCAGATTGTGAAGCCCATTCAACTCTGCCAGTGATTTTTCAACGTGGTCCCGTGGGCTCTGAGGGAAGTAGGAGAATTTGCCATATTCCGTCGCAAATGCTGCTAGAACTATCAGTGCTTTTGCGTCCCATGAATAGGCCTTCAGCTCTTCAAGTATCACCATTGTTGTGTGATGCGCATAAAGATCACCGCGTGGGGTGCATATCATCTGCAACCTCAATGCCAATAATTATAAGAATGTGAGAAATGATTTAATTTGAGAATAAATTTCACCTGTTTAAAATACGAGTTTAATTTCAATCCATACATTGGCATCCAATTGCAGGTGCGATTGATGCAAAAGTCTTTAACTCAATGACCCTCTAACTAAAATGTTTAATAATGCTAAGTGTACAATAAAAAATCAGCCAATGCAGCCAATGAGCTTATTTCAGCTTTAATTTTAGCCCAAATAATCATTGAAATTGTAATGAGCTAAGTAATTATGGCCCAAAATCTCATTTATTGGCTGGTCTGACTAGTATTTTATTGTATATTTAGCATCACTCTAAAATGTTACACAAATCAATGAATATGATGTGATTGATTGACAGTTATTTATATTTTTAGTGGATCATAATTAAACTATTAAAATAAATAAAATTAAAAAATGATTTTATTTAGAATTTTTTGAAATTCTATTCTTTTATATTAAAATCTGTAAATTTTGATTGGATTAGAAAAGAATTCATTTCATTTATATCAAATGCATTTTATTAAATTTTCATCTAATTCATTTCATTTTCCATAATTTTAACTTTCAAACACATTCTAAATAATTTTTTTTTCTCTATGTGCATATAGTAGTTGTTCTTGCAATTTACTCTGTTTTTGCCGCATAAAAATATAGTAAAATGAAGCTTGTTTACTAAGATGCACTCATGACTCTCCAATGAATAGATAGTGAGTGATTTTTAGTTGCATCCAGAGCAAAAATATTTTTATTCTGTATCACTCAATTATTGATATATTAATAAAATATAAATACTTTATATTTAAAAATAAAATTTAATTATTTTTTCTTTCATTATAATTGACTCATATACTTATATGTAAAGTTTAAGTGGTGTCGAGTAAAAATGTTTTTTTTACTCTGATTGCAAATAGCAATTTTTCATGGGTAGTTGTAAGAAAAAGAAATAGTGGAAATGTGATCATGGTTGCTGAGTGAGCTCTACACCAGTGAGAAGATTCTGACTTGTTTTGTCGTTTTATTGTTTTCAATCTTATATATGAAGAGATTCTTGTTTAAAGTACTTGAGTAGTGGAACTTATATAACATTATTGAAGTAGTTTGTTTTAAACATCTCATTTTTTTTTTAATAATAATAATAATTGAAATTATAATTTTATTCATATTTCATAAATCTCTCACTACTAACTAAATCTTAGTAGCGCTTGATATGAAATATATAGATTTATTGTCTTAAAATTTTAAATCAAGATGTTATTTCCGGTCAGCCCACATAAAAATTTCACTTTGGCCTATTGATTTTGATCTTGATTGTTGGTTGCTCTCCCTCGGTCCTAACATTTCCCATTTAAATTATATCATTTACTTTATCTAATTAAAAGTTTTATTGTTTTGTTTTCTTAAATTATCTTGTTATAGTTCCCATCACTTAACATATAATTAACAAAAAATATAATTAAAAAATGAATAAATTAATTCTAAAATTCATGAAATTTGTTCATCTAGGCAATTAATTATAACGGATAGTAAATAATTAATCTTCAATTGAATATAAAAATAATTAATCTTCAATTAAATCTAGATTTGACTCAATATATATAGAATAGATATATAGTTAACAATTACCAGGCAAGCAATTCGTCTCAATTTGGCAGTCAGTTGTTGGAAGGACGTTAAGGTCGCGTCTTCTCTGCAAACTTCACTGAGTTGGCCACTCTGTCAAGGAAATATATAAAAGGGATTATGATTCCGTTCTAAAAATCAACGATAACAGTTATGGTACAATAGAAATAAGTTCAACAAATATCCAATGTATGTTATATATTATATAAAATGTGTACTTATTATATAGTACACCTACGTACATATAACACACATCCAATAATATGTACAGTACACGTTGGATACTTGTTGGATGTATTTCTGTTGTACGACAAACATTATTGATAAAAAAATAGCAATAATATTTGGATACTTTTATTAAGAATATCTATTTCCATAAAATGATTAATGATTTTAATTCAATTTGTGTCCTTAGTTTTCTTGTTCTATCTTTATTTTCTCAAAATTTTTATTTTCAATTCTTTCATTAAATTATGGAGAATTCCCATAAAGACATTCCATCTTTGGATATGACGATAATAAATCTTTAAGGATAATATGTTTGCACAATTTGTAGTAACCTCCCGTTCTAATTATCTTCTATTTTTTTTTTAATAAATGCTTGAGACACAACAAAAAATTAGACAAAATAATCAATAAATAAAAATTTGGGTCATAATTAACTTATCTCGTAACATATTTTTGAATGACTAAAAATGAATATTTAGTCGATTATGAATCCTGAAAGAGCCAAATTGAAGTTATGTACCTTAGAAATCATGTTGTCAGTAATTTCAATAGAGTGGTGAATAACGTTAGAAGCAACATTGTACAAGGATCCCACATCGCACTTTTCAACACAATGGAAATGGGTTTTGTAAACAATCTCAAGAATATGATCATCACTGAATTCAAAAGGGTTCTGAAGTAGTGCCTTCCCTTGCATCACATTGTTATTATTGTTACTCGGAATAATTGAGTTGGACATAGTTGGTGGTGGATTCACCAACACTACTACCCTAAGATACCCTACAACTCTATGATGATAAGACAATTTGGAAGTAGTATAATTAAGCAATGACTTGTTTAGTTCAATGGTTCAATTGGCCTATTTATATATATATTCTTGGGATTTGACAAAGAGTACATTACAATGCTTTGGCCAATAGTTAGCAAATCACTTTAATACATACAACTTAATCACTCTGATTTTTATTATGAGTGATGCTAAATGAACAATATAAAACCAGCCCAACCAGCCAATAAATGAGATTTTGGGCCGTAATTACTCAGCCCATTACAATCTCAATGATTATTTGGGCTAAAACCAAAGCAAAAATAGGCCCATTGGCTGTATGAGCTGATTTTTCATTGTCCACTTAGTATTATTGTTTTAATATATACTAGAGTAAATCCCCAATTTTGTCCCCTACTCGGACGAGTTGATCATTGACAATTGAAAATACCCTAATTGATCATAATAATATTTAAAGTCAGACACATTAAGGACCCTAGATGAAAAATATTAATGGTGTTAAATACAATTTCATTTTTAGACAAATTGGTCCCTAACAATTTCATTGTAGGAAAAATTGATCCCTATTTTTTTTTATGTCTTTTATTTTTTATCATCTTTATTAACATAATCAACTCTAAATATTCAAATCAAATATATATCTCCTATTTAAAAATTGTCACTCACTTTTAATACAATTATTTTTATATCTCCAAAAAAAATTCTTTGTTAGTAAAATATTAATCTCTTATTTATTTGAATTTTTATATTTTAAATTACTTACGTTACACACCTAAACAATATATCCACTTTTGTTCATAACTGATTATGTAATTCATTGACAAATAACATTTAGTGATACATATTTAGAGAGGAATGAGATTGGAGCAGTGAGAATTAGTTATAGTATTATATACAGTATAACTATAAAACTTCAATTGAAAAAATAAAGCGCAAGCAAGGTGTTTTGGTTAGCAACTTATTTGATGGTATAAAATTAGAAATTTTTATTTGAACATTTAGGTTTCTCATTTGTGAAATTGTTTTTAGATCAATTAGAAATGAATTTGAAGATAATTTTCTTTTACTTACAAAGCAAAGTCAATCCAGTGTCTATAAAATGATTTGCTAAAATGAAAAAGAAAATAAAAAAGCAACCAAACTTATATGTAGAAAATCATAATCTTTAACACAAAAAAATTAACAAAAAAAAAATAAGGAGACACAATAAATCATAATTTTATCTTTACAAAAAAAATCATAATTTTATAATGTATATATGTAATGAGTGTCTTTGAAATCATTAAGAATGAGAAATGAATTTAAAATTTTTAAATATTGAAATCACTATTTTATCCTCGTTTCCTTTCAAATCCTTAAACCCAAAAAATCAGAAAACCAAACTCACCGACTCGGCCTGATAACTGGTGACCAATTGGGTCGACCCAACCCGCCAAGACTTGTCTTGACCTAACCTGTTGACATGTTGACTTGACTTGACCCGATGACATGCCGGCTCGACCTGTCGTCCTGCTGACACTCCCCAAACAGCTAGCTCAACCCGTTAAACTGCTACCTTGGCATGGTATGCTAACTTGTCGACTTGGCCAGTGATATGTCGACGTCGTTGGCTCAGCTCGACCCAACCGGTCAAACCATTTCAATCTGGAACAGCCCATCGATTAGCTAACTTAGCCCAACCTAATGACTCGTAATATTCCAGTCTAGTCATCCGTTGATCCGTCCGAGAGCCTAATCGGTTAATCAGATTGTTCGAATCCGTTTATACACCCTAATTTTAAATTTATAAATACTTTCAATTATATTTTTAGTAATTTATCTCAAACATATTAATGAATTTATCATTCTATGGAAATCATTTCTATTCATTTCATTTCAGTGGTTCCGAACACACCCGATATAACCTCATCAATGTTTTCCGGATAGAGAGAAACTACTGAGTCAGGATACAATTATATTTTGCTTTTGTTAAACTTAGTTTATTCGAACCTTTTGCTTCTATTAGACCTACAAGAAAAGAATCGAGGCGAATTATTAACAATCTTAAGAAGGATAGATCCCTCCAGAAGGCAAGGGTATATATATATATATTTATTTATTTATTTATTGACATTTAAAATGGACGTAAACATCCACTTATGTAATTAAAAAATATAATAGAAAAAATTAATAAAAAAAGTATGTAATACAAATGGTTGGACTCATATATTTATGAGTAGAATGTTTAAATATTTTAAAAAAATATTAAATATTTAAATAACACTAATCATATATATATATATATATATATATATATATATATATATATATATATATATATATATAAAAGATATATATAAGAGTAGATCTGTTATTTATACATTTACTATTTTTCAAATATTGAAAGATTCTATTAATAAAAATGTGAGTATACCGTTTTTATTATTTATTTTTTATTTAATTCATTTTATCTTTTATCATTTTCACTCAACTTTTTATACTGAAAGTACAAGTTTCATCTTTAATTTCTATATATAAATATATTGAGATGGAGAAAATGTGAAAAAGCTATCCCTACTCTTTAAGAATGTTGCCATAATATGTGACATGTGGAATATAATTTTTTATATAATAATAATAAACAAACAAACATGCTACTTAAACTAACAATATGGGACACTCTTTATGTATCTTCATACTTAAACAAACAAATAAAATGTTATAGGACAATTTCGTGGGGTCCAACATGCTACTTAAACATTCATCATACAACATTAATTATATTTTCTTTCAGCTTATTCTCTTTTTATTAATTAAGGATTTAATTTTTATTCACTGACAGTCATCCAATTATGTACTGTTACATCAGCTATGATTGTATTCTCTCTCACTGCCTAAAAATTCATACAAATAAAGTATTTTTATTGGACGTCAGTGTAAACTTTACACTGTCAGTGCATCAAAATTAAACTCTATTATTAATTTCTCATTTGGATTGGATGTCTACTTCCATTCTATATGTACATGCATCATTTTTCTATCGTGATTATCAAATTATTAACATTTTATTTTATTTGTATAACAATTATTATAATAATAAAAATTTAATTACCATGCACTGACAGTGTAAAATATTTTACTTTATCAGCTAATAAAAGATTATCATGTGTCTTATTTTATTACTAACTACTCACGAATTCTAAAAAACTACTCACTTTATGCTTACATGTCAAATTTTAATTGGATGACAGTGTAATTTTTTTTACACTATCAAAATATAGTAATTAAACCCTTATATAAATAAATATGGAATATAATAGTTAAAGCCTCTTTAAAATTATTAAATATAATAATAATAATAATCAATAAAATTATTTTTCAAGAAGACGGTTAAAATTGGAGGGAAAAGATGATAAATAAAGTTTAATTATAATATACAATCTAACATGCAATTATGTATTAACAACTTATCAAAAAATATTTAATTCAATACTCGCTAACTAAAAAGTCTTCTAAATGATGCATGTAATTGATTGATAATGTAATAAGGCTTTATCGTGTTAGCGCACACTACTAGAAAAATATGAGCATTTTCAACAATTTTAATATTAAATATGTTAATAAAAGTATTGTCAATAAAAGTAATATTAACAATCAGTAGTCCTAAAAATACTTCAAATTAAAATAGTATAAAATTATTTTTTGTAATTATTAATTATCAAAGAATAATTTATAATAAATTTTAATGATAAACTATCAATATTGTTTGTTGACAATATTTTTACTAATATTATTCGACAATTGAATATTAAAAATATTTATTATTCTTGTAGTGTCATATTTAAACACTAATAAATATCGCCTATTAGATATAATATAAGAAGTTTTCCATTTTATTTGATCACTTCAACCTCCTACAGCTTTCCTCTTCACGTGAAAAACATTAATTTGGATAGATTATATATAAGACAAAGTATCTTAGTTCTCTGTTACCAATGTTGATGGCAATGGGGATGGGGAGGTGGGATCGCCGGATTAGGGCTTCATGGTCGGGTAATTTTTCCCCGAGGAAAGAGAAGGACACGGACAAAATTCTTTCCAAGAAGTAGTTTGGAGACGAAAACGGGGACTACATTCCCAGCCCTGCTGGGGTCCCCACCCTGCTGGGATCCCCACCCGAGGATATTTTTGTAATTATACATGTATATATATAAAGTCGCATTTTCTAAAATCCTAATTCATATACCTATCCTTCACGCCACCTACCCCATACCCAATTTTAAACTCTCTCTCAAAGTCTCAAACTCACAAACTCCCAATCTTCACTCAAGCAAACTACAAACAAGCCACCCACCACCACCAACCCCCTGCCGCCTACCGCTTCAATCGTCACACATAGTGAAATTTCACTTTTTAAAGTATATAGCCTACAATTTCTACTAAATTTCAAAAATTATGAAATTCAATATTTAAAAGACTATATAGTCTTTACTTTTATAGTGTTTCTAGAAAAATATATAGTGAAATCTCACTTTTTAAAGTCTATATCCTTTAATTACTACTAAGTTTCAAAAGTTATGAAATTCAATATTTTAAAAACTATAGTCTTTACTTTTACCCTGTATCTAGAAATATAGTGAAATCTAACTTTTTAAATCCTATAGCTTTCAATTTTTACTAAGTTTCAAAAATTATGAAATTCAATATTTTAAAGATTATAGTCTTTACTTTTATAGTGTTTGTAGAAAAATAGTGAAATCTCACATTTTAACGCCTATATCCTCAATTTCTACTAAGATTTAAAATTTATGAAATTCAATATTTTAAATATTATAGTCTTTACTTTTATAGTGTTTATAGAAAAATAGTGACATCTCGCTTTTTAAAGCCTATAGCCTTGAATTTCTAATAACTTTTTAAAATTATGAAATTCAATATTTTAAAGACTATATAATCTTTACTTTTATAGTGTTTCTAGAAAAACAGTGAAATATTACTTTTTAAAGTCTATATCCTTTAATTAGTACTAAGTTTTAAAAGGTTATGAAATTCAATATTTTAAAGACTATAGTCTTTACATTTACATTGTATCTAAAAAAATAGTGAAATCTCACTTTTTAAAGCCTATAGCCTTCAATTTCGACTAAGTTTAAATAATTATGAATTTCAATATTTTAAAGATTATAGTCTTTACTTTTATAGTGTTTGTAGAAAATAGTGAAATCTCACTTTTTAAAGTCTATAGCCTTCAATTTCTACTAAGTTTTAAAATATATCAAATTCAATATTTTAAAGATTATAGTCTTTAATTTTATAACGTTTCTCGAAAAATAGTTAAATCTCACTTTTTGAAGCTCATAGCCTTCAATTTCTACTAAGTTTTAAAAATTATGAAATTCAATATTTTAAAGACTATATAGTCTTTACTTTTATAGTGTTTCTAGAAAAACAGTGAAATCTCACTTTTTAAATCTATATCCTTTAATTAGTAGTAAGTTTCAAAAGGTTTTGAAATTCAATATTTTAAAGACTATTGTCTTTACATTTACAATGTTTCTAAAAAAATAGTGAAATCTCACTTTTTAAAGCCTATAGCCTTCAATTTCGAGTAAGTTTAAAAAATTATGAATTTTAATATTTTAAAGATTATAGTCTTTACTTTTATCGTGTTTGTAGAAAATAGTGAAATCTCACTTTTTAAAGTCTATATCCTTCAATTTCTACTAAGTTTTAAAATATATCAAATTCAATATTTTACAGATTATAGTCTTTAATTTTATAATGTTTCTCGAAAAATAGTTAAATCTCACTTTTTAAAGCTCATAGCGTTCAATTTCTACTAAGTTTTAAAAATTATGAAATTCAATATTTTAAAGACTATAGTCATTACTTTTATATGGTTTCTAAAAAAGTAGTGAAATCTCACTTTTTAAAGCATATAGCCTTCAATTTCTACTAAGTTTCGAAAATTATTAAATTCAATATTTTAAAGACTATATAGTCTTTACATTTATAGTGTTTCTAGAAAAATAGTGTAATCTCACTTTTTAAAGTTTATAGCCTTCAATTTCTACTAAGTTTTAAAATTTATGAAATTAAATATTTTAAAGACTATTGTTTTTACTTTTATAGTATTTTTAGAAAAATTGAGAAATCTCATGTTTTAAGGCCTATAGACTTCAATTTATACTAAGTTTCGATAATTATAAAATTCAATATTTTAAAGACTATCGTCTTTACTTTTATATTATTTCTAAAAAATAGTGAAATTCACTTTTCAAAGCCTATAGCCTTCAATTTCTACTTATTTTCGAAAATTATGAAATTCAATATTTTAAAGACTATAGTCTTTACTTTTATAGTGTTTGTAAAAAAATAGTGAAATCTCACTTTTTAAAGTCTATATCCTTTAATTACTACTAAGTTTCAAAATTTAAGAAATTCAATATTATAAAAACTATAGTCTTTACTTTCACAGTGTTTCTAGAAAAATAGTAAAATCTCACTATTTAAATCCTATAGCCTTCAATTTCTACTAAGTTTTAAAAATTATTTCTTTACTTTTATAGTACTTTTATAAAAATTGTGACATCTCACTTTTTAAGGCCTATAGCCTTCACTTTTTACTAAGTTTTAAAAATTATGAAATTCAATATTTTAAACACTATAGTCTTTACTTTTATACTGTTTCTAAAAAAATAGTCAAATTTCATCTTTTAAAGCCTATAACCTTAAATTTATACTAAGTTTCGATAATTATGAAATTCCTTATTTTAAAGACTATAGTCTTTAATTCTATAGTGTTTCTAAAAAAATAGTGAAATTTTACTTTTGAAAGCCTATAGCCTTCAATTTCTGCTAAGTTTCGAAAATTATGAAATTTAATATTTTAAAGACTATAGTCTTTACTTTTATAGTGTTTGTAGAAAAAAAAGTGAAATCTCACTTTTTAAAGTCTATATCTTTTAATTACTATTAAGTTTCAAAAGTTATGAAATTCAATATTTTAAAAACTATAGTCTTTACTTTTACAGTGTATCTAGAAAAATAATGAAATCTCATTTTTTAATAAAGCCTATAGCCTTCAATTTATACTAAGTTTCGATAATTATGAAATTCAATATTTTAAAGATTATAGTGTTTACTTTTATATTGTTTCTAAAAAAATAGTGAAATTCACTTTTTAAAGCCTATAGCCTTCAATTTCTACTAAATTTCAAAAATTATGAAATTCAATATTTTAAAGACTATATTCTTTACTTTAATAGTGTTTCTAGAAAAATAGTGAAATCTCACTTTTTAAAGTCTATTTCTTTTAATTACTACTAAGTTTCAAAAATTATGAAATTCAATATTTTAAATACTATAGTATTTACTTTTATAGTGTTTTTGAAAAATAGTAAAATCTCACTTTTTAAAGCCTGTAGCCTTCAATTTTGACTTAGTTTCGAAAATTATGAAATTCAATATTTTAAAGATTATAGTCTTTACTTTTATAATGTTTCTAGAAAAATAGTGAAATCTCACTTTTTAAAGCCTATAACCTTCAATTTCTACAAAGTTTCGAAAATTGTGAAATTCAATATTTCAAAGACTATAGTCTTTACTTTTACAGTGTTTCTAGAAAAAATAGTGAAATCTCACTTTTTAAAGCCTAGCCTTCATTTTCTTCTAAGTTTCGAAAATTAAAATTCAATATTTTAAAGACTATAGTATTTACTTTTATATTGTTTCTCGAAGAATAGTGAAATTTCACTTTTTAAAGCTTATAGTCTTCAATTACTACTAAGTTTCGAAATTATGAAATTCAATATTTTAAAGACAATAGTCTTCACTTTATAGTGTTTCTAGAAAAATAGTGAAATTTCACTTTTTAAAGTCTATATCCTTTAATTACTACTAAGTTTCAAAAGTAATGAAATTCAATATTTTAAAGGCTATAATCTTTACTTTTACCATGTATTTAGAAATATAGTGAAATCTCACTTTTTAAAGCCTATAGGCTTCAATTTCTACTAAGTTTAAAAAATTATGAAATTCAATATTTTAAAGATTATAGTCTTTACTTTTATAGTGTTTGTAGAAAAATAGTGAAATCTCACATTTTAACGCCTATAACCTCAATTTCTACTAAGATTTAAAATTTATGAAATTCAATATTTTAAATATTATAGTCTTTACTTTTATAGTGTTTGTAGAAAAATAGTGACAACTCGCTTTTTAAAGCCTATAGCCTTCGATTTTTAATAACTTTTTAAAATTATGAAATTCAATATTTTAAAGACTATATAGTCTTTACTTTTATAGTCTTTCTAGAAAAACAGTGAAATCTCATTTTGTAAAGTCTATATCCTTTAATTAGTACTAAGTTTCAAAAGGTTATGAAACTCAATATTTTAAAGACTATAGTCTTTACATTTACAATGTTTCTAAAAAAATAGTGAAATCTCACTTTTTAAAGCCTATAGCCTTCAATTTCGAGTAAGTTTAAAAAATTATGAATTTCAATATTTTAAAGATTATAGTCTTTACTTTTATAATGTTTGTAGAAAATAGTGAAATCTTACTTTTTAAAGTCTATAGCCTTCAATTTCTACTAAGTTTTAAAATATATCAAATTCAATATTTTAAAGATTATAGTCTTTAATTTTATAATGTTTCTCGAAAAATAGTTAAATCACACTTTTTAAAGCTCATAGCCTTCAATTTCAACTAAGTTTTAAAAATTATGAAATTCAATATTTTAAAGACTATAGTCATTACTTTTATAGGGTTTCTAAAAAAGTAGTGAAATCTCACTTTTTAAAACCTATAGCCTTCAATTTCTATTAAGTTTCGATAATTATGAAATTCAATATTTTAAAGACTATAGTCTTTACATTTATAGGGTTTCTAAAAAAATAGTGAAATCTCACTTTTTAAAGTCTATAGCCTTCAATTTCTACTAAGTTTCGAAAATTATTAAATTCAATATTTTAAAGACTATATAGTCTTTACATTTATAGTGTTTCTAGAAAAATAGTGTAATCTCACTTTTTAAAGCCTATAGCCTTCAATTTCTACTAAATTTTAAAATTTATTAAATTAAATATTTTAAAGCTATAGTCTTTACTTTTATAGTATTTTTAGAAAAATAGTGACATCTCACTTTTTAAAGCCTATAGCCTTCACTTTCTACTAAGTTTTAAAAATTATGAAATTCAATAAGGTGAGATTTATGTATTTTTTATACACAATAAGAAGAAGATATAGAATTTAAATTATGAAATTACACTATTTTTTTTCATAAGTAGAAATTGAAGCCTATATACTTTAAATTGTTAAATTTCTCTATTTTTTTTAACTACACACAATAAAAGAAAGACTATAGACTTTAAATTATGAAATTACATGATCTTTTGATAAATAGTAGAAATTAAAGGCTATATACTTTCAAATGTGAGACTTCTATATTTTTTTAGATACATTATAAAAGAAAGTCTATAGACTTTAAATTGAAAAATATCAAAATCTTTTTATAAATAGTAGAAATTGAAGCCTATATACGTCATAACGTGAGACTTCTCTATTTTTTATAGATATACAATAAAGAAGACTCAAGATTTTAATTTAAGAAATTATATGATTGTTTTACATATAGTAGAAACAGAAGACTATATATTTTAAAATGTGAAATTTCTCTGTTTTCTTAAATACACTATAAAAGAAAGACTATAGATTTTAAATTATGAAATTACATGACTATATAATTTAAAATGAAAAAAATCTCGTTTTTTAGTTACACAATAAAAAAGGTCTATAGACTCTAAATCATGAAATTACATGATTTTTTTACATATAGTAGAAATTGAAGTCTATATACTTTAAAATATGAGATTTCTCTATTTTTTTAGATACACTATAAAACTAAGACTATAGATTTTAAATCATGAAATTACATTGATTTTTAAAATATAGTACAAATTGAAGGCTATATACTTTAAAATATGATATTTCACTATTTTTTTTACATACACAACAAAAAAAGACTATGTACTTTAAATTATGAAATTAGACGATCTTTTTACAAATAGTAGAAATTGAAGACTATATACTTTAAAATGTGAGATTTGTCTTTTTTTTTTACGTACACAATAAAAAAAAAAGCTACAAAGTTTAAATTATGAAATTACATGATTTTGTTTTACATATAGTAGAAATAGAAGGTTGTATACTTCAAAATGTGAGATTTCTCTATTTTTTTAGATACATTGTGTAAAAGAAAGACTATAGACATTAAATTATAAAATTACATGATCTTTTGATAAATAATAGAAATTGAAGGCTATATGCTTGAAAATGTGAGATTTCTCTATTTTTTTAGACAAACAATAAAAAAAAAACCTATAGTCTTTATCTTATGAAATTACATGATTGTTTTACATATAGTAGAAATAGAAGGCTATATACTTTATATAATGTGAGATTTCTCTACTTTTTTTTATACACTATAAAAGAAAAATAATAATTTTTAAATTATGAAATTACATGTTTTTTTTACATATAGTAGAAAATGAAGGCTATATACTTTAAAAAATGAGATTTCACTATTTTTTTTAGATATACAACAAAAAAGACTATAGACTTTAAAGTATGAAATTACATGATTTTTTCACAAATAGTAGAAATTGAAGGCTATATACTTTAAAATGAGAGATTTCTGTGTTTTTTAAGATACACAATAAAAAAAGATATAGATTTTAAATTATGAAATTACATGATTTTTTTTTTTGCATATAGTAGAAATTGAAGGCTATATACTTTAAATTGTGAGATTTCTCTATTTTTTTTTAAATACACTATAAAGGAAAGACTATAGACTTTAAATTATGAAATTAAATGATCTTTTTACAAATAGTACAAATTGAAGACTATATAATATAAAATGTGATATTTCTCTATTTTTTAGATACACAATAAAAAATACTATAGACTTTAATTTATGAAATTAAATTTTTGTTTTACATATAGTATATATAGAAGGCTATATACTTTAAAATGTGAGATTTCTCTAGTTTTTTAGATTCATTATAAAAGAAAGACTACAGAGTTTAAATTGTGTGTTAGTGTGAAAATAACGAACTCGGCTACGACTGAGTTATGCAACCGAGAAACAAATTAGCACAATGATCCCTTGAACAAGTCAGCTAACATCAAAGGGGGGACTCTACCCTTTAGTTATGTTCTCTCCACTCACTTCAAGGAAAAGAAAATATGGACTTAGAAGAAAAGAAATGAAAATGGTAAACTGAAAAGATTTAGAAATATATTGAACAAACAATTGTAGTACAATTTGAAATTTGTATATTTGTTAAAACTAACTACTGACTACTCCTATAGACATGGAAATAAGAATGAAATTAAAAAAATAAATAAAATGGCTTAGAAGATTTTTCTGCATGTCATGTTCTTCAGCTAAATATTGATATTTATAAACCCTTTGAGCTGCTTTGATATCTTGGAAACCACCTCCCACAATCTCCTTCTAGGTTAACTTCGATCAAAATGGCTTAAAATCTTCACTATCAACACCCACGATTATCATACTCACGTTCTATCTTTTCCTTCTATGCAAAACCACTTCAACCAAATATCATGGGCTCGTCCCGAACTTTCCGCAACTACCAAGATGACTCCATTCTTGCACGACTCAAACTCGCTACGACTAGTTAAGACTTCGGTTGAGAACCTTCGATTGATCGTACAATTTCAAATAATCTTTTTAACTCATCTTCTATGACTAATATTTCATCGACTATGCCAAATTCGGGTGTTAGCACAATGCCCCCTTATATTAATTAGTTGAGATTCATCAGTTGATTAATATAACCAACATCCGAATTTCTTTCCTTTTTTTCAAAATTTAAATAAAAATATATTTTCCAGCTACAGTGACCGTTACATCAGCTTTATTGGCAGTTCTGAAACCCTCATTAAAATCTTTGCAGCTTTATTAAACCATCATTTCTCTTTATCAAGATACTTTCTTGCTAATTCTCTTTGTCTCTTGATTTCTTTGAGCTTTCTCCAACCTTTCAATCCTTCTAATTTCTCCAACTCACGTCCAATGTCTTCCACCTTCATCGCTCACAACCAACACAAGAAGCTATACCAACTCGGCCCTCTATTTTCCCCCTCAGAAGATAATCGAGATAACCTCAAAACACTTCTTTTCCCTCACCAAATCGACCTTCTCATAGTTTCTCCGTCTTCTACTTTGTCGTTATGCCGACCCACCCTCAGGGCATGGCTGAAAGTAATGATAAGAACTCGATTTGGGGTTGAATTTATAGGATCTATATAGGAGTTATTTACACAAGAAAACTCAAAAGAAGATAAAATTTAGAGATAGAAGGAGAAGCTAGAACAGATTTAGGGTATAATACTGAAATAACAACAGAAACCTGAAACAAAAAATGGGTTCAGAAATATGGTTCAAGGATAATATCATAAACTACTTCAGGAGATTGGTTCATAGGCAGGATCAGAAGATAAGTTTAGAATATGGTTATGGAGTTGGAATTGAGTTCAGAAGATAAGTTCAATATATGGTTCTGAAGTTGGAATTAAGTTCAGAAGATATGTGCAGAAGTTAGTATCAGAATTTAGGTTCTTAAGTAAGTTCAGAAGCATAATTAGAAGTAGAGAACAGAAGTTCAATTCTGAAACCAGATCAAAAGATTAGTTCAGAAACAAGATCAGAATATTAGTTCAGAAACAAGATCATAATATTAGTTCAAAAACATGATAAGAAGATTAGTTCAGAAACATGTACAGAAGACTAGTTCAGAAACAAGATCAGAAGATTATTTCAGAAGATTAGTTCTGAAGTTATTTCAGAAGATGAGTACAAAAATTAGATCAGAAGTTGGGTTCGGAATCTAATTCAGAAAAATGATTCAGAATGAAAGCTCAGAAGCTAGCTTAGAAACAAAAGTTCATAAACTGATTCAGAAATAAATGCATAAACTACTTCAGAGGCAATGTTCAGAAGCTAAGAGTTCAGAGAATAATAATTGAGAAGCTAACTCGATCAATTAAATAAAATAGTAAAGAAGGTTTCAGAAGATTATGTATAGATATATATATGTATGAATACTACAGAATTATACAACAATAATTAAAATGAAGCAAAGATACAAGAAACAAGATAATAGGCGCCACTCCAGAGGAGATAAGCCCAAACGGCACAAATAAAAATAAATGTGCCTTTGATAAGTCTAAAATGTGTTCGATGAAGAACAAAAGAGATTGAACTCTCAGATTTCAATTAAAACTTACTTGTGTCTGTATTACAATGAGTTTCCTATTTATAAACTCGAGTGAATCACACTCCAAACTTGCCCAAGCCTCCACTAACATTATTTAATCTTATCAGCTCATTATTGCACAAAAAGGCACTACATTTGACCCCCCACTCAGCACTAAATAAATTTTTAAAAAAAATATTATTTGAGCATTATGCAAACTCATTATTCAAACACAAAATCCCCACAAGCAAAGTATGCCACTATGCCACTAATAAAATTAAAATCTGAACTTTATTTAAAGCAAAGAAATTGAAATAAGTCATAATTTCTTGATCAGAATTCATGTAGCCCATTATTTGATTATTTTTCTTGGTCCATAAGCTCTTAATTTTGGGTATTAATGTTGCAGCCCACTCTCCTTAATGATCCTCTTTATTTTGGATGCAAAATACCAATATGGACTTTATTTCCTCGATTTGCTTCTCATCATTGGCTGCAATAAATTGAGCTAAGACTTTCTTAGCCTCCTTTGCTCTTGCACGAGTCATTCGACCTCCTAGTCCTTGTATGTCTTTGTTAAATCCTTCCCTGGTCATGTTCTCATCAAGTAACCACAGAATATGAACAATGATTCCACCATTTGGAGTTGTCGTACACCAATGACTGAATTAATGGAAAAATTTATGACGCGCTAAAGCTTAGTTTGATCTTCATTCTTTGCTCCACTTCCCTCATCTATTCTCTTGCAGAATTATGGAATCCTAGGTGAAGTAGGAGCAAAATAGATTAAGTGTGTTAAACTTTTGTAATAAGTCCCACGTAGCTTAGATGTGAAAGTCATCCTTCCTTAGCACTAGATAAAGAATTCCATGTAACCTGTTGTTTTGCAAGTTGAATTGAAAGTGTTATTTGCTTTATATAAGTTTTGTGCTTATTTCCTCTAAGCTCTTAATTAACCATTATATAATAAATACATGTCGATTTTTTTTTTTTACGAAATATATGTTAATTTACTATTTTATATATAACATATTTTTTTAATTTTAATATAAAAAATATAACTTTTCGTGCATTACACGAGTACGAAACACTAGTTATACATATAATAATTACTTTATTCAATTTATCGAATTAACTTCATTTCCAAAAAAATTACAAGATAAAAAACATTATAAAAAAAATGTTTAATAGTGGTAAATGATTGTGTGATTTATGTATTTACTGAATTTACAAGTAATGGGCTATGCATCACCAAGTCTTTATTGTTCTTCATTTTTTAATTTTCATTTCATAAAAAATAAATATTATATTATTTAAAAGTTTTCTAAATAATTTTTTGAATCATTTAAGACTCTTATTTTAAAAAATGCTACAACAAGGTTTTTTTATTTCTATACTTATTTAAAAGCCCTTATTATTTTCATGCTGAATTCTGTTTTTACTCTTATTACATTATTGCAATTCCATGTTGAAAACCCCCCGTCAAGAGTTACACAATGTTTCGCCTCCCGTATATCACACACGTAGCATGTGTTTCAATAGGGTTACACAAAAATGCAACCGTACCACAAATAAAGCTTGTAATATTGTTCTTCAAGTGTCACGTTATTTAATAATTTCAAATAAAATTCAACATATTAAGCATAATAACAATGATAATATTGATCATTGATATCAATTTGTTTGACTATGTGGAGATCCAAGCCAAAGCTAACACAAAAAGCACAAATATGTTAGTATGACTTGTCCTACGTAATGGGAAAGCTTCGTTGAGGACTGATGGTTGTGTTGACTGAGGCTTTTCAATATCAATTGCAACTCTCATACCCTTCAAACAAAAACCTTTGCCACTAAGAAAATAATATGACTTCTCCTCTGCTAGTTGGAATACATCTCTCCCTCCTCTTGTGATGTTATTAATAAAGCTTGTGTCAATGCAATTCTCATAACTTGTTTTGTTCACCTCCAGAACATTGTAGATATGCTTGTCAAAACCAAAATCTATGAACAGAAGGCGAGTATAGAATAGTTAGCTAACCACTTTGCAGAAATCAAAGAAGCACAAATACTTTAAAACAGTAGTTATATTACATGATTCTATATCTATCAAATCAAATACTTTTTAAAATACTTGAACATTTATATTTAGAAGATTATTCTTAATTTTTTCATGTTTTATTTCAATGTAAATTTTATAATAGGAAATACATCCATCTTATGCATACATATCTATTTAGATCTTTTAAATAATAGATTTAATTATTTTTCACACTTATCTTGTAATAAGTTTATATATTCTTATTATCGTTTATAAAATTTTATATGATTATTATGAAGTTTCCAAACATTCCTACATACTAGTTATCTTGATTTTATTTCTAAAGAATTATATTTTCGTATTATATTCAAATCATGTCACATGTACATATATGCATCATAGACAAAAGAAAAATTGATGTGTACAAAAAATATCTCAACTTCCGTAACAATTATTTTATATAAACTATTAGATAAAATGTAAATTTTATTTGAGTAGGATCTCATACTGTTGATATAAAATTCTCGATACATAGACCAAAATTTTCATTTTTGTAGAAATAATACTACTATAGCCAAAAATTGCTAAAATTGGGAATTGAAGGAAGCTTACATAGCCAATCGCCCTTGTAAAAGTGCTCATGACTTGCCCACTCCGTAAAGTTAATTTTTGGTGCCCAGGTATTCCTTCCTCCTCCTACCCTGTGCAACACAGGCTCTCTGCTCTCAGTTCTATAATATCCTACTGCCATGGTTATAAACAAGTACAGGATTACTTTTTTCTTGATCTCCATTATATTCTCAAAAGTAGTTTTTTCTCAATAATGAAAACCTTCTAAAATGAGCAACTAGAAATTGTAATATTTGAATGTGGATATGTAATAGTTGATGCCAATGCATAGAAGATTCGAACTATATATGGATTTTGCAACAGGTAAAACCACTTCCATGATAAAATTCATGCTGATCAAACATCTCAAAAAGTGTGATGAAATTGCACTTTGGTGGCAGATTTTATGTTTGTAGTTGGTACCTATGTGCTTCTTCCTTTAAGTAACAATCATACATTTCTTGTGTCACTTGCTTGAACAAAAAGAATAAATTATCTCGTGTGAAAATTTCTTGATTTAAAATGTATTTTTTTTTTAGCATTGCTAGAGGTACAATAAAAAATCAGTCAAAACAGCCAATAAATAGGAATTTGGGTCATAATCACCCAACCCATTAAAAATATACTCATGATTAAAATGGTATTTAGGCCATAAAACATTAAATGGACTTTGTTGACTGTTTTGGCCGAAAAAATGTTATTCCCCAAGCATTTATGATTTTTTTTAGTCACGTATTTTGATCAATTGATTGTTTATGTAAAATTTTCGCGAGAGATTCATTCTTTATGATTATTTTCTTGTTTCATGTCTTTCAAAGAAAAACCAATTAAAATCATGAGGGTGAACTCACTTTTCTATGACTTGTTAGTATAAATCATCAATTATATATGCCCTCCCACCAAATCAATTACACTATTTTCACATGCATAAACTGTCATGATGGACGCGATGGTTCATAATTAAATGAGAATATAAAATTCAATGTATCAAAATTAAATTCATACTTTTATAAATAAAAATGAGAACCCAAAGAGAGAGGTTGAGATCATGTATCTTTTCATCCACAAACAATTACAATATCATATTTAACATTAGCCCAATTAAAAGGCAATAATACTTTGTGTACAGTGATAAACCAAACAATACAACCAATGAGCCTATTTTAACTTCGTTTTTTACCCAAATAATTATTGAGATGATGATGAGCTGAACAATTGTAACACAAAATCTCATTTACTGGTTTGGCTGTTTCTCATACATTTAGCATCACTCATTAAAAAGCCTTCTAAATCGAATATGAGAAAAAAGAGCACTAATCCAAAAGATAAATATATAACCCAAAATATAAGACTAGCCACGTCCATGATATGCTAAGGATTTAATTAATTGCTCTTGTAAATCATAAATAATTGAAAGCTTTTTTATTTAAATTGAAATAATTAGTTTTTCTATTAAATATTAAAAATTTATAATATATGATACATAGAAGGGTATTGCTGAAATAAGAACTCATAATTATAACAATTTCATCTTTAAAATTCCATCAATCCAAACATAACCTTAGAGCCAATTCAAACTCTATTCTTTGGAATCACAAGACCTTTATACATTCCCACTTGATTCAAGAAACAAGTGGTGACAAAACAAAGGAGAAAAAATAGAAGCAATCTAACCAATCAACTACATATAATACATCAAACTGGTTTGTATGTTGGCAAAATGATGATCATGCTCCTGTTACTTTTATTTGAAAGATGAGGGTTGGCTTATAATCAATGAAACAACAAGAGTAATTCATTCAAGCACAAAGCTAATTTGTGACCACCAAAAAAATGAGAGACAAAGTATCTAATTTCCAATAGGAAAATGAAGTTATGAACATCAAAGCAATTATTTACCAGAGAACCAGGACAGAGAAAAAATTTATCACAAATTCACAATCAAAATAAGGAAAGTGTCACACCTTTGCAACAACTACAACAGTCACAAACTGCTATTTTTTCTCCCTCAATGTTGTGATTGATGAAAAACCCTTGTAGATCTAATTCAATTGGAATTGGAATTTGATATCACAATAACCTGCTGAGAGACTTGATAAGCAATTTCAAATTCTTCCTTGTAGCTTCATCACCGGTGAAACCCAAAATATCAGAGCTAATATTCTGCAAAAATCCAATATCCACCAAATATACAAATACAATCAATAAAATGGGGAAGTTATTCGTATTTATATTTGGAGGAAATTCCGAAATGAGTAATGCTACATGTACACCACAAAATCAGTCAATATCAGCCACCATATGCAATAATACAACTTTTTAAAACTATTAATCCAACTTTTAAAATGTTGGATTAATGTATAATATTAAAAGTTGGATTAATAGTTTTAAAAAGTTAGATTATTACATATGGTGACTGATGGTAACTGATTTTGTGGTGTAGAAAAAACATTTTTCTTCCAAAATTTAGGTGCTACCTCAATGTTCTTCAGGGTAAAGATAAGAGTGTAAATGGACTTTTGGATCAGCTCAGTGTTCTCAGGGGTCATAATGGATGAATGTACCCTTCTGCATATGCATAGGATTTCAGTTAGTTATGGTACAAAGAAGAGCCATAAACAAGCCATCATACTTAAAGAAGGTTCTGTAAGTAAATAAACAAAAG
Organism: Aeschynomene evenia; assembly: GCA_013621005.1. Taxonomy (NCBI): domain Eukaryota; kingdom Viridiplantae; phylum Streptophyta; class Magnoliopsida; order Fabales; family Fabaceae; genus Aeschynomene; species Aeschynomene evenia. The sequence goes on along the minus strand of CM024265.1, from coordinate 20,993,671 downwards.
CAAGAGAGATTTAGTAATGAACCTCAAATCCTCAGAGGCTTGAGTAAGACTACGGGTTAACTCCTCAACTTCCTTCAATAGGCCACTATCTCGGACTTCAGCCAACAAAGGTTGAATATCTTCAGCCATGGCTTTGATCTGAGACATCACTACATCAAAAGGAAAATATGGGTTTGATATGAGAATGCATGATAGAAATAATACTTAGTCAGAGAGATAATACATAAATACGAATAAATGTGAAGGTGCATGAAAGAGTCCTGGTATCCATTCACTAATGCTGAAAATAGATCTCCATCTGTGATATGCTAAGAGATTGGAAGCTTTTAGTCTTTTACATATTGATTTGTTTATTCTTTTTGGGTTGAGGATTTCTTGTCCACTATGCCATATGAATTATTCTTCTCCTCGTGTTAATGAAATTTCTTCTTTTATCACAAAAATAAAAAGAAAAAGAAAGAAAGAAAAAATAACGATGCCCTAACTTCCATCGGGGAATTGCAAGCATCAGAAACAAGTATGAAGTACAAGCATAAAATAAAACAGAGAAAATAGCATGGGCATAAAGACCTTCACCCTCCTAACTTCCTCTCAGTTTCTACCTGTCCTTTCCTCACACTCTCCTCGGACATACAACCGTATTTCCCTTCTACAATCCCACAATACCTCAGCACATTCTCTCTCCTATGCCACCTGAGCCTAACTAACTACCCCCTTCATAATTTTCTTGCTACTTTAAGCCTGGCCAATTCCTCCTTGCATGCCCCTTCGCCATTTCAGCCTTGTCCCTATAACATATATTAATTAAATATGTGGGACCACAACAGGGACCCAAGTTAGTCCCTACTACTGGAGAGAAGAGTGTCTCCCTTGATCCCTATTCTCTCTTTTGTGATGCATTATATATATGTGACGGTACTTTTATGACAAGTGGAGCCCAAATAGGGACCAAAATTGGTCCCTCCATTGAAGTTGCTCTAACCAACTCCTTTTGTGTCTTATCATCCTATTGGATCTGACTGAAGCCCAATTCCTCTATTCCTCTTATGACAGTATTTCCAGCATTAGTGACATCATCTTGTCCTCAAGGTAATGCTTTGAAATGTACAATACTGAAAATTATCAAGGGGTCCCAAATCTTGAAACATGCTAAGCAAAGTATAGCTGTAGCATAGTAACATCCTTGTGGGTCCATAGACTTAATACAATCTCCTCTGATGAAGATTATCCTTACTCCATAGTCAACTAGTACCCAGCAACTCTCCTCCCAGTCAACTTCTCTGAACTTAAACTCTGCTACCTGTGATTGAAGTAAGGAACCATATTCTAAGTGGCTTACTCCTAAATGGCTTCCCAAAGTAACAGACATTCAAGAAGCTAAAGACCTAAATGGTTTCTCCAATGGCAATAGTGCATATTAAAACACCAGAGTTTACTGACACTCATCATCATTTTGTCTATCAATTTTCCAACTTGTGCATAATCAGAGTAGCAGACATCACTATTAAACTGCTGTTGAATCATCAAAATGTTGTAAAACCAAAATATGTTTCACAGTATTTGAACAAGGACAAGTGGTTTTACCGCAGAAATGTTATTTTTGCTTCGGACTATTTGATGCCACAAGGATGCATCAAGAGACTAACAAATACTTAAAATAGAGGACCATGGATTTTACACTTCCAAGAAACCATGACATATCTATGAACTTGAAATTCCATCTCTTATGTTCCTTGATTAAGCACTCAAGTTTCTCAATTAGCACTTGTGATGACCTGTATAATATGCTACCAATGTAACAATAGCAGATAATAAAATTGAATTCCCCATCAAGTCTTATTATACAGCACTCATGGACACTTAAGATAATATAATAAAGGGCAACCATCCACTTTGTATATGCAAATTGCAGTTTAACTATCTAATCAAGACTCAAGAGGGCATCTTAGCAAAAATCAATAACACTAGCATATGTAACATAAATCACACCTTTATAAGAAGTGGTTTCGCTTCTTCAATAACAGAAGAAGCTCGTTCAGCCAATGAATAGGTATTGGCAACACCAATTTTCTCCACATCCTGCCCAAGGCGGGTAAATATCCCAACCAATGCATCCAAACTTACTCCTTGGTAGCCCTTAATCTTTTCTCGGTCACACACGATTAGACCTTCTTTAGGACATTCTTGATCAAGAGGTCCAGTTGACGGTGTTGGAATCGGGTCTCGTGGAGTAATGTCTATTATAGTCTCCATAAGAAGACCTGACTGATTAACTTCAATCAGTGAATTCCGTGGTATGATTGTTTTATCATCTTCAATCTACAAACAGAATACCAAAGGTTTGAATTAACGCACCAATTAAAGAAAGCAAAATTTCAAAGCTAAACTATATTTTAATAACTATCGCAGGGAATGGGAAGTGAAACAAGATTTAATATCTCTAACAAGATCATTATTGAAAGGCACCTCAACAACTGCCTCAATACTTCTTAGGGAAGGATTCACACGAATGACATCGCCCACAGTCACCCCTCTGATCCTCACAGGTGTTCCGGTGCATATACCACAAGCCTGAGCAAACTCAAACACTGCAGTATACTTCCTGAACTTGGATCGTATTTGGAAACCCCTCAACCATGCCAAACTAAGCGCAAACAGAACTGCACCGGATACTAAAAATAGTCCAACCCCACCTTCCCAAATGCTCCTACCACCAAACCCAAAATCACTTAATGGGCGAAGCGTTTGTCTCCAAACAGTACGAGGAATGTTCAAGACAACTGCAAGTGGATTCTTTGCTCCCGAAGACGATGATGGTTCGGCATGCCCTGCATCAGCAGATGTAGCTCTAATTCTGCTGATTTTTCTCTGGGGTCTAACTGGAAGAAACAGCATGCAATTCGAAGAGCTTCCTGGTATGGTAACAATAGATGAAGATAAAGCACTAGGCAATGTTGAAACATGCATTGGAGGGCTCCCAACCATCTTCAACACAGCTTCCTAGCGCCAAAATACTGCCGTTCCCCAAAATTGAACGGAAATTAATATTATAAACTTGAGCTGCTAAAAATTTTCCCTACAAAACAAAAACCACATAAATTTTATCAAAAATGAGTTATAATTACTATGCAAAGAGAAATTAAAAAAAAAACACCAGTAAACAACAAAAAGACTATATCATAATCAATTTTGAAGGTTAAAAAATCAAATTGATAAAACAAAAAAAGGACCCAACATTGAATAATGTAAGCAAAAATGAACCCAATAAATCAAAGCTCCAGAAAATAAACTCTAGATTTCGGACTACTAATAATAACTTACACTTTCCCTTCCCAAGATAACTGAAAAAAAAAAGTCCCAAATTGATAAGAAAGAGATACTAAATTGGTTTTCACTTGCACCCAAAATCCCCATGCAAAACTAGGTTGTGGGTAAACATGAAAAATGCCCATGAATCAAGATTTCTCATGAGTATCTCTGGTCAGTGAAGTTTGCCATAGTGAGATAATGGGTCAGACAAAATTTGAAAATTGAAACAATTAATAATTAATTAATTAATAATCATTAAAAGAAAAGAGGTAGTACTGGTTAACGCTTTCATTCTCATGAAGTAAATGGAGAGAGAGAGAGAGGTACTCTGGAGAGTGAAGAGAGTCAAGGCAACGCGACGGATCCGTATGTATGACTATGAAGCAGCGCAAGCCATTTTGGATTTGGACGGTGAATTGGAATACGAATTCGGAAGTTTAACGAACCGAACGGATGAACGCTTTGATCCAATAACAAGCCTAGCCTCAATCTGTCAGGGTAAGTTTGGTAGAAAAGTTATTACTTGGATTGAGAGAATAAAAAAATTTATTTATTCTGAATCATATTTATTTTTCTTTTTTACATACGATCAAATAGATCAATTATAATAAAAAAAAATTAATTCAATACCCAGAAAAATATAGGGTACCGATAATACCCAACACATGTATATGTCATAGTTTATAGATAAAATTAATTTAAATTTTCTAGATTTATATAACGGGTATCTAGTAATCTTCAAAAATTAATTTAATTTATATTGATATTTTCTAACTTTATCAATTTATGAAAAAAAAACTCAATTCATAACATGTCGCTAGAGAGAGAGAGCGTATTATGCAAGAGATAGAAGAAGAAGAGGTGTGATTGGGAATAAGACACGTCTAGGAATGCTGCGATCATGACCACAGTGGTCGGTTGGTTCCAAATTATATTTATTTTAACAAATATTAATAGATTAAACATACAATTGTGTATCAGTACCCAATAAAAATATTGGGTACCGAATAAATCCAAAAAAAACTGAAATAAGTATCAATTATGAATATATAACAATTATATTATATTAAAATATCAAAAAATAAGTAATGGAAACCGTTGGTAGCTATTTGCGCTACTTAAAATATCTAGTCATGGGGTGTGTATAGAAAATGTATAGTAGGTAGAGATTTACCTTTTATGAGAGATCTTTCGTCTCGAAAAAATTAATCATCGGTGTAATTCTCGAATCTAATATCGATCAAGCTGGAAGAAGAAAATTTCTTTCCATAGAAGCAACAAGTTGAATCTACGATTAAAAAGGCTAACGTTCATTACTAATGAAGACATACGAGGTTACTCTAGAGTATAAAACCAAGAAGAGACAAGATATGTTCATCAAGTCATGGCTTCCAGCTTCAATGAGTACCTCCTTTGCTGGGCATAGAATCGTCGCAAGGCGATCATTCTACGCAAGGTAACCATTGGTCCCCTTGCGTCCAATGTTCGCCAATGCATGTGGTTGTTATGGGAGACCTCTGATTTACTATTTTTCTTCCTATCTTATTCTCTCATCTACACTCTAATTACAATATAATATCATTATATTTATATTTATACTTATATTGACATATTATAGATCATTAAATTCTTATACAAGATGAGATAATGATGCTAGAATAGGTTTAATTAATTGAGAAGGTAATGAATAAGAGTAAAAGAGAGTTAAATGAATTAATATGATAATGTTCATGTTGTGGAATGATGATACGATGTTTTGTTATATATAAAGGCATGTCTATAAAGATGATGATATGAAATGTTTATGATTGTGAATCGTAGATTAAAAACCCATAAGTCCAGGTTCAGTGTGATGGGTTATGTCATCATCTCTACCTGACAAAGTGGACAATGTCTAAAATTTAAAAAAAAATGTTAAGTAATTTGTGATTCGTAGCTGAATTGATAAACGAACATGGCAAACTCAATTACCAATTATGAGTTGGGACCAACAGATGAAAGAGCCCCCTCTATCCCATATGTTTACTAGAGATGATTAAATGGTATAAGCTCATAACCTAGGAAAGAGTGCTGGAGAAGGAGAGATTGGAATGATGTCACGTGCCACATATATTAATAATAAAAGAAGGCTAAGTACATAAAGAAAGAAATGAATTTATGATATATGAATATTTATTTTTTACTCGTTATGTAAATTATGTGAGTTGAGCTTAGAGATTATTAGAATAAAAATGGCAACGTGGGAGTACCTCCTAGGGTTAGTTCTGGCTAAGGAAAGATATGGTTATTAAATGGTCTCAATCTTGACTCATCACTATTTCCTATGAGCTTGTCAAGTTGTGCTACTTGGACTATGTGTACTATTCTAGTATACAACTAAGATCTTAAAGAGTATGATGCATTCATGATGATATATAGGATGCATGTGTAAGACATAAATACTTGTTAGCTTGAATAACCAATTATGAAAATTAATTATAATTGAACCATATATGATCACACTAATTTTTAAAATAAACGCGAGATAGCCTGGGGCTTTATAATACCTTAGCTTTTATTAAGTTATAATTCGATGAGATTAACCAGTCTTAATTGTGGTCTAATTATGTTGGGATAAGAATGTCATGTTGAGTTTTGCATGAATATGTGATATATGTATTGTGTGTTTGAGTGTAGATGAATTTGATGAGTTATTGATGATCATATTGTGTATGATGTATGTTAATGCTATTTAAGATATATTGTATTGGTATTGAGGTGAATGAATTATTTGTATATGTCATGGGAATGTAAGAGTACATAGGAATGCATTGTTGAGGGCATTTTGAGTGAATCTGCAACTTCTGCGATTATGCCCAGTGTTGCCCGCTAGCGGCTGATGTTTGTCCGCTAGCGGACGCCCTTGTGAAGCATGGGCGCTAGCAGTCATGATGTGCTAGCTAGCGGCCACATGCATATCAACACCATATTCTGCATTTTTGCATTTTGGTCCCCAATTCCTCAACTCTTGTTAATTGCAGTCAAGCCCTCCCCAGATTACACAACCTTTTCATTCCAGAGAGCCCCTCTCACTCAAACACTTAGCCTTCATCTTTCTTTCTCTCTCTCTCACACTCAAGAACACTCACACACACACTCATCTTTGACTTCACCAATTCACACCCCAAACCCCATTAAATCCGAGATTTAATCACATATTATTAATCTACTCATCTTCCTTTTCAATTTCAATCAATTAAAATCTCCAAACAACGTATTTCATCATCATCAATTTTGAAGCACTTTGAGTAGAGATAGTAAGAGGAGGAGAGAATTTAAGCTTGTTTTGGAGGACTACAAGAGGTATGAGTTTAGGTTTTATTTTGTTTATGTATGTACTGTTGATAATTGTTATGATTTCTGGTAAAATTTGAAGAATTATAAACGTATATGTGTTGTTATGTTTTCTGAATTCTGGTGCAGAACGAGTATGATCGCTAGCGATTGTTGCATGCGCTGGCGGCTGTGGCGTTACCTGCTAGCGGGCAACCAAGGTGCATGCGCTAGCGGCCAAGTTGTGGTCCGCTAGCGGGTCCTCTATCGTGAACAACCACTAGCAACCAAGAGTTACTTGCTAGCAGGTGGTCCGCAGAATTTCTTAATTTTTATGGATTTTCCCGAAATTACTTCCAATGCCAACAAAATGTTTTATGTACTGAATGTATGATTTAATTGTATCTGTTATGAGGTGAATATAAGTACATGATGATGAATTGTATGATTAATAAATGTGTTATGAATGGTCTTGTAATAATAGGATTTTACTGTAAAAGTGATTGTATGATGATTATATGATTGAAATGCTCTTGAAATGATGCTGATGATATGATGTTGTAATAATATGATAATGAAAATCATTATGAGGAATAAAGAGATTAGTAACCTTCGCCATGTAACGAGAGCTACTGAAGGAGGGTTGGCAACCTCGTCATGTAGCATCATTAATAAAGGGAGGTGAAGTTACCCCATCTTCCCATTATGATAGGATGATGAGCTCATATCTAGGGATCTTGTTAGGTTGGAGGAGATGTACAGGAGGATGGTTTGCCAAAAGATTAGAGTTAAAGATTTAAGTTAAAATTAAAGAGAAAGTCAAGCTATGAGATGTGTATGATTGTCATAAATGATATACTAGCACCAATGACATGATGATCATTTTAAATCATACAGTTGAATGTTAGAATTAAAATCGACAAAGATGCACATAGGATTTAAGTTGCTTAAGAAAATATATGCTTTTGAAAACCCAATGTAATATGGATTTGGTATGATTCACTTATTTCACAATAAACTCGAAGTGACACCCCTACTGAGCTAACTTCTCAGTTGTTCACCCCTTATGTTTTTTCCTTCTTTAGAGAACACATTGGACTCAAACGTGCAGGCAAGCCAAGGACCAATGCAGCCATAGTTTGTGTTTTCTGCACTTTTATGATGTAATTTTTTTTATGTATGATTCGTTGTTATTTGGATGATTTTATAAGCTTATGTTGAGACCGGACTTATGTTAGCCGATAGATACTTATGTATGGTTTGTATCATGGTGGAATCTTATGAGTCCGGGCCGATGGACTTGTGGGATAAATCTCTATCATCTATTTACTTTTAAGTTAAGGATGTGATGGGAGACTTTATACTGTATGAGTTCAGAATGCATGTATGTATATACTTAATATAGAAATGTATGTTTGTTTAATAATGGTATGTACGTACGCGAAGAGTCCTTACTTTCACTTTTAAAAATCATTTTAAAAGTTGAGACTCCTGAGTATTTTCCATATATATTACTTTTGAAAACAAGTCAAGCTATGACAATCGAGATGTAACTATCGATATTTGGTCCAAGGTGATTTAAGCACTAAGGATTAATTACTTGAGAGTTACAGGCTTGAGGAAAAATAATTCATCCCAAAAACCTACTGAGTTTTGTTGTTCAAGCTACTCACCATGTTGCATTTTTTTCTCGTCCTTAGATAGTTTAGTAGGCGGATCAACAAGAGCATCATGAAGAAGAGATAGAAGGCATGTTATGTACAAGTCAACGTTGGGTGTTACAAAGGATAAATTTCAATATAGATTTATTATTGTTATACGTACATGTACTAAGAAATGTTATATTACATTGAATGCTTCTACTTGAATGTAATATTACTGATTAACAATAATGATCGTCGTACAACAGAAATACGTTCAACAAGTATTAAATAGCACACATTCCATATCATGTATAACACACGTTCGGTATTTGTTGGACGTATTTTTTGTTGTACAAAAAATATTATTATATTATTAATATGTATGTAATTACAATTCAATAATGTTTGTTGTACAACAGAAATACATCCAACGTGTGCTATACATAATACGTAATGTATGTCATATATATAGCACACATACGTATGACACACATTACATATTATAAATAGTACACGGATACTAGTTAGATATATTTATGTTGTATAACAAATATTATTGATTAAAATATACATACAGTATGGAGGACCAATTCAAGATTTAACCTATTTTTCATATTATCCACTTTTTATATTTCAATTTTATTCTCTACGGTACTAAAATATTTGACCCAAATGTCAAAATTTCTATCCCAAATGTCAAATTCAAATTCAAGTGCTAAAATGTTTATTAAAAATGCCATAGCATTTGTCTCAATGTCAAATCATTTATTTAAGCTTACTATTAAAGATAAAAAATTTTGACATCTACACGATAAATAAAATTGTCAAGAAATATTTATAATAAAATATTATCTGTTTTTATTATAACTTTTAAATACTATAAACTCAAACATGTTATAAATATTTTTGAATCACATATCAAATGAGTGAAATATTAATATATTATTTATTCATTTTATATGTACAAGTGACTTTGATTTATTACTTTTTAAAATGAATAAACTAGTCCTTATTTTTATAAATTGTTAATCATTTTGGTTCTTTACTTTTCAAAATTGTCAAATTGATTTTTCACTTTACAAACTCTGAGTCAAGTTAATCTGTCTCATAATATCAAAGTGAAAGAAAAAAATGTACTAATTTTGAAAAATGAAGGATCAAATTTATTTATAATCTATAAAGCGAATGAATTATTAATTTAAAAAATTTATTAACGAAGTAATTTATAATTTGCAAAAGTGAAAAATCACTTTACTTATTTTAAAAAGTTAAGGTACATTTGTCCGACCAAATTTTCATTTCACAGAATAATATTTGTTGTACAACAAAAATACGTTTAACAAATATCTAACGTGTGCTATACATAATATGAGATATATATTATATATGTGTTATATAAATAGCACATATTCCAAATTATATATAATATAATTGGATATTCATTAGTCATATATTTTTTTTAATTATTAGACATATTTTGATTGCACGTTAAACCATGGTTGATATCAAATATATTAAAACAATACAAAAATATCAGGCAGACATCCCAAGCTCAATGAAAAAATTTCACTAGTCTTAGAAATATGGGTACCTCTGATGCAACATGTCCGAAGTAGTCAAAATGGGACCCCACCAAAATAAATAAGATAAAATCGTGTGTTTAGGCTGCTGTTGTTCTTTGAACGTTCTAAATCGCAATCATCCTCTTTGTTTATTTTTTTTTTCATTTTTTTAATATTATTTCTGTTGAACACAAAATTGACCACGCTGCCTCCTCAGCTATGCCGTGGACATTTTCTTCTTGCTTAGCTCAGATAGACTCTGATACTTGCTCTGTTTTCTTCACACCCTTTTGCTTTTCTTCCTCTTCTGTTTCTCATTCATGGTTTTGCTGTTGGTTTAGTACAATAAACAACAATACCACCATACCCATTTCATCATCATGGGAAATTCCTGTGCTAAACCCGTTGCTCATGTTTCTTCCTCTAATTTTGCTGGTTAGTTACTTAGTTTCTCTTCATTGATTCAATCATCTTTATTGTATGTTTCTTTTTTTTGGTGTTTTTGGTGTTCTGTTCCTGAATAAACCCATTTTCTTGCATCTATTTGTTTGCTGTTCTTTAATCTTGTGATGGAGTAAATGAAGATTCTGAAGCTGCTTTGCAATTCAGGTTGCAAAGAGTTTTGAACAATTTTGCATTTTTGAAGATATTTTGTTTTGAAATTGGTCTTAAATCTGGTAGTGGGTGATTGATTGGTTTTCATTTTTATTTTTTATTTTCATTTTATGTTTTCTCTATTTTTAGAATTTTGTAAAGAAAGTGCAGAGAAAATAATATTAGTATGGATTTAATTTTCATTTAGTACAATTTTGTTGTACGTTCATCCAATTATGTGCTACATCAGTCATGATTGTATTTTTTATTTTTTCTCTTCCATTACCTGAAAAATCATATAAATAGAGTGTTTTGATTGTATGACATTGTAAAATATGTTTATACTGTGTGTATTAAAATTAAACTTTTTTAGTATTTCTTTTACAGAATTTTGAAAATAAAGAAAATAGAAAATGAAAATTTAAAATGAATAGGTGTAATTCTCTCTTTCTTGTCCAGAATAAAGGCATCGGTATTCTAAGTATTGCACTAAAAAGAAAATTACTTAGTTGGATTCTTAGATGAAGTCAGTAAGATTTGAAGTTTGAATTTTGGGTACCAACATTTTTCTGTGATATTGCTTTTCCAAAAGTCATTCTTTTTTGCTTTCTGGGAAGTTCAAATATTTCAGAATTAGAATCTGTCAGACTTATCTTAAACAAAACATGAATTGACTTGAAGAAGTTACATGTGATAGAGATGTTTACAAGATTTTGTAGTTATTCTCATGGCTGATTTTGACTGACTTTTCTTTTACTCACAGGAAGTAAGAAGAAGCCTCAAAGTAAGGCAAGTCAGAATTCAAATCCTTCTGTGCAAAAAGATGCATTGAAAATTTCTAAATCAAATGTTGAGAAATCCATCTCCTCTAACCTTAAGTCCTTCAGCTTCAATGATCTAAAGGAGGCCACTAAGAACTTCCGGCGAGAAAATTTAGTTGGTGAGGGAGGGTTTGGGCGCGTCTTCAAGGGATGGATTGATCAAAATACCTATGCTCCCACAAAAACAGGAAGTGGGATTGTTGTGGCCATTAAGAATCTTAAGCCAGAAAGCTTTCAAGGTCACAAGGAATGGCTTGTATGTGCAATAAGAACCTTAAATTGAAGCTAACATTTGTCTTTTTGACCGGTTGGTCTTGTTAGGTATTGACGGATTTTTATCCTTTCTGTTGGCAGGCCGAAGTCAATTATCTAGGGCAGCTTCACCATGAAAATCTGGTGAAACTTATTGGTTATTGTTTGGATGGAAAAAGCAGGCTTCTAGTTTATGAATTTATGCAAAAAGGAAGTTTGGAAAATCATTTATTCAGAAGTAAGTACATTTCACTCTAAGCATATTTGGCCTCTCTGTTACTTACCTATTGTTGGTAGCTAAGAAGCATGGACAGTGACACGGACACGGAGACACATCAAATTAAAAAACTACAGGACACAAACACGGCATATATGTTAAGGGATATAATCATTATGTTAATTTGACTTTTTTTTTTGTCTAGTAAATTGGGTTGGATTTGATCTTAAGTTTCCTCATAAAACAGAAAAAAGAAAAGAAAACAATTCGTGATGTCCATGGTAGATATCTAGCTTGTGTTCATGGTGTGTCACGACGTATCCGATGAGTGTCAGATAGTGTCCAGCGCGTGTCCACCGGATGTCAGTGTCTCCCACGTGTCGGACACGTCTTAGTATAGGCGTGTCCGTGCTTCCTAGGTTGTAGAGTATGTTTCGGTAAAATTTATACAGAGGCAGATAATATATGACAGATGCAAAATGTGAATGAGTTACATGATCATTAGTTCACATTTCAAGGTCACAAGGAATGGTTTGTATGTGGAATAAGAACCTTAAATTTGTAAGTTGATCCGGTGGATGAAAGAAAGAATTTTTTATTCAGCTTTTTCTTTGTGCTGTATTTGCTAACCATAACTAAGCCATAACTTCTATATATTCATAATAACTTAAATTTTGTAAGTTGATTCTGAAGTCTGAACTAAGCCATAACTTCTTTGTATTCATAATAACTTAAATTTTGTCTTTTGTATTTGCAGAAGGAGTTCAACCTATAGCCTGGGTTACGCGAATCAATATTGCAATTGGTGTTGCTAGGGGGTTAACATTCTTACATTCCCTTGATGCAAATGTTATCTTTCGTGATTTGAAGGCTTCCAATATCCTACTTGATTCAGTATGTTACATTAAAAATTGGTTTGTTGATGTGTAAAAACTACATATTATGATTTACTTGTAAGTTTCCATTCTGAAAGAGTCGCCTAATATTTATCTAGGATTTCAATGCAAAGCTTTCGGATTTCGGATTGGCAAGAGATGGTCCTACTGGAGACAACACTCATGTTTCAACCAGAGTTATTGGAACTCAAGGTTATGCTGCTCCTGAATATGTTGCTACAGGTATATATAGCTGCTTTGTCTGACCAAAGTCTTAGGTTCTGTAAGAATCTGGTGCCAATTCAGTAGGAGTAGAGTAGAAGAAATAGAAGATAGAGATGAAGGGTAGAAGAGAATTACATAAACAGAAGAATAGATGGAGCATGATTACTCCATACTACCTAGTTGTTATGAGAAATGTTTTTTTACACCACAACATTAATCACTATATGCAATAATCCAACTTTTTAAAACTATTGATCCAACTTTTAATATTATACATTAATCCAAAGTTGAAATATTGCATATGGTGACTGATTTTCTGGTGTACATATAGTATTACTCCGTTTCAACTTTTATCTTATCTCTTGAGGGATTGGGGAGAAGTTAGAGAACTATACTTTGCCTGAATGCCACATAAGAGGTATGGACACATTTAAAATTTGGAAACTCTCAATTAGGTGCAAGTTAGCAAAAACATATTTCTAGCTTAGTCCCAAATCAAATTTTTATAGCAGATAACCATTCGTGTTTATTCATGATAGAGCGCAATAGCGTCGTTTGATCCATGTAGCCGACCCCACATAGTGGGATAAGGCTTGTTGTTATTGTTATAACTGTTCGTGTTTAATTGGTATCCATAGACAGTGTAAAGGATTGTACACTGATGTCCTATAACGTGCTACCACATAAGTTTGACAATACAAAGATATCAAACCTTTTTTAACTAACCATGTTCAATTTTTCCGTGTATCTAATCAAAGAAGCCGTTCCGTTCGCGATTATATTATTGTGTTCTTTTTTTTTTCCTCATGAATTTATTGATCATGTCATTGCCTAATTCTAAGATTGCTTTTGATGAAACAGGTCATTTGACTCCAAGAAGTGATGTATACAGCTTCGGCGTTGTACTGTTAGAGTTACTAACGGGGAGGCGTGCAGTAGAAGACGACGGACCTGGATTTTCAGATGAAACTCTGGTGGATTGGGCAAGGCCTTTCCTGAGTGATAGCAGAAAAGTACTAAGAATCATGGATACTAGGTTGGGTGGTCAATACTCCAAGAAAGCAGCACAAGCTACAGCTGCACTCGCGTCGCAATGCCTAAACACAGATCCTAAATTTAGACCACCTATGGTAGAAGTCCTTGCTGCATTAGAAGGACTCCACTCCTCAAATTCAATCCCGAGAACAGCGAAATCGAGAACCGAGAATCATGCAGCCAGCCATTCTGGTCATTCACAAAACTGAAAAGGGAAATACATAAAAACTACAAATGAGCTGCTTCTCTTGTTCTCATTTCTCTCTTTGGATGAATGCTTTTGCATCCCTACAGTAATATGTATTTTAGTGTGAGGTTTCAGTCACAAGAGAAGTAACAATAGAATTCTGTTATGCCTCGTTTTTTCAACTCTATGTTTGTGTAGGTTGTTCACTGGAAGCTCCTGGGTTGCTGTTAGATTGTATGCAGTTTTTTGAGTTATGTGACATATACTGATATACAGAAGCTGATGAAAATTTGAAACTTAGCACAATTTTTTCCATTAATTCATTCGTTAAGGAATAACTCTATGTATCCTCTTGCTTTATCTTAGGTCAAATATTGGAATATTACTACACTGAATCATTTACATACAAGTTTTTATTCTATAACATAACCAGTTTATTCAACATCTGCTAGCTACACTCGCATCCCACCTCCCCATGTGACGCGTTTTAATCCCGTCTGCGGATCTAAGCCCAGAGCAGACAATATCGCATGCAGGTGAGCTAGGTTATTATATTCAACATGATACAATTAGACTTCTTTTGAGTATCTAGCATTCGAGAGGATTTATTTTAACGTAAAATTTGTTTGAATGTTTTGTTAGAATAAATTTCAAAACTTTAAAATTTTGTAACGATTAATTTTAACCGGTATAAAATTCCTAGTTTGAACCTTCTCTGAAGCTAACCATGGCGGAATCGCCGTTGCGGATCAAAGCGGATCAAAGCTTTTCAGCTGATTGCTCTGATACCAATACCATGATAGAGTTCACAGAAGCAGAGAGAGCACATAGAGAAAGGAAGCATAGAAATGAAATGATAATTGCATTCTAATGGTATCTATACATGGACAAGTAAGGAAGGTTAGAGGGGAATCTAGCTAACTGATAACAACAGATTGAGCTAACTCAAACCTAACTTCTAACAGTGTTATAATAGAATTAATACTCCTTTTGTCACCCTTGCTCAGATTACCCCCACTTATTGCATAAATCAAGAAGGCCAACTTCTGGATCTCAGGACATGAAGAACTTGATTGACTGATAGATGAGAAACTCCATGAAGACGCAGAGTTCTCGCTGCTCGGCTTTCATCATTGGACAGAAATGCTTGAATTAGCTTTACCTCTTCTTTTTTCAGTTTCAAAAGCTTAAGAATCTCAGCAATACAAGGGAAAAATGCATGAGGGCGAGCACAATAAGGCTTAAAAATAAATATTAATGCATGCATGTCAGCTTCAAATTGATTGATGTCCATCTCAGAGAATCGAAACTCGCTTCTGACAATGCTGCGCGAAATGTAATGATCTAGCCCCTCAGCAATGCTTCTCCAAAAATCCAATAGATCCTTTGTGTTGAGATTTATCCTCACAATATCAAGATGACTTTTTAGAGCATCTAAAGCTTCAACAAGATCAATGGACACTACTAAATCAACCACTTCTCTTATGCCAACTAGACTTGCGTCATCCAGATCTTTCACGAAATTGTCTTTGCTTCGAAAATATTCCCAAGAAAGCACTTCAAATTGTCGAAGAACAACGACAATAATATCCATAAGCCAGTTGGTTTCCATTTCAGACAAGCTTCTCATTTCTTCACCATAAAAGCAGTCTCTATCCACAATATCATCATCCTCTATAGGCTTGTTAGAATGTTTTTCAGCAATATTCATCTCCAAAAAATCCACAGCATCGCTCCATTCTTGCAGTTTAATCCAAATATATCTGGCAGCATTAATAAAACCACACACACGGACTAAATTAACATCAACAGAATTGTCAAGACTTAAGTCAGTAGCCTTGAACTGCAAAAGTAAGATCTTAAAGAAATACCAAAGGAATCTTCCTGCAGTAGATCTGATAAATTGCACACGTGATAAAATGGATGGCATAGTTCGGCAGCGTTCAATCACTTCCCATAGAATTTTAAGGGATAATTCTGCGATAGGTGGAGCTTTGTGATCTTGTATAGTAGAGATTCGATATTCCGGATTTGTGACAAGCACAGAATTGTGTTTGGTAGAAACCATCCAAGCTTTCTCCTCTTTCAGGTTTGTATTAAGTTTCTTCCAGGCATTTTTGAATTCTACTTTCGCCCAGATCTTGAGCCAGTCGTGCCTATGAGAAAATATTGATAGCACTGACATGCTTCTTGAGAGCCCTTCAAACCTTTCAGACTCTGCCAAAAAACAAATATCCAGATTCACAAGAGACTGCATCTGTTTGTCAAAAGTAACAATGAGGTCTATGAGGTGAAGCCATGAAGATACGACATCATGTTTCGAATGCTTTACTTTGTATCTTTCAGCAAGCAAAGGGAAAACATTTTTATCTAGAAAGCCAGAAAGCATCCGGACCATTGCAGCGACCCATGCCTCCTTTGCACTACAACTGGTAAGCCTTGCTTTGTCAATTAGAGGCTGCAAGACATCATCTACTCCGGAAATAAAATCTCTGGTAACTTTATATACCAGAGCAAACATATATTCCGGGTGCTCTGTCCATTTGTTGAAATGGTATTCCATCCTAGATGCAATAGGAGCAACTAGTTCATCAATGGGCCAAAGCTGTATAATATTCTGCTTCTGTTTGTTACGATTAAGCAGTCTTTCTTCCCTTCTTGTTTGTATGTGCTGCAAAGAACAAAGTGCGATAAAACTTTGCGAGTAATCTCTTCTCTTATCTTCTTGCATTAGAACTAATGGATTAGGAATGCCCGTGATATTTTCATTTTCATTTTTAGAAGGTAGCAGATTTGGCGGCCACCCAAGAGAGACAAGAAGAGCTCGATGATCTGCCAAAACTTGAGGTCGAAGAGCAGCCAAGATTTTATCTACTCTGACATCAACAGACTTCATAAGGCAATGCCATTGAGGATGAAACTTCAGAACATTCACCAATACTTCTTCAATATCATTCATGGCTTTTATGGCCTGAAGCAATCTGTCATGCTTTATGGCATTATCCTGATGCATGGTAGACCATTTATAAATAAAAATCCACGACTTGTAACTAACTTATAATTCCTACGAGCACTTATCAGCTAGCTAATAGTAAGGAAAATAATTACCGCAGAGATTGAGGAAATTGAGCGCTTTGCTGAAAACACATTCCCTGTGTGGCAAGCCAAGACAGAGAGTGAAGCATCTTCAAGATCTCCAACCAGAGCTTCCAACTGTATAGCAGTCTCTGAGAAAATACGTAATGTGAACTTTACAGCAACTCAGCAAGCTAGGTGAAGATAAACGAAAGATCAGAGGCATCGATTATTCAATGAAGAAAAATAGCACCAAACGAATTATGTCTTTGACAAACACGCTACAAATACTATTACCAAACATGGCCTAATAAAGAAGAGGATACAAACATTCTATTATCAACCAAGCAAGATATTCGCATTCATACATTAAGTAAATCAAAAGAATTGATCCATAGAAGACATAGCTTTGCCTTCACCAGTAAACTAACTAGTCAGCCTAATTTGCAGGACCTTTAACCAATCTATGGAGGAAAAAAGAGAAATTGAATGTCCATTTCATCATGGTTCATCACACATTTGTTTAATGAAAACAGAAACAATCAATCATGATCAACCGAAGTAACTCTTCCTATATTTTTACATAATCAGTCCCAAACCCGGTTAGAAAAGGAGAGTTGTGCTAGTCCTTCAACAGTCAATAAATATAAAACTTTGTCGAATCTTTTAGCATAGATCAAAGCAGAAACATGACACAAGGACGCTATTTGATCCATGTAGCAACTCTATCTAGTGGGATAAGGCTTTGGCATGGCACAATATCTCATTTGATCTCATAAGATTATAACAATATAACACCTCAAAATTTAATGTGATGTACAAAACAGTCCACCAAGATACGAAAGTGAAAATTTAGGACAACATAGTCATTCGACTTGTGCTAAATTTCCACTTTTGAGTGACCACTTTAACATTTTCGTATCTTGACCCTCGAGCTATTTGCTCTAATATGAAACAACATTATAATCAAAATCTTATAGAATGCAAGGCGTACACACCAACCAGAGGCTCCTTACTGACCAAGATAAATCCGAATGGACTCAATTCGCTTGACTTCAATGGCCAACCGAGGAAGCTCATCATTCAACACCCACTGAAACCTCTTCGAACCAACCGCATCTAAACAAAATTCAAAAGAATTACAAATCAACAAAACAAAACAGAAAAGCAAAAAGAAAAAGAAAATTGGTTTTGTGCATGATTCGGTTACGGACGTGAAGAAGTGCGGAGGCAGAGATTTTGAAGGGAGAGGGTTAGATGGTGGAGGGAGGATTTGGCGTGGAAGGAGGTCGAGATCCAGGAAAGGGTGCGTTGGGAGAGGCGGTTGTGGAGGTGGTGGAGATGGGAGTGGAGGAGGGAGCAGTGGTGGGCGAGGGAGGAGGAGAGCTGAGAGTGGTGGCGAAGAAGGAGGAGTTGGTGTTGGTGTTGGTCGAGGAAGGCTATGTGTTGCGGAGTGAGGTCGGCGGTGTGGGGTAGGGAAGGTTGGTGAGGCTGAGGCTCCATTCTTAGTAACTGTTGCTGCTGCCTGGCAGGGTTCTGTCTCTCTCACAACTCAGGTGCTTTCTACCTTGTCTCTATGTCCAGGTTTAGTTCAACTGCTCCCCATTGTACGAAGGCAGAGAGAATATAGTTTCGAATTCATAGTAAATCTTATAAATGTTAAAATATTAATTGTTTAAAATGTTATGATTGAACTCCTAAATTGGTCTATGACAACTTTGGTATTGGACGAGTTGGTTCGTAACAATTAGAAATATCCTACTCAGTTTCTTACAATGTCAACATCGAACACGCTAAGATCCCTAGACGGATTCCATAACATTTGTGGGCGGTCTCTGACTTCACGGGTCACCGCTCCTCTTTGTGGACTCCTCCGCTCCATGCTCCCCTCCCAGCAAGAGGGAGAGGTCTCCCTGCAAGGACTCCGAAGCTTAAGTCAGTTCGGGTCGGGAACTTAGTTGAGTTGCTTACCTATGCAGTGAAATGACCCCTTTATATATAGTAAGAAGCGAGCCCACTCCGCGATAACTACCTCCGATTAACTCAAGATAACGCTCATCCAGCTTTTCGCGGCGCCCTAAGTCGATCCTCGTAGTGTCGTTGTGGCTTCGGGATTCTCGGTGTCGTCATCCATTTCTGATGAGCTCCTGCTCTAAGTGGGGGTCGAGCTCATCTCACCTCGGATCGGGTTGTAGGATTCATACCCGGGTCCGACCTGTGACCCATTCACGTTGGGCCATTCAACTCCCCCTTGGGCCTTGGTCTGGATCGGACCTCTCGAGGGGTGATCCGAGGTCCGACCTTAGGCCTTAAGTGGGTTCCTTTGTTATCCCTGACTTGGGCCGTCCTTTTGGGTCGTAGTTGAGGTTCCAAACTGGGCCGACAAATTGGGCCGTAATACGAGGTGTGAACAATAATATTATAATTTTTTTTATATATTGCTACATATAAAATTTAATATAAGGATTTAATTTTCATCTACTAACAGTGTAAAGTTATTTTATACTGCCAACCAATAGAAATTTAATAAAATATAACTAAACACTAAAAACTACCTCACGATAACAATTATCACCCATGATTAGGCATCATTCTCAAATTCTATTTGTCTGACAGTGTAAAATAATTTTACATGGTCAGTACATAGAAATTAGTTTCTTAATAGAGTAAACCCCCAAACTGGTCCCTGACAATTTTCGCGTCGGACAAGTTGGTCCCTAACAATTAGAAATACCCTACCCAGTCCCTCACAATGTCAAACCTCGGACACGCTAAGGTCCCTAGACGGATTCCGTAACGTTTGTCCTACGTGACAGTGCACCCGTGCTGACATCTACTTTTTAATGCTTGAAACGACGTCGTTTCGTTAGAAATAATTAACATTAAACATCTTTTACTACTAAGGATGAGGTGATTTGTGACTCAAATCCAACAACAAACATGTTTAATGTTAATTATTTCTAACGAAACGACGCCGTTTCAAGCATTAAATGGTCAAGTCAACACGGGTGCACTGTTCTGGACTGACACGTAGGACAAACGTTACGGAATCCGTCTAGGGACCTTAGCGTGTCTGAGGTTTGACATTGTGAGGGACTGGGTAGGGTATTTCTAATTGTTAGGGACCAACTTGTCCAACGCGAAAATTGTCAGGGACCAGTTTGGGGATTTACTCTTCTTAATATAAACTCAAGTCTATATTATCATTTTTCATCTTGTAAAGGATTTCCAATTTTGCCTTCTTAAAAAAAATAAAAATAAGATAAAACACCTAAAATCATCGTCCTTATAAAATTTATTATCGACCAAAGTAGTCTTTGCATAAACGAAAATTCGAAATATATCTATCGCAAACCAAAACGTCGAACAAATTGATCCTCTAATAAAAAAATCCGACAAATTAGTCATTCTAGATTCATGAAAATAGTCAAATTAGGTTCTACCAATTGAAGATGTTGGACAAATTAATCCTCCAATTATAGGGACCAATTTGACCATTTTCATAAATCTGATCCTACCTTGTCTAAATTTTTCTTAAAGGACTAATTTCTCCGATATTTTGATTTGGGAGGAATGTATTTTGAATTTCTATTTCTGGATAGACTGGTTTGATCAATAATAAATTTTGCACGGATAAATTTGAGTATTTTGACTAAAAATAAAATATTACTCGAGCAACTTCTGATTTTTTTCAAGTTGTAAAGTAATTTTTCAACCATATTTTTCGTGGTTAAGAAGCGAGCCCACTTCGCGGTAACTACCTCCGATTAACTCATGATAACGCTCATCCAGCTTTTCGCGGCGCCCTAAGTCGATCCTCGTAGTGTCGTTGTGGCTTCGGGATTCTCGGTGTCGTCATCCATTTCTGATGAGCTCCTGCTTTAAGTGGGGGTCGAACTCATCTCACCTCGGGTCGGGTTGTAGGATTCATACCCGGGTCCGACCTGTGACCCATTCACGTTGGGCCATTCAACTCCCCCTTGGGCCTTGGTCTGGACCGGACCTCTCGAGGGGTGGTCCGAGGTCCGACCTTAGGCCTTAAGTGGGTTCCTTTGTTATCCCTGACTTGGGTCGTCCTTTTGGGTCGTAGTTGAGGTTCCAAACTGGGCCGACAAATTGGGCCGCAATACGAGTTGTGAACAATAATATTATAATTTTTTTTATATATTGCTACATATAAAGTTTAATATAAGGATTTAATTTTCATCTACTAACAGTGTAAAGTTATTTTATACTGCCAACCAATAGAAATTTAATAAAATGATAACTAAACACTAAAAACTACCTCACGGTAATAATTATCACCCATGATTTGGCATCATTCTCAAATTCTATTTGGCTGACAGTGTAAAATAATTTTACATGGTCGGTACATAGAAATTAGTTTCTTAATATAAACTCAAGTTTATATTATCATTTTTCATCTTGTAAAGGATTTTCAATTTTGCCTTCTTAAAAAAAATAAAAATAAGATAAAACACCTAAAATCATTGTCCTTATAAAATTTATTATCGACCAAAGTAGTCTTTGCATAAATGAAAATTCGAAATATATCTATCTCAAATCAAAATGTCGAACAAATTGATCATCTAACAAAAAATTCGACAAATTAGTCATTCTAGATTCATGAAAATAGTCAAATTAATTTCTACCAATTGAAGATGTTGGACAAATTAATCCTCCAATTATAGGGATCAATTTGACCATTTTCATAAATCCTACCTTGTCTAAATTTTTATTGAAGGACTAATTTGTCCGATATTTTGATTTGGGAGAAATGTATTTTGAATTTCTATTTCTGGATAGACTGGTTTGATCGATAACAAATTTTGCAAGGATAAATTTGAATATTTTGTCTAAAAATAAAATACTACTCGAGCAACTTCTGATTTTTTTCAAATTGTAAAGTAATTTTTCAACCATATTTTTTGTGGTTAAAAATATGGTTAAATGTAAAAAAAAATTATGAAAAAATTATTGTTTAATGGGAGCATAATAAATAGTTTAAATTGTTGGTAAGTTATGACTAAATTAAAAAGTGAGTAGAAGTAAAATATAATAAGTTTTGAGGTATGGATGACATTTATCCATTACAAATTATTTTATCATGACTTAATGACATTAAAATAATTTATTCACAAAATGTTTCTGAGAGTGCATAGTAATTAAGATTAAATTATTATATTGGTGCGTGAGTGTCTTATAAATTGTTGTTAGAGAAAATAAAAACTAGTAAGTTGTTAGGTATTTTGGATTTTAATTTGAAATATTATTCTTTGGCATTTATCTGTTGAGAATTATTTTAGTATCATTTAGCCACTATTAAAAAAGTAAATGGGGCAAGAGAAAATTGTTGAGTAAGCAAATTTATATTTAGAAAATATTTATGAGACTACACAATAAGTAACTCAAATTATTGATAATTGATAACTAAATTGTTGGTAAAAAGAAACAAAACTTAATAAGTTATTATGAAATATTATTTTTTAACATTTATCCACTAAGAATTATTTTAATATTACCCAATCATAATCAAATAAGAATAGTAGTGCAAGAGAAAATCATTGAGTAAATAAATTTATATTCATAAAATGTTCCTTAATTTATATAGTAAGTAATTAAGCTCAAATTGTTGATGAGTATTGACTAAATTATTGGTGAGAAGAAGTAAAAACTATTAAGTTGTTAGGTATTTTGAATTTCAATTTTGAATGTTATTTTTTTATATTAATTCATTGAGAATTATTTTAATATTAATCAATTATCATTAAATTTATTGAGTGTAGATGCAAGAAAAAATTATTGAATAAATAAATTTACATTCATAAAATGTGTATGTGTTCATATAGTAAATAGGCTCAAATGGTTAATTAGTGAGTGAAAACAAAATCGTTGATGACAAGCATGGTTCTGAAAACCGGACCGGACCGGCCAGTCGGACTGCGAACCGACCGGTCGGACTGCGAACTGGCCTTGCATCCGGTCCGTTTTCATCATAAGATCGGATTTAAGAGACCCGTCTACGAACTGGCAGTTGACTGGTCTTGAGCGGCCAAAGAATTAAGACCAAACGACAATGTTTCTTGAGGGGAAAAAATAAAAAGAAAAAGCTCAAGCACCGTTAGCAACTCGTCCACCAGCAATAAGCACCGCCAACCACCACCCAAGCACTGCCGAGGATGAGCTCGTAGCCCAAGCTGCTCGAGGAAGACAAAGAATGGTTCTGCGGGTTTATGTTGTTGGTGATGAAAATAGATGATGTGATGATGATGAAGGTGAAGCTAGAGGATGATCAATGATGTGTAAAAATATGAACTTGGTATGATTTCTAATATGAGAGAAAGGAGAACGGCGCTAAGAGAATAGAGAAGATGGAAGAATGAGAGAGAAAGAGAGAAGGGTTTAATGTTGAAAAACACATTATCAAAAGAGTTATTGGGCCAAAAAACCAAAATTACTATAAAATAAAAAAACAGTTATAAAAAAAAGATACAAGCTTAAAAGTAACAAAAGCCCAAAATGAGAAAAAAACTAATAAACTCACAATAAAAACTTATAACTCATATATTATATCAAGATTGAAATCCCGGTTGAACCTTCGAACCTCTCCCTCGACCGGTTCGATATCCGGTCCGGTTTTCAAAACCTTGTGACAAAGAGCAAAAACTAGTAAGCAAAAGCTACTAGAGTTTATAGTGTTTTGCCCACATCACTTAACCACGTTCATAGAAATGTGGTTAAATTTACTTTTAAGATTTATCCAATTTAAAACAATCACCTTCACTATAGTAGTCATACACATAGAAAAAGAAAAGATAGAAAAACGATTTATTCAAGTGGGTCAAATTCGTCAATGAATAAATTGATACGTCAAGAAAAAATTGATAAATTAGTCCCTTAAAAATTATAAATAATTAATAAAGTCAAATTAGTTCTTTTCGAATAAAAATGTGGATTTAATTTTTATCAATGAGTGGTGTACAATTTTTTTACACAATCATTCAATTATATATTGTCATGTCAGCCATGAATGATTGTGTTTTCTCTCTCTCACTTCTTGAAAAGATATAAACAGATGTTTTGATTGGATGACAGTGTAAAATACATTTACACTATCAGTGCATCAAAATTAAACTCTAAAAATATTAGATAAAAAATGATACTACATGTATACTAAAAAATCAACCACCATATGTTCAATGAATCATTTATAAATATGGAAATATTAAATTATATATTTTGAGATATAAGTTTTGATATACTAGTTTTCTTTAAAAAATTATTTAGTGAACTTAACTATTGTCTAATTAATTGATTTTATTTGATTATAAATTTATTACTAATCATGATTTCAAATTTATAGTAAAATTATATATAAATATAGTAAGTTGAAATTAAACTTTTTAAAAATCGTATCAAAATTAGAAAATGAAGAAAAATTCTTATTCAATTTATAGAATTTCAAAAATGAATAAATTTTATAAAATTACTAGAAAACAATCATATAATAGTTGTATTAAGTATAATTTGTTATTATATATGATTCGTAATTTCAATTAAATCACATAATTATCGTGATACATATGCTAATTTTCGACTATATCATTCCAAGAGTCGATAATCATGATTATAATACATGTCATGATTATGATTACTAAAATTAGTATAATTTATATTTATATATTTGTTATAACTTGATGTTTATATTTTTATTAATTTAAAAATTTTATTTTCTTATAACTAAATTATATATTTACTTTATTATTTGAAGGTGCTTGTGACGTGAGAAGGGGGTTGAATCACGTCTACTCAAAAACTTTGTTACCTGAAACTTGCAATTCTGATCAAGCTATAAGCTTGTCTAATTATAGAGTGCAGCGGATTAGAGAATGATGCAAGCTTAAGTTTCAAATTAGCTTAGCCTTAGGTGTAAGGCTTGCTTATGTTATAATCACTTTATGCTTGTAGATTAAGTTAATTGATGTAGCCTTTGAGCTTTGGCTCTAGGTGGCTAAGTTATGTTACTTTAATCAAGTTAGGTGCAAGTGTGTGTGCTCTATGTTATGCGAAAATGCTATGTAAAAGATAAAGGTAGAGAGAGTGCACACAGTAAGTTTTTATACTGGTTCGGCAATGTGCCTACTCCAGTCCTCAAGCTTCACTTGAGAGTTTACTAATCACTTGAAGGATTTCTGCCTCAGCACACCACTGGGGACTTCTTGCACTTCACACTTGAAGTGACTAACTGCACCTCAGCCTAGAGATGACTTCCTTGCCTTCAACACTGAAGGTCTTTCTACCCTACCTTGAACCTTCAAGGACTTCTGCCTTCACAACTAGAAGGACTTGTACAAACAGTGAATTGAAGAGATTCTTGTGATTCTAAGAATCAAATAAGAACTTAGATGCAACTAAGTTTTGCTCTTATTTGATCTTCAAAGCTTAACTTGCAAATGCAAGGATATTCAAATTGTTCTTAGCTAAACCTTACAAATTACCCCTTTTGATCTAAATGTATATGAATTCGAGTACAAATAGTTGTTAGGATTTTTGACAGAGTTTCGGCTTTTTTGTTCTTGATTCTCTTGATGCTCTTGTCAAATGATGGGGTATTTATAGGCATCAAAGTCCACTTCCAAATAAGGAAACTTTGAACTTGTCTTTAATGCTTGAGCTCATGCTTCTATGCGCCTTTGCTTACTTGAGCTTGCTTGAGCTTAATCTTGCTTGAGCTCCCTTGGTGTGCTTAGCTTGTTCTACTATCACCAAGCCTAGGTGATTAGCTTTGGTTGCTAGGTAGCTTTGCTTACTAGCTTGAGCTTGCTTGAGCTTCCTAGATGTGTTGAGCTTGTATTTTGCTCCACTTAGAGGTAGCTTGTGTTGCAAGAAGCTTCCCTTGGTGTCTTGAGCTTATGCTATGCTCCACTTATAGCTTGCTTGTGGTGCAAGAAACTTCCCTTGATGCTTTGAGCTTATGCTATGCTCCACCTATAGCTTGCTTGTGGTGCAAGAAGCTTCCCTTGGTGTCTTGAGCTTATGCTATGCTCCACCTATAGCTTGCTTGTGGTGCAAGAAGCTTCCCTTGATGCTTTGAGCTTATGCTATGAGCCTCTAGCTTTAGCTTATGCTATGAGCCTCTAGCTTTAGCTTATGCTATGAGCCTCTAGCTTGCTTGAGGCTATGCTATACTCCTCTTGGGTGCTCTTTTGCTTCAAGTGTTTTCTTAATATTTTTAATACCTCATAGGTTAATCTCCTGAAACACTTGATGAAACCATTAGTATTCACAAGCAAAATTCTTATCCAACACTTAAAGATTTTTATCATTCAAAACATCTTATGACAATGTAGGGTTCTTGGAGCTAACAATCTCCCCCTTTTTGATGATAACAATCTTAAGTAGAATAAGAGTTTTGTTTGATCTTATTATGAAAAATTATTCTTAAGTCTTGGGGACTTAGGAATGATTTCTCATAGTAGCATAATCATAATATTGAGAGATAAGCAAATAGTAGAATTTAACTTATGCAATAGCAAAATACAAAGAAATGCTTAAGGTTATGCATAAAGAGAAATAATTAAGATAAAATAAGTTACTTGCTCCCCCTAGGTGTATGCACCTATACTACTAAGATCATACTAGAAGCTACTACTTCTTGTACTTTTCTTCTACTTTTTCTCCCCCTTTGTTTTCATAAAAAATCAACCCAAACAAGGGTGGTCTTCAAATGTAGCGCCTATTTCCTTGAAGAGCTAGGAAGAGTAGGTCCCGAATTTCACTAAGAGTGTTGGTGTTGGGGCTTGCATTGGATGGACTTGATGTTTGCCGGTAGTAGCCCAACCCTTGAACATCAAAGTTGTGAAATAAAACAACCAAGTCTTCATGAGGTTGTGGAGGTGGTGAGGATGGCCGAATTTCCTCAAGTGAGGGATTAAAAAAAATTATTGCCTTTGAGGTGGTGGTTCTTCATAGTAGCATGCTCTCCCTCAACTTCATTTTCCTCCATGTTGTTGGTATCTTCAAGTTTCTCACCTTGATCAATCTCCCCCTAGACATGTTAACCCTTCTTGATTGAACAAAAAGTTTCAACCTTTTGATTCTTGGGTAAGGTTTGAACAAAAAGTTTCAACCTTTGTGAACTTTTTAACATGGATTCATAAAAAAGTTTCAACCTTTGTGAACTTTTAACATGAGTTTACAAAAAAGTTTCAACTTTTGTGAACTTTTAACATTGGTTCACCAAAAAGTTTCAACCTTTGTCTTCATGCACTTCCTTCAAGATCACACCTTTGTCTTTGCCTCTAGTTATGCCTTTTGAACCCGTAGTTATGACACAAGGATTTGGTTTGAAGCTTACAAGAAAAAAAAGGCTAGGAAAAGAAAAGTCTATGATTTGATGGTGGTTGAAGGGTTAAAGGTCGAGTTTGAGAGGTTAAGATGAAAGTTATGTGTATAGGTGATGAGTGGTGAAGTTTAAGAGGGTTAGGAGGTGAATTGTGAGAGTTTGGTGATGTGTTATGGTAGGGGTGAGGGTATGCACGCGATTGATGGGATGAGGAGGGTTTAGATGAGTGGTATGAGGCTTAAGTAGAGAGGTTGGGGGTAGAGGTGTGAGGGGTGTGAGGGTTAGAGAGAGGGAGGCCGTGAGAGGTGAGGTGAGGTGTAAAGGTTAGAGCTTTATGAAGGTGAAGGCTATAGAGAGGTAAAGGTGATGACTTTGTGTATAAGGGTGAAGGCTTTATGAGTAAAGGTGAAGGCTTTATGAAGGGTGGAGGTGATAGAGATGAGGTGAGGTGATGAGAGGCTAGGTGAAAAAAAAAAAAAAGTGGAGGCTAGGTGGTGAGGAGGCTATGCAAAAATTAGAAGCATAGGCCAGGTGAAAAATATGAGTGGAGGCTAGGTGGAAAATATGAGTGGAGGCTAGGTGGAAAATATGAGTGGAGGTTAAGTGAAAAAAATATGAGAAGAGGCTAGGTGGAAAATATGAGTGGAGACTAGGTGAAAAAAATATGAGAAGAGGCTAGGTGGAAAATATGAGTGGAGGTTAAGTGAAAAAAATATGAGAAGAGGCTAGGTGGAAAATATGAGAAAATGCTAGGTAGAAAATATGAGTGGAGGCTAGGTGAGAATATGAGCAGAGGCTAGGTGAAAAAAAATATGAGAAGAGGCTAGGTGAAAAATATGAGTGGAGGCTAGGTGAAAAGTATGAGCATAGGATGAAAATATGAGTGGAGGCTAAAAAAATGAGTGGAGGCTAGCTAGAGAGAGAGAGGGGGCGAAAATTGATGTGAGGGTGAGAAGAGAAAAAAAAAGAATTTTAAGAGATTTGAGAAAATAAGGATTGGTGTGTGATTGGTTGAGCATTTAATGAAGGATAAATGCAATTAGAGTGTCACAACCAATGGGAAGGCTCCATGAGAGTGTCACAACCAATGGGAAGACTCCATGAGGATATTTTAGCATTTAATGAGATTTCCCAAGGTGCTCTCATATCTTATATTATTGCAAGACAAATAATAATTAAATTAATATTAAATTTTCAATCTTGCAAAATTAAATAACAAAAATAAAAATTATTTTTGTTAAATAATATATATGAGGCACAAATTATTGAGTGAGGTCCACTAGAATTTTAAGTTGATCAACTAATAAGCAATGATTGACCCTCTAAAACTTAGTTGACTTTTTAATTGCAAAGAGACTCTTCCTCCTTACTTTCTAGCACCATGCGCTACTTTTCTCCCTCTTATGAGCTTCACCTTAAAAGTTTTGCTTTCCTTGCTTCTCCTAGCTCATGTACTCAACCTAGTAGTCTAGTGCACCTAATACTACCATTAGGGGAGGTATAGCTAACTTCTTGAAAATTTTAAATTTCTCGTAACCTTAAAATTTTTCAAAAGGTTTTAAGCTAAGCATATCCTTCAACATGTTGAAGCGATCTTCAGCTAAAGGTTTTGTAAATATATCTAACACTTGGTCTTCCGTATTTACAAACTTTAACTCAATATCACCTTTTTGCACATGGTCTCTTATGAAATGGTGTTTTATATCTATGTGCTTAGACCTAGAATGTTGAATGGGTTCTTAGCTATAGCTATTGCACTAGTATTATCACAAAAGATTGAGAGTCTTTTCATACCTTGGGTGGTAAGCCAAGAGTTGGTTGCTTACCACAACTCTAGAAGTAACAACTAGCTCTTTGATGTAATCTCGCGGATTTGTATTCTCTATGCGACATACCTCATTGTTTCAGTCATATCTTGAGTTGTAGATATCGGAATCAGATGATCTTTGGCTTGTTGGAAAGCTAAGATCGAGAGCTACAACTTCTCTTTATCTCACGAGCTTAGTTGAGATCATTTGGACGTCCATATACTGGCTCTAATTCTGTAAACATTTCTTCTAGATTTGATGAATTTGGGTTCTTGAGCTTACAATGGTTTGATGAGTCCTTCTATGTGGCTAGCATCTCCTTGCACACATATGACCTTTGTGTGGCTTGCCTAGATTAGCCACTAGCAATCTACCACTCCTCATTGAGGTGGTGGTGTTGAGCTCAATGATGTACCTGCAGTCACAGAGAAATGTGTTTTTGGTACCCATGCCTTCTTGGGTCCTTTTGTGTTAGCCTTTCTAGCCTTTGGCTTAGGCTGCTGAGGGTTCCAAGTTTTCTTGGAGGTACCTTTCCTAGTGCCACTCTTGGCTTTGGATGTGGTTCCTTTTTTGAGCATTGGACATCTCTCTCTGCTATGCCCATGTTTAAAACAAAAAAGACAGGTAGGTATAGGCTCTCTATCTGTTGGTGGTATCAAAGTGTCTTCATGAAACACTGGTGTGTACCCAAGGCCTGTGTGATCTAAGTATGGCTTTTGCCCACCTAGCATCATGTCCAGCATCTTGGTTCCATTCACCATTTTTTCTAAGTCTTTGATGAGAAGTACGTTTGTCTTCTGTGCTTGGTACATGGTAGTCTCAGCCTTCTCCACAAACACAGAAGCATCTATTTCAAGCTGTTTGCATAACTCACCAAGACTGATATTATCTTTTATCATCTCTTGGAGTTCTTGTTCAAGCTTCTCATTTTTATACTTTAACAGCTCATTTTCTGACTCACAATTTTTTAAAGCCTTTTTAGTGGTCAAAAAATGAGTTGTGAGCTGCTTTGAATCCATCAACAACTCATCGTAAAGATTAGAGAGCTCATGGTAAGAAGGAGAGGGAATATCGAAATTTACCTCAGTATCTTCATCACTAGAGTCAGAGTCAGAGTCACTGTGAGCATCTGCCATGAAGCAGAGGTTAGCTTCATCCTCTGTTTCTTCCTCTGAGTCTGAGTCTTCCTCTGACTCACTCCACGTTGCAGCCAAGGCCTTTTTATTTTTGAAAAACTTCTTCTTGGTCTGCTTGTTCTTGGGACAATCATTCTTGAAGTGCCCCTTTTCACCACACTGAAAGCAAGTGGTGTTTTCTAGCTTGGTCTTTCCCTTCTTCTCCTTTCTGGCTAGAGCCTTTTTTCCCTTTTTGGAGCGATTCTTCCATGCTCTTGTCATCTTCCTGACAAGCATGGACATCTCTTCTTCATCCAAGTCCTCTTCTGACTCTTCTTCTGTTTCAGATTCTTCAATTACCTTAAGAGCCTTGTTTTTGTTGTGTTTTCTGACAGAGATGCTCTTGAGAGCCAAAGTCTTTTGGTGTCTAGAGGAGCTTGACTCTTCTTCTGCAGCTAACTCTATCTCATGAGTCTTTAGAGACCCAAGGAGTTCATCTAGACCGAGTTTCTTGAGGTCCTTGGCCTCTTGAATAGCTGTCACTTTTGGTCTCCATTTTGGAGTCAGACTTCTTAGGATTTTCATAGCCATTTCTGAGGTTGGATATGTTTTCCCAAGCACTTTAAGTTGATTTATTATATTGAGGAATCTGACTGCTAGGCCATCTATGCTTTCGCCTTGTTCCATTTTGAAGGACTCATACTTATGTACAAGCATAGATATCTTTGTCTCCTTAACCTGACTGGTGCCTTCATGTAATACTTCAAGCTTGTCCCATATCTCCTTTGTTGAATCACAATACACTATCTTGTTGTATTCTTCTTTGGTTAAAGCACATAGGAGTATGTACTTAGCCTTCTTGTTCATCTGGACCTGCTCCTTCTGTGCAGCTGTCCATGTGAGTTTAGGCCCTGATGGAACTGGATTGTCTCCATTTTCTACAATGTCCCACAAATCCAGGCTATTGAATTGGATGAATAGTGTCATCCTATCCCTCCAATATCCATAGTCACCACCCAGGAACATTGGTGGTCTGCTTGTTGAGGCGCCATCAGCAATGTATGCGTTGTTGGTTGCCATAGGTCCCTTGATCTTTTCCTTGACACTTGTTAGAGTGCTCAACCCCAAGGCCAAGCTCTGATGCCAATTGAAGGTGCTTGTGACGTGAGAAGGGGGGTTGAATCACGTCTACTCAAAAACTTTGTTACCTGAAACTTGCAATTCTGATCAAGCTATAAGCTTGTCTAATTATAGAGTGCAGCGGATTAGAGAATGATGCAAGCTTAAGTTTCGAATTAGCTTAGCCTTAGGTGTAAGGCTTGCTTATGTTATAATCACTTTGTGCTTGTAGATTAAGTTAATTGATGTAGCCTTTGAGCTTTGGCTCTAGGTGGCTAAGTTATGTTACTTTAATCAAGTTAGGTGCAAGTGTGTGTGCTCTATGTTATGCAAAAATGCTATGTAAAAGATAAAGGTAGAGAGAGTGCACACAATAAATTTTTATACTGGTTCGGCAATGTGCCTACTCCAGTCCTCAAGCTTCACTTGAGAGTTTACTAATCACCACCTCCAAACACTTGAAGGATTTCTGTCTCAGCACACCACTGGGGACTTCTTGCACTTCACACTTAAAGTGACTAACTGCACCTCAGCCTAGAGATGACTTCTTTGCCTTCAACACTGAAGGTCTTTCTACCCTGCCTTGAATCTTCAAGGACTTCTGTCTTCACAACTAGAAGGACTTGTACAAACAGTGAATTGAAGAGATTCTTGTGATTCTAAGAATCAAATAAGAACTTAGATGCAACTAAGTTTTGCTCTTATTTGATCTTCAAAGCTTAACTTGCAAATGCAAGGATATTCAAATTGTTCTTAGCTAAACCTTACAAATTACCCCTTTTGATCTAAATGTATATGAATTCGAGTACAAATAGTTGTTAGGATTTTTGACAGAGTTTCGGCTTTTTTGTTCTTGATTCTCTTGATGCTCTTGTCAAATGATGGGGTATTTATAGGCATCAAAGTCCACTTCCAAATAAGGAAACTTTGAACTTGTCTTTAATGCTTGAGCTCATGCTTCTATGCGCCTATGCTTCTTGAGCTTGCTTGAGCTTAATCTTGCTTGAGCTCCCTTGGTGTGCTTAGCTTGTTCTACTATCGCCAAGCCTAAGTGATTAGCTTTGGTTGCTAGGTAGCTTTGCTTACTAGCTTGAGCTTGCTTGAGCTTCCTAAATGTGTTGAGCTTGTATTTTGCTCCATTTAGAGGTAGCTTGTGTTGCAAGAAGCTTCCCTTGGTGTCTTGAGCTTATGCTATGCTCCACTTATAGCTTGCTTGTGGTGCAAGAAGCTTCCCTTGATGCTTTGAGCTTATGCTATGCTCCACCTATAGCTTGCTTGTGGTGCAAGAAGCTTCCCTTGGTGTCTTGAGCTTATGCTATGCTCCACCTATAGCTTGCTTGTGGTGCAAGATGCTTCCCTTAATGCTTTGAGTTTATGCTATGAGCCTCTAGCTTTAGCTTATGCTATGAGCCTCTAGCTTTAGCTTATGCTATGAGCCTCTAGCTTGCTTGAGGCTATGCTATACTCCTCTTGGGTGCTCTTTTGCTTCAAGTGTTTTCTTAATATTTTTAATACCTCATAGGTTAATCTCCTGAAACACTTGATGAAACCATTAGTATTCACAAGCAAAATTCTTATCCAACACTTAAAGATTTTTATCATTCAAAACATCTTATGACAATGTAGGATTCTTGGAGCTAACATTATTAATGTTTCCATGCATCGCACGCATAATATATTAGTTGAAATAATACGAGAAGAAAATAAGTGTGCCACATATCCGCTCAAAATAACAAGGTGGAACAATTGAAACCACAAAACTTTCATTCGAAAAATCTACCTTAGTTTTGTAAAGTACAATTAATGATGTTTAGCTAAATGTCATATGTCATTATAAAGATCTTGTCTTTTCACCAAATTATAAATCATTATTTCTTCATGCTCAATGTAGAATATGGACTATGCTTTTTAATGTAATCAATAATTTTGCTAATTAATGTTAATCAATATTAGTTAGGCTTCTAATCGTAAACAATTGTAATTAATGGTTCAGGATGAGGCTCGAGGTCGAATCTCAGGTACCCTTTGAAGGAACTAATCTTGTCCAAGGTCCAATAAGTATCGAATGGTCCAAGTGAAATGGACCAAGTCAGACCCGAGTACGGGTCAAGTGACTCGACCCGAGATGGATAAGCTCGACCTCGGCCCCACTCAGGGTGAGAGTTTTGTTAGCAGCGGATGACGATGCTGAAAATTTCGGAGCCATAACGGGTGGCCAACATGCCGCGAGAAGTGAGATAGGTATTATTCCGAGACGACCGAAAGTGGTTACTGTGATCCGCTCGTTTCCCACTTTATAAATAGGATGTCACTCTCAGTTAATAAGGAACTCTTTCAGTTTAGTTCTCAAGCTAGAGTAAGTTTTGACTTAAGTTTTAGAGTGCTTTCAGGGAAACACCCCTAACGTCTTGGGGAGGAACAAGCAACGCGTAGAGATCAGAGACCGGCGATAGTTCTACCTAGACAAAAAGTACGGAATAAATATATATATTCTATATATTAATATTTGAAAATAATTTTATTGCCTTAAAATCAAAAGAAATCAAACTGATATAAGAGAAATACTTTTAATGCAATTTGATATCCTTATTTGAGCACCAATGCTTCTTCTACACCAAAATGTTGCCACCATCAGCCACCCATAATAACTGCATATGGTTTGTTACTAATATTTTTGTGGGTCCCACCTTAAAATATTGTTAGTGGCTAAAAGTGGCTGAAAAATAATGTACATGTAGCATTGTTGTTATTTGAGTCCCCATAGTACACGTGCACATCAGTATTGATGAAAAGTCCCGACATTATTGATCACACTAACGGCTATATATATGTTCATCAGAAAAGAAATATAATTCATGCTAAAAGAAGTATCTAAATGATGAGTTCGATCAATTATTGATTGTTCCTTGAATTTCAATTATTGACAACTATTTTCAATATACTTATATTATTTACAGAAATATGGGAATATTTAACATTGAGCATATGATCTAACATTTTTTTATACATGCAGTATTCAAGAATATCTACAATGCAAAAAAAGATTGAAATTCTATATTAATAGAAGACATAATGTTATTCTTATTTAGAACAAAAAATAACATCCTTCTTTTTTTTTTCAGTAGTTATCTGGTGCATTGTTATTTGAATATAAATTTTACTACATTTCTAATATTTGTTAATCCTTACATATTTATGTGGATCAGTAGTTTTCTTATTTTTATTTTAATAACCTATGCACATTGGTTATAATTTATGCTATTTGTTATAATTTATTATGTGTGTTTGATCCTCATTGTTTTAATTCACCATGATACTCTTTTTTCTCAATAGGTTAGTTTTTAATAGGTTAGGAGGTTTTTTAATGAGACTAATGGGATTTTAAAACTTGGGTACCCAAACTTCATAGTATTTATGTGCAAATAGTGTTGAGTTGTGGTCTGTGATAGATGGTGATAGGCAGGTGTTGGAGCCCTTTATGTGAATTGGCTGATGGTTATATAGTACTGTGGATTGTATTATTTGGGTGAATTGGCTTATGGTTATATAGTACCGTTGATGTATTATTTGGTTGATGGATATGAATTTTGGTATGATTTATTATCTCTAATGGAGGCTCATACTTTAATTATCTAAAAAAGCATTGCTAGGAGCACAACAAAAAACAAGCTAAAACAGCCAACAAATAGGAATTTAGGTCACAATCACTCAGCCCATTAAAAATATATCCATGATTAAAAGTGTTATTTGGATCATAAAGTGTTAAATGAACTTTGTTGACTATTTTGACTGATTTTTTTGTACCCCAGGCATTTGTGGAAAAAAAAATAACCTATGCACATTGGCTACTTAAATGCAAAAGTTTCTTATTACATTTGTATTTTACCTCATGTAGCATTACTTTTTTTTAGAGAGAAATAATTTGTATACGCTACAAAATCAGTGACCATCAGTCACCGTGTGTAATAATCTAACATTTAAAAATTAGTAATCCAATTTTTTAAAATGTTGGATTAATGTATAATAATAAAAGTTGGATTAATAGTTTCAAAATGTTGAATTATTATACTTGGTGGCTGATGATGACTGATTTTATAGTATACATGTAGCATTACTCTTTTTTAAATGAATCATTTACTTCCTATGCATCTCACATTATTAATGAATCATCTCACCTAAAAGTTTAGGTTGTTAGGTTGAGGCCCATTAATGTTTTATATTCTATCACATCCCCTCACGCGAATGCCTCTTTTGGGCTTGAAGCGTGAATAATGCACGACCCATCTAGTCTTGTGCTTAATTTTTTATTATTTTAATTTTTATCGGAATTGGGTTGACCACTTGGTCAAGAGGCTCTGATACTATGTTAATGAATCATCTCACCTAAAAGTTTAAGCTGTTAGGTTGAGACTCATTAATAATTTTATATTTTATCACACATGTAATACACTAGTAATATATAGAATATACTTATAAAATTGAAGAAAATGCGGAATATAAACTAAAAAGGATGCATGATTATAAACACATGATTACAAATCAAATTACACTGTAAGTTCACGTACTATAAGTTTACTAATGTGTATGTTATCATATTAGAAGTGCACATATGACTGTGATGCACACATATAGTTAAATTGTTAGACAACAAATATTTAAAATGTCTGATTTCATCTTAGAGTATTTGTCAATTCATATACTATAAATGGTATTATACAGTAATACACATATTTAAAAGTTATGACATATCATATTATTTAAAAGTGCACGTACTGTACACATACTAATGCACATATTATTATGTTAGAAAGTCATATATGATTGTGATACAATTGAACATGTATAATTAAATGATTTCATATTAAATATTTAAATAATCTAATTTAATTTTAAAGTATTTATTGGTACATATACTATATAAATATTATTATGCATATACTATTATACTAGAAATGCATATGCACAAATATTCCTGATATAAATGCACATTCTTTATCATGTGGTATTAGAATATTGCGTGAATAATATTTTGGACATTTTTCATTTTGAATTTATTGACTAAAAATTGGCTGAGTTTATTATTTTCGTAACAAGAAAACAATACATTTTAAATCAATTAATTTATCTTATACTTGTAATCTCAAAAATTTATAAATGATTTTTATTTTTCAAGGACTAATATATCCTATATAATTTTAATCCACTATCAGTATAAAGTAATTTTACACAAACATTCAATTCTGAATTACACATCAGTAAAATAAAAAATCTTTAACTCAACCACTCATTAACTAAAAAGTCATATTAATCAATGGATGTGCATAACTGACACTGTAAAATTTTTTATATTAGAAGTGTATTATAATTAAACTCATAATTTTTTCTATACTTCTTTGAGTATTTTGAGTTTAATTTTGATGTACTGTCAGTGTAAATGTACATTTACACTGTCGTCCAATCAAAATATTTCGTTTCTATGATTCAGATAGTAAGAGAGAAAATATAATCATAGCTAATAATGACTACACTTGAATAACTTAAATATATCTTTGTTTAAAAATAAATCATACTATTTGATTATATTGGGCAGCACTTTTGGTTGAGTCTTATCGAAAGCTAAGATGTGGCCCTAGTTTTCAGTCAGTCAATATTTTTCCCTTTTGATTCAGTCATACTACCAACAATGCGCACACACACACACACACAAAGTTGCTTCTATTCATTTTGGCATAGAGACACTGTGTGAGCCACTTGGCTGGCTGGGTCTTCAATCTTCATGAGTGTGTGAAGAGAGAGAGAGAGAGAATGAGAGTTTGAAGAAGAAATTGATAAAAGTACTTGGTCATTATCTTCATCCTACTTTCTCTCCTCATTTTCCTCTTCTTTTGCCATCAAATCTTCTTCTACCGCTATTTTTAAGGAAAAAATTTAAATAAAAAAAACAAAAAAACATGAAAAATAAAAAGTAATCCCTATCTCTATCTCTTTTTTAATTTGAATTACCCTAATTTTTTTATTTTATTTTCCTCTCGTGATATGATAATAGTGAAAAAAAGAAGAAAAAGAGAAAAAGGAATGAAAGTACTCATCAATCAAACTCTCCTTTCTTCTCTCTCTCACTCTCTTTTCTTCTCTCTCTCTCCCTCTCTGCTCAACCTTGTGGATCTAGACTTGAATCCTATATTTCTTTCTTTGTGTCACTGATCAAAATACTCATACAATTTCAAACCACTTTCTGGGTCTCTCTTCTTTTCTTTCAACGTTGATTTTTGCTATTTTCTCTTGGCAAAGTTAATTTCTTCTTCTTTTTTCTTTCTTTCTGGGATAATGCTAATGGGTTTTCCCGTGTGTGAAATTCAGGCACACGTAATTCAACGTTTTGGGGTGCTTGTTTTGTGATTCCAGATCTTCTTGTTGTACGATTCTTTTGTTTTTTTTTTTACAACTTTGATTGATCTTCTAATTCACCCGAGAAAAAAAAATGGGTCATGCTCTTTAGGGCCAATAATGATGCTCCCTCTTCCTCACTTTCATTGAATGATAATTTGAGCTTGTTATAGAAACTGGGGGTTCTTTTCGAGCTGGAGTGAGTTCGATCTTATTCAGGTGAAGTTCTATTTATTTGGTAGAGCATGTTTATTCTTCGGTTCTATTTAATTTTGCTTATCTGTTTTTATCGATAAAGTTTGTGTTTTTAATTAATTGATGGCTCGAATATGTGGTACAATAAATAGTCTTTTTCATTAATGTGGACAATTTTTCTAAAAGTGTTAAAAATATAATTGTAACTCTCCAATTAATTTCCCATAACTGTGTCCCACTTTCTCAATGCAAACAAGGGTAATAATATTAATATTAATATTAATATAATAGTGGAATTTTTATTGTAGAATTCATGGCTTTAGAGATGGAATCTATTTTTTATTTATTTATTTATTTTTATTTTGGTCCTTAGCCATGATACCTTAAGAATAACTATCAGGAAGCTATTTCTAATGATGAATACTTTTCATATTCCTTTTATTTTTTGTGTTGAAAATTTGTTTGTTGTTTTGGGGTTTTGTTTATCCTAATTATTTTTATCCTCTAAGTCATAGCACTAGACACTGTGGAAGTAATGGATTCCAACTATTTTGATTGTTGAATTGGCCAATCAGTATGCAAGTTCATATTGTGGAGCTTCAGAAGTTCCTTAAATGAAATCATCTTAATGCATAAGTAAAACCTTCAAATCTGATTTGGTTATATTATACCCTGTTGTAAAGTTCAGTAACTTAAATGCTGTTATTTTTTTTTCTTCTTCATTTTTTAGCAATTCTAAGCTTTAGCTTCTCTCTTACTATGCTGTTTTACTCGATTTATAAAAGCTTTGGTTATCTTTACTTTTGTAGGCTCACGGAAAGCCATGAGTAGTGTGACGAGTGGGGGTGATGGTCGGAAAATGGCAAAGAGTCGCCGCTCATCATCGTCAGTTGACGAAGCTAGTGATGGCGGTAACACGGGAGGAGAAGGCCCTTTAAAGAAAGGCCCTTGGACAGCAGCAGAGGATGCAATTTTGGCAGAATATGTCAATAAGCATGGAGAGGGGAATTGGAATTCTGTTCAAAGGTATTCAGGACTAGCCCGATGTGGGAAGAGCTGCCGTTTACGATGGGCAAATCATTTGAGACCAGATTTGAAAAAGGGTGCGTTTAGCGAAGAGGAAGAGCGCCGAATAATTGAGCTTCATGCTGATATGGGAAACAAATGGGCTCGAATGGCTGCAGAGGTTTGTACTGACATAACTTCTTTGAATGTTTTGTCATAGTTTATTATGCGCATGTTTAGCTAGGATATATGAGAAGCTTATTCACATAGTGGTTTGCTCTGATGTCTTTTCTTTACGATACGGAGAGGACACCGAAACTAAACATGAATTTCTGGTATGGACAATGCTGTACTAATAGAATATAAAATATTGACAAAAAATGGAAGCTATTGATACTGATAATCCTGGAAACTAAAACTTTATGCTTTGGATTTTGGGTGTGAATGATATATGTCTAAAGCTTTAGTGCCACCAATGCATTATTCAAGCATGGTTCCCCTATCCTCAGATACTTCACTCGTTTTGCTTGGTGCTTGCAAATATATTGTTTGCTTCTTGGGCTATGCAAAATTTTGAATTTTGAATTTTTAGTGGTAATATGAGTTATGAATATCATTGCAATCTCTTAGCATGTTATAACTTTTGGCACAATTTGACTGCATTATTTAACTTCAAGGCCATGTGTGATGCCTCTGTAATGGTGAATTAATTAATACACTGTGTATCTCCACTTATTTATTCATTTTCATTGATGAGAGAGATGTCTTTTCTGATATTTTTTCTCCGGAACTTGTAAGATTATATGAATTTTTTATGTTAGTTTAGCATCATTAGGTTGTAAAATACTTTTTTGTTCTTGTACATTATCTTAATGTTCTTTGAGCCTCATTTATGTATCATCTGAATGATATATAAAACTTGAGCTATAAATGCATATATTTGGTTTAATGTTTATGAGCTAATATCAGTCTAGAATTTCTTTTTGTTTCATGTTAATAGAAGATTAATGTGAAAAATAAATATAAAATCTCTATTATCACTCCAAATTTTAATACAACACCAGATTTTTTCATATACACAAAAGAACTTCCTTTTTTTTTTTATCTTAATTTCTTACTAGGGAGCCTTTTTTTTCTCTGAAGATCTTCATTACAAAAAGATCATTAGTATTAAATATACTCTTAGTTTTGCTTCCTATCATTTCATTGCAAAATGTAAAGCCTGTCATTTATTGTTAATTATATTCTTTTAATGGTGAATCTGCATATAGATAGCATGTATTGAACTTGTTTTCTGTATTATGAGATGTAAACATCAACCTTGTGTAATGTGTGCCCTTCCTTATTTGGTCCATACTTTCTGTCTTTCTGACATGCAATATTTTAGTTCATTATTTTCTTGATCAATTTTATACCAAATCATACTTTTTCTCTTATAAAGACTTGATCTGTGTAGATGTTGAAAATTGAAAACTTTGGTAGGACAACTTTAAAATCTAACAGCTCCATCAATATTTGCTAAATCCATAGATTTTAATGGAGAAAT
Source organism: Aeschynomene evenia (assembly GCA_013621005.1). NCBI lineage: Eukaryota > Viridiplantae > Streptophyta > Magnoliopsida > Fabales > Fabaceae > Aeschynomene > Aeschynomene evenia. The sequence continues at coordinate 20,953,044 of CM024265.1, read as the reverse complement.
GTGGAAAGGGAAAATATAGTTAAAGGAAAATTTATACTTTTAAACCTGGAAGTAGAATTAAAGTTGTTAGTAAAATATTACCATCATGTACAGCAGTATTTTATAACTGTAAGGGTATGTTTGTTTAGGGGGTTTAAAATATTTCACACATGAATCTTATTCGTTCTTAATCTGTGTTGTGTGTCACTGATCCCATTGTGTTATTGCCTTTCAAATTTTGTATATTGGCTTTTGTGTTCATTCCTTTCTTTGTTTTAGTTGCCTGGACGTACAGACAATGAGATTAAGAACTATTGGAACACAAGAATTAAAAGGATGCAGCGATCTGGTCAACCGATCTACCCGCCTGAGGTATCCTTACGGGTGTTGAATGGCAATCAAGAAAGTCTAAATGGTGGCAACTTGTCAGACGGAGCCAACCAGCATGATGATCCGTCGCAGGCTGACGCTTTTGATATCCCGGAATTAGATTTCAAAAATTTAAAATTCCGGCAGGGTCTACCTTATGGGGCAGCATCAATTTTTGATATACCTGAAAGCGCCACATTTGAACAAAGTTCGGACTCGTCCCATGGTTATAATATCACGCCCCAAATTTTGTATCCTCCAAGGCACCCTCCAAAGCGCCCTCGGGAATCGGATGTGATATACAACACTCTGGGCAGTAGGGGTGTCCCAACATTTGATCAGTTTGGAGATTACACTTGCGAGAAAATTCCTGACCACACTAGTTTGTCTTCTCCATGTGATCCTATTCTTAACACCAGTGACCAGTTTCACGGTGATGACATTTATGGCCGCCAAGCCACTACAAATGGCAACTTCTCGACTTCTATGCCCATATCCAGGGTCAGTAAGTCAGAGCTCCCTTCACTCCAATATTTAGAAACTCAACAAGGTATCTGGGGCATGCCCGCGTCCCCACTTCCTTCGCTTGAGTCTGTTGACACGTTGATTCAGTCTCCTCCCGCGGAGCCTATTCAGTCAAATCCTGTTTCTTCAGAGTGCAATGGTTTGCTGGAATCAATAATCTACCAGCAGAGACATACAGAAGGCTCTAACAATAACACATTGCAAGAGACACCTGATAGTTGTGTTCTCATTGAAACAGTCAAGAATTCAACCTTCATTCCATGTAAGCCGGAATGGGATGAACAAGGAGGGCCATATTCGCCCTTAGTTCCTTCGGTTCTATCGGACTACGCTCCTGTTAGCATGTGCGCCGTGGATGGGTCCCAATTCTTTGAAATTACACATGGTTAGCACAATCTAACTGTAATTTTTTTACTATATATGCACTTATATAGTAAATTTTGTTGTTGTTGTTGAATAAATTTTGTTAGGGAACTTGAATAAATTTTGTTGTTGTTGTTTTGGCAGATCATGATTTTAACCATGAACTAGTCAGAGACTGTTCTGGGAACAGAGAAAAGCCTAACGAATTAGACTTAACAAGGCCTGATGTTTTACTTGACATGGGTTGGTTAGGGAATAACTTCGAGCTTGACAAGGATCAATCTGTTCTCAAAGATGCTCTCGGCTCGTTTCACGGCGAAGATCGCCACCACCGTCAGCTCTAGCTTTGGCATTTGCTTTAGTGCTTGCTCATGAGATGATGATGACTTGTTCTGTCAATGTTCTATAGACTACTTGGCTACTAATTTTCTTTTCACGTTCACTTTTAGACTTAGAACCTTTGGCTATGATTGATATGAGTCAAGAATGTCACATATTTCTATTATTTTTCAGTCTCATGTTGACACTTTCCATGGTTATGATACATTGCAAAAATGATTATTTGCCCATGTTATAAGGACGTATAAACAAGCGTGTTTTCCTTATTTGATTGCCATTGCCCTTTTTTTCAACTCCCAATTCAAGTTTCATTTTTTCTCGAATTGAAAAATAAGGGCGTAATATGACATTGTTTGATCCATATAGTCAATTTCATATGGTGAGATAAAATTTATTCTTGTTCTTGTATTGAACTAGCATGTAATATGAGCTATTCACCGAATAGAGTATGAAAATTATGTTCTGTATTTTGCAAAAAGCATACAATGATCAAATTTAAATTGTTATATATATTACAGTATATAGCACTCATGTGCTTCACAAGTGTTTAAACATAAGACATATATAATGAAAACATGACTAAATGCATAAACGATTTGATTGAATAGCAATAGAACAGTGCACATTTCGTCCAGATGGATAATGTATTTCTACATAAGGAAATCTAAAACCATTGACCAATGAGTGCTAAATCATAGTTCTAAAAAGGGAACATAGCTAAAAAAATGATGAAATTGTTAGTAAAAAGGCAATATTTAAACAAAATGAATAATGTGCAGCCAAATTTATCGAGTGCTCTTCCAGAAAAAAAAAAAAAAAAAATCTGCATTCCCGAGTCATTGTAATCGAAATTGAAATACATCCAATTACCTCTACGTAAGCAAGCGAGTAAAATATTTACTAAAATAAAATCGTAATCACAATTTATAAAAAGTATTCATGCCTTTTTTTTTTATTTATAAAATCACTCATGATTCATGACTATGGGTGAAGAACATTGCAATCTATATAATAAAAAAACAGTCAAAATAATTAATATACTATGAACAATAAATTTTATGTAATGTGCACAACATATATTATATGTTATACACATAGTTATCAGAACCGGACCGGTGATCGACTCGGTCAAGGCACTGGGTCACTAAGTTAGTGGTTCAACCGGTGGGTCAATGGTTCAACCGGTTGATAATTAAACCGGTCTATTAAATAAAATTTAATAACTGTATATAAATCTAAAATAAAAATATATATATAAATTTATAAAAAAATATAAATTATTCAAAAATTTTCAAATACTAAAAGATAATGTATAATTATTTCTTGTAGTCTTGGATTGTTTTTTTTTTTATTGTTTCCCAAGGTATCCACCGGAGCGATTCCGATGACTAACCCCCTGCCGGTTTGTGCGTGCATCTCAAGGGTGGGACGGCTAGCCAAGGTCCTCTCTGCATACACACCGCCCTGGGATCGAACCCGGGACTAGATGCTTAAGCAACCCAAGCCACTACCACTTGTGCTATGCTCCTTGGTTTGTAGTCTTGGATTGTTAATTGTAATTTTTTTTTTTATGTTTGTGGTGGTGGTGGGCTTTGCTGTGTATAAAGCCCATTTTCTTTTTATTGTGAAAAACTCTTAATGACTATGGGCTTTGGGCTAGATTAAGAGGTAGAATCATTTTCTTTTTCTTTGTACGTAGATGTTGGGTAAAAAACCCTAGTTAAGACATATATATTGAATCATATCTTCTTCCTATTGTCGCCTCTCTTCTTTCTCCTCTCTCTATCTCTGTGTTTTCTTCTTTCTTACCCTTAAATCTGTTTTCTTTACACACCAACTACAACGAGCTAGTTTCGTGACAAGGCCAGGAGGCAGCTGACGTTGAGGGTGATGAGGGATTCAGGGGCGTGGATGCAAGTGCCGCCGATGAAGGTTGCGAGGGTGGAAGAGGAAGAATGAGGGACAGAGGCGATGACAGTAGGGTGGAGATCGTTTTCTTTTTTCAAGAATAACACAACTCGGTCCGGGTTTTGAAATCCGACCGGGTCACCGGTTTTACTAAAACTCGGTCAGGTCACACCGATTTTTATGCTTACCCGATCCAACGGGAAACTCGGCTCGGCCATATGTCCGGTTCTCGGTTGAACTGGTTGGACTGGCCGGGTCGATCCGAGTTTTACAACTATGGTTATACACAACATATATTATATATTGTACACAACATATATCACATATTCATACATATTCATACATATTCATATGTTGTAAACAAAGATGATGTTATAACATATTATATATTTCTTTTTGGTGAATGCAACATATTATATATGGTGTGTATAATATGTAATATACGTTGTGCATATTACATATTATACATAATCTATTAATTACTTTGACTGATTTTTTTGTTATACACCCAAATTTTCCCATAGGAGCAATTATTGGATTGTCTTAGACCATCACATAGATTATGATACACTCATACAAGAAATAACATGTATTCAAAGTTTTACTATTAACGTCTCGGTAGCGTTTGTTACGAGGTATAATTTAGATTGATTCGTTTAGTTTGACAAAGATATTGGTAATGTGCATTACCTCCATATCAGGTGGCTATCTGGATTACCATCCCTAGGTAATTCTCTAATTTATTTTATTACACAATTACCTCTCTAACAAATTATATTTCTATTCTTAATTTTATATTTTGCCAACAAACCGTCACAAATAGTAACCACCGCAACACAAATCTTATTCTTTACAAGAATAATATAATTATTTTATTGAATTTTTATTTTTATTAAACAATTATATTAATGTCAAAATCGAAAATATTGATATTAATTTAAAATATAAATACTAAAGTAATTATTCACTCAATAATTCACTATCAAAATAAAAGAAAATTAAAAATTTATATATAACATGTTATGTATTATAGTATATAAATAATGATTTAATTTTTATTCACCGACAATGTAAAATTTTTTTACACAGTCATCCAATCATGTACTACCACATCAACCATGATTGTGTTTTCTCTCTCCCACTACCTGTAAAGTCATACAAACAGAGTGTTTTGATTGGACGAAATGTAAAATAATTTTACACTGTCAGTGTATCAAAATTAAACTCTATAAATAATTAATTAAATATAAAATTGTTAAAATTTTACTTAATAAAAAATGTTTAGAGAGTGAAACTAAAAATTAGAGGGCATTATAGTCATATGTGTATTTTAGAATGTATTTTAATAATATATGTAATATAATTATATTTGATTAATTTTTTATAATTATTTAGAGGACATTATAGTAACATACATATTGTTGCGACGCCCAACACATACACTACCTTATAATCTTTTTAATATATACCAAACAAGGTAATTTGGATTACCAGTAATGTTATTTGTATATACATACCAAACAAGGTAACCTGGATTACGGTAATTTAATTAGAGGTAATCTATCTACAAGTTAATCTAGATTACCGGCAATCTTTCACGGTAATGTGTCAAACGTCTCATAAAAGATTATGACAATAGTATTTTTCGTATTTAATGATTTATATTTATGCCATAATATATATATGATTTTAATTAATTTTTCGTATTTAATGACTTATATTTATTTTATTACATTGTGGTTATTGATTTTTTTTATTTTTATCATCAACTAAATTTATTATAGTTATTGATTTTTTTTATTTTTATCACCAACTTATTTTATTATATTTAGATATTATAAATATTTTTAATATACTTTTAAAGATAATAATTAGCTCTTACAAGTTTAGGATTCGAGTTTATCTTGCCTACTATTTTAGTTAAAATCTCGAGTCTATAATTTTGATCCTTAGCTACACTTTTTTTATTATTATTTAAGCGTAAATTTAACATTTAATATTATAGAGTTGATTTTGGTTAATATTTAGCATGTAATTATAATGCCATATCCTCAAATTGCTCTCAGTATTATTAAACTCAAGAAATCAATTTTGCTTTCATTTACTACTATCACACGAACTCACAATTTTTATTAGAAATTTTGTAGTGATTGATTAGTTAATTATGGCATCCTTATATAAATTTTGTTACCTATATATATTCTTATATTATTTTACGCGGTATTCCAAAATTTTGTTTTAAATCTATGATATTTAAGAGCAAAATGTCAATTTTGTGATATTTTTCATGAAATTTACATAATATACTCATAGTTAGAAGAATATAGTTGCCTATATTTATTTATGTCAAACAATAAATGAAAGAAAATAAGTATATACTACCTCAGTTTTTTTTTTATATATCCATTTTAGGACTGTGTTTTCTTTTTTTGTGTACTTAGAAATTTTAGGTGGGTGTTATTAATTTTTTTCAATTATACCCCTAATTAGTATAAGAAAGATCAGAATGAATTTAATGAGTAATTAAGAAGATAAATAATGAGTGGTAAAGATAATATTGTAAATTATGCTTAAATTTTATTAAATTTTAGACATGGTAAAATACATTCTTAATCCATATGTGCAATTAAAACTTGACAGATAAAAAAAATGGAGTCAAAATATTGAAGCACTTATTAATTAATAGAGCTTTGCTAGAGGTATAAAATTGTTAAAATACTAATTGGACAAAAAATGTTAAAATGAGTTTTTTTATGGCTTAAATATCATTTTGATCCACTAGCTTTATACAAATTCTGATTTTAGTCCATTATCTTTAGAATTGTCACATTTAGTCCACTAGCTTTAAAAATTTGTCAATTTTAGTCCACTATGCTGACGTGGACTTAACGATGCTGACGTGACAGTTGACTTTGCTGACATGGTTGTTGTCTTTGTTGACGTGGACGTTGACTTTGTTGACATGAACGTTGACTTAGCTGACATGACATTGACTTTGCTGACGTGTCGGTTGACTTTGCTGACGTGTCCGTTAATTTATCAATTGACTAATGGTGGACCAAAAGTGCTCACAATTTGAAAGCTAGTGGACTAAATGTGATAAATCTAAAGATAGTGGACTAAAATCAGAATTTATGTGAAGTTAGTGGACTAAAATGATATTTAAACCTTTTTTTATTATTTTGATCGAGAAAATGTTGTTACCCAAGATTTTGTGGTAAAGATAAAGAAATGAGAAATGCATTGGAATTTATCAAGAAAATATAAAAGTTGAAAAACATACAAAATTATTTTTTTCTTCACCAAAATAAATATAAAATCCTACCTACAGAGCTGATGAGTTCATCATCATATACTCTGGATTATTCTTACACTACATACTCTCGAAACAAAGAAATTAAAGACTAATAACCCACCAAAAACGAACTACTCCTAATTGAGAAAGACAATGCAGAAGCAATAATAATTCAGATCACATAAATAAATGGTTTTACTACCAAGCTAGTTCATCAACTTAATTAATATAGCGGGAATTAATATGCTTCATTCAATTCAGTCCTGCTTCTTCCTCCTCCTCCTCCTCCTCCTCAAGGGGTGGCAATTCATTCAGATCAAAATTACGCCTCCTTTTCGACAGATCTGAAGAAGAAGCCACCGCATTTTCATTCATGGCTGCATTAATAATAACTTCATCTGCTTCCTCCATGGTGACTGTGTCTTCTTTGTCGTTATTAGAAGCAGCAATAACAACCGTTCCCTGTTGTTGTTGGTTGTCTACTCCCTCCTCAATGGGAGGAAGAGTAACATCAACCACAACTTGATTGTCATCATCCACTCGTGATGCCGTCTTAATTTGTGCCGCAAATTCTTCCTCATGCTCCTCGCCGTCGTCGTCCTTGTCCTTACCTCCCTCGTCATCACCCACGTGATGCTCCTTTTCCTCCTCCTGTTCTCCTCCGTCTTCGCCTTTGCCTTCACCGTCTTCCTCCTCCTCCGCCGCCGCCGCAATTTCTTCCTCATTTTCCTCCTCGCCGTCATCCTTGTCCTTACCTCCATCGTCATCACCCTTGTCCTCCTCCTGTTCTCTTTCGCCTTTGCCTTCACCGTCTTCCGCCGCCGCCGCCTGCTGCTCCTCGTCCTGTGGTGGCGGTGGTGGTGGTTGGTCATCGTCATCGTCAGCAGAATCGCCGTGTGGTGAGGGATGGGCCTCATGGATGTGACAGCAGACACTATGGAAAGTGAGCATGTAGTGGTCGCAGACGGTGCAAAGGAAGCGCCTTCTAGTCATAATGATAGGGTGAGCAGTGCAAGAGATCCCAATCTTTTGCAACTTTTCCTTCACGCTTGAATGCCCTTCGTCATCTCCGTCTTCCCATTCCTCTTCTTCTTCCATGCACTTGCAAACCACCACCATCTCCACCTTCTTCTTCTTCTTCTCTCTGTCATCATTGTTGTTATTGCTGTTGCTGCCCCTCTTTTTGTGAACCTTCCACCGTAATTCAGTGAAGTTATCATCGTTGTTAGACCCATCTTCATTATTATTGCTTTCTTCGCCGTTACTGTCTAACCTTCTTGCTCTTGCTCTGGCTCTTGCGGCTCTGGCTGCTGCTTCATCTGTTCTCCTTTTGTTGTTGTTTCCGCTTCTATGGCCACGAATCGGGGAAAGGTTTCTCTGTTCTCTGCTATGGGTTCTGATATGGCCTCCAAGAGCTCTTCCGTTGATGAACTCTCGCTTACAGTACCGGCAGACCCTTTTCGCGTTGTAGCTGCTGCTGCCGCCGCAACGGCGCTTAGGAGGAGCAGCAAGGCCATTCTGCCACTCACGTAGAATCATCTTCTGATGAGATTTCATTTGCGGAAACGAAACAGAGAAACAAATAATGATAAGAGAAGGAAATGGGAGAGTGAATGGAAATGGAAAGAATGATGGGAGACATATAAAGACACAGAGAGGGAGAGAGATCAGAGAGGGGAGCGGGGATTCTGCAGGAAAGGAGCTTCAATCTTTATTGTTTCTTTTAATATTTATTGGAAGGATTAATTGCTGCTTTGACAAAACTTAATGAGGGATTGTCATCTTCTTATTGATATTATGTATTATGGATGTGGTCAAACGTTGGCAACAACCCTTATTAATTTGTTGGAGATGATATTTGAATGTATGAAATCATCTGTTTTTCCATTATTATACTATGTAGTTGAAAACTAAAATGATCATAGAGACTTTGAGCAACGTTTAAGGATGAGTATAAAAAAGTGATGAATTTGACTCTCTCAAGTAGGATGAACTCACTCTACTAGAGTTGCTTTACATACGTACACACACTACTCCTTTATATACAATGATACACATCCACCAATTTTTTATCCATTTAAAAAGTTGATAACTTTTATGAAGATGTTGACAACTTGCCAATATTTTTATAAAAATTGCCAACTTTTAAATATTTGAAAAATGAATGGATGACACTATATATTATGTACAAATATCATATTCCTCGTACTAAAAATACCATTTTACTTGTTCTAGTTTACTTGATATTTGCTGACTTCAACTTTAGAGTCTCTTTGATAGTACCTTTCTAACATGTGTTGTCGTAGGGGTTATTTAGCGATTGGAGTAGGAGTTCGACTTACTCAACCCAAAAGTCGATCTACTACACGATGATGCAAAAACATATGTATCATAATATTTTCAATTTCACATTTATTTGATTATAACAAAATTTTTAGCATCGTTCAATTTTCTTATTTTTTACATCACCTTTTCTCTACATTTGTAATTTTGATATTAATTTAGCCTTAACTTTTTTTTATTTATTTCAAAATCAATTTAGTCATTCCGTTAAAGTGTAGATCCAACAAGAAAAAAGTTAACAAATTTTATTTTTAAAATTATGACTAAAAAATTAATAAAAAAAAGACAAGAATAGATCACCTCTAGTCTAATGGTTAATATTTATTTTTATTTTAAAAAATATAATATCCTTCAAAAGAAAATGAGATGATAAATTATCAAACTAATTGAAAATTGTATAAAATTTAATATACTTGATATTTATTTGGTAAGAAGAATTATAAACTTAGGATTAATAATATTACTAATATTGCATGTTCATAAAAAGGTATTGAGCGAAGTAAATGTTTCAAGACTTACTCCAGAGGATTAATTCATCCTCTAACTTTACGAGAAATAATCCCGTTACTCTAGGAGTAAGTCTTAGTACACTTACTCTACTTAATAATTTTCATAAGAATTAAATTTAATCAATCTAATAACCATTGAATTATATTGTATTATGTTGACAATTATGGACATCCATCAAATTTCAGAAAACAATAATAGAGTCAACAAAATTTTTAAAAATATTCTGCGTACAAAGAAAACCATCAATAAACCAACCAACAAATATTACATCTACTAAGATTACAAGTTACACATACTAGAAACTACAGATTGTACAGATTAAATATAACAAATTACACACCCATGGTGTGTGCGAGCATGTCCATTACTAGATGAATCTAATTGTTTACACATAATTACACAAACTAATAAGACTAATATTGCAAATATTAAATATCAATAATATTTATTGTACAATAGAAATGCTTTTAAGTAGTAGCAATTGTGTGTTATATATTATACGTAATGTGTGTCATATATATAACACATTAGGTATGATATATAGTAAATATTGGATACTAGCTAGTTAAATGCATGCATATATATTGTACAATAAAAAGTATTGTATTGAATATCATAAATTACATAAATCATAAATGAGTGTGTGCGAATGCATTCATTAGACATTAGTAGTGGATGACTATTTATTGACTTATTATTAATGTAAAAATAGCATCCCTCCAAAATTTTTACCACTAGCCATTAACTATGAGAGAGGTAACCATTGACTTTAATGAGTAGAGAGACTTTTTAATTTTTAGAGTTGACTATTCTTAGGATACAAATAATTAGGAGTTGAGATATGTGTAACTTAAGAGAATAATTTTGTGAATATTGTATGAGAGAAAAATCGCCTTTATCCTCTAAATATATGCACGCACAAAAATAATTACTATTACTAATAAAAGAAGGGGATGGTACATGTACAACATAAAGAGTGATGCTAAATGTACAATGAAAGATCAGTCAAATCAGTCGATAAATGAGATTTTGGGTATAATTAATCAGCCAATTACAACCCCAATAATTATTTGGGCCAAAACCAAAGACAAAATGGGTCTATTGGTTGATTTCTTATTATAAACTTAGCATTATTGCAACATAGAATACTATATAACATAGTATTTATCCTATATTAGGGGAAATGGAACGAAGTCCAATATAAGGTGAAAAATATGCGTTCTACGTCGCCACTCTCACGACTCGGGCGTGAACAATACGGATGTGTGTAAACATATTTGTATTCATTAAAAGATTTTGATATAGAACGAACAAATTTGATTATAAAAAATAAAAAGATTTATTTATTATAATTAACCAACACACTTAAGTAGGAAAAAAATGAACACATATATTTAAGCCTAAATACCAAAAAAGGTCCCTGAGATAATATACCGTAGAATAAATTGGTCCTAGAATTTAAAAGTTCAATATGGGTCTTTTAGATTTAAAAAAGGGGATAAATTCGTCTTTCTATACATGTCCGTACATGTAAAAATCATTGTACGGAATGATTGATTTATCCCTTTTTTGAAATGTGAATGATCAATATTAGACTTTCAAATTCTAAGAGACTAATTTGTCCCGTGATATATTCTGGAGAACTAAAATTGATATTTAGTCTATATTTAAAGATCATTCCAAGCACAAGAATCTTATCGTTTTTTATTTTGCGGAGATTGTGGACTTAATAAATAAATAATGTGTTCACTGATGGTTAACAACGTGTTCACTTATGAATAAATTAATATTCGTTTACTAATGAATAAATAATGTGTTTACTGATATAATTAAATAATGTGTTCACCGATAAATAATAATGTATTCATCAATGAATAAATAATATGTTCACCGATGAATAAGTTATGTATTCACTGATAACTAATGTGTTTACTGATTAACAACAATGTGTTCACTGATGAATACAAAAAGTGTTTACTAATGAATAAATAATGTGTTTAGTAATGAATAACTTACATGTTCTCTAATAAATAAACAATGTGTTCAAATAATGAACAATAAAGTGTTCAATGATGAATAAAAATATCTTCACTAAAAAAGAGTTTTTACATATGTGATTATGTATGTTAAAAAACTAACTAGAATGATAGTTATAATGAATCTCGCTTGTGAATGAAAAAAAGAATACATAAAATGAGAAGAACGAAGAACTAAAAACATGAATACTGAGAGAATAAAAACTTGATAATGAAAGAAAAGAGGAATGGCGAAGAAGAAAGAAAATTTGATAGAAAAAAAGACTATTGCTTGATTGTAATAGTGATGAAGAAGAAAAGATAAAATAAAACTAACATAGTTGAGAAGGAAAAAAAAAAAAGCGAAACAAAGACAAAATGAAGAAAAGAGCGAAGACCGAAATAAGTAAGGATATGTTTGGGTAAGCCGAAAAATTAAACTTATTTCGATAATCGCTTTTTTATATAATCGCTTATTTAAAGATAAATTTATGTTTGGATAATTTAGCTGAAAAGTAACTTTAAGTTAATCTATGATGTTTGAATTATTAAAAAATAATCGCTTTTTAATAGTTAATTACTAAATTGTGTGAAGAAAAAATGAAGAGATGCATTGTCAATGAGGATAAAATGGTACATTACACAAAATAATCTTTAAGCTTATAATCAAAATGTCCAACTAATATATAGCTTTAAGTTTTTCTCAAAAAACAGCTTAAATTCTTTTGAAATGAGATTATAATCTATTTTTTTTTTCACCCAAACAAGATTAAATTTGATAAAAAACTTTTTCCTTAAAAAAAAATGTTTTGAGACACTTCCCTAACATGCACTGATTGTGTAAGTGAACAACGTGTGAATAATATACATATAAATTGAATGTATTTTATATTGCACATCTAAATTTTTTATAAAAGAAGGAAAATGAATCTATTCCCAAAATAAGAAAATACTGCAAGTTTGATTTGTGCTTTCTCTATATATGTTGTTACTAATTGTTATTAATTTTGATTAAAATATAATAAGTAATTTTTAATAAAGAGACAGAGAAAGTGCTCACGCTGAGGAGGTAGATAATTACAAGTTTGTTAAGAGGCTATGGAGGAATCTCGTTCCACCTAGAGTCGAGATTTTGACATGGTTTGTTACTTATGGGAAGCTAAACACAAAACAAAGGTTGTGCGACATTGGGATGCTGCAACCTGATCAAGTAGGCTGTTGCATGTGCTGTAACGGGATAGAGACGGTGCAACACTTATTTTTTCACTGTCATTTTGCGGGTCTGATATGGTCATTTATCTTTCAACAATGGGGTGCCAATTGGTGTTGGCCTAATTCACCCTTAGCTTGCTTCGATAGCTGGCAGCAGTGCCCACTCTCCAAATACTCTAGAAAGTTGTGGACTATTATGTTTTATGCAGTGCTTTGGGTGGTTTGGAAAATAAGAAATAACAAAGTGTTCAATGGTGTTTCTGTGGATATTTTGGAGGCAATAAATCAGGTGTTGTATTGGGTGGATAGGTGGGTAAAAGACAAGAATTTATGATGATGAAGGATTATGCAGGTGTTAACAATGCAAGTGATGGGCTGTGATGGCATTGCAACCCTTGGGATGGCTTATGCGAGTACTGCATGATATGGTCTTGGTCACGCTACAAGGGGTGATGGTGAAGGTGAGTAACACTTGACTGGGTGTGGAGTACATGTTTTGCATTAAATTTTGGATAATGGTTATAGGCCTTGTGTTCTGAGTATTGTGTTTTGTTGCTCATGGTGCTTTAAGTTGGCTATTCATTTTTTCTTTGGATCTAGCACTCTTTTTCCCCATTAGGTTAGTTAATTATAGGCTATGAGGTTTTTTAAAGAGAGTAGATCTTTTGAGTGCATTTGCTTTGGCATGTATTTCTTTTCATCTCATGATTTTTTCATTGAAAAATCATGATCATCTATCGAAAAAAAAAAAATAAAGAGCGGTAGAACTTGTGAATACATTTAACAAAATATATATATAATATAAAATACATCCAACGTAGCATATGCGTTATCTACTATTAGATATTAATACACCTCACTTTCTTTGATCTCTTTCATTTCTTTTTTCTCTTCGTTTTTCTTTTCTTTTTCATTCTTAATTAATACATCACATTATTTTTCATAAGAGAACACATTTTCTATTCTTCAAATGAACATATTATTATTGATCAATGAACATATTATTATTCATTAGTGAACTCATGACTTATCTCCATCAATGAACATATAACTTACTATTCATCGATATGAACACCTATTTTGAGTGGTTCATATTTGACATTCATATTATTATTATGCAATTTAAGTATTAACTATCTTATTTTATTGGTGCATTCTCACCCACACACATGTTACATTTTCTATACCGTGTAGACAAGGCAATCAATGGTTAGAATAGTGGCACGTATAGAAATGTCAGTGTTGCTGAATTTCTTCGATCTTTTCATGTAGGCAGTCAAAGTGACAATTTTGTTTTGATTGGATTTGAAACTAAAGTTTAGGCAATAAAGTTGGCTTCCCCATTAATGTTATTGATTAAAATACCCTTTTGATATTGATATTGGTACAAGTTCAAAACAAATTGGGGACAGAGGGTTTTGCTTCTCCAAATTAGGTTTCGGTGCCTTTCTTGTTGTTCTCCGAGAGAGATTATTAGCTGCATAAGTAAGATTTATTTACTTTGTATTACTTACCTATTAATTATTTTATTCTCTTATTTATAACTTAATTTAAAATTTGATCTTAGTAGCCAACCAACAAAAATAAAACAATTAAAAAACATACTTTCTAGTTGTTTTAATATTAATTACATTTAATTTTACTTAATCTTAATATTAGTTAAAATATTATATTGTTTTAATATTTGTTTATTTTCATTTTACTTATGTTATTACTTAATGTATCTTATATAGTTAGTTTTATTTCAGATTGTATCTTTGCTGTTATTTCCTTTCTGTTATTCTGTTTTCTTTCCTTTTTCTCGAGCCTTCTCCTCTTATATATTTGAGGACTTGCTTGGCTGAAGGTAAGAAAAATAACGCTTTGTACTTTTTGCTAAATGTGTTAATACAATCAAGAGCTTCTTTCTTCCCTTTCTCTGTTTCTTGCATCCAAGCCTGGTACCATTTGTCATGGTATCAGAGACTCTGTAAAAAGAGGCTCTGTTATCCACCTTTCGCTGCACCATGGTTTCCCCTTCATCCCCATCTGAATCTGATCAACGTCCCTTTATGATGGACACCCAAAACTTGGCCAATATTCTTAGCCAACTCACGAATCTTCAAGCTCAAATCACCAAAGCCAATGTCAATCCCATGACAGACCCTGCCAGCCCCTATTTTCTTCATCCTAGTGAAAACCCTGGTATTCCCCTCATTCCAACTATCTTGAATACCACCAATTATCATTCTTGGGCTCGGGCAATGTGGTTAGCTCTAAAAGGCAAAAACAAATTACGTTTCATTGATGGTTCTCTTCCTCAACCTGATTCCCAAGATCCTACCTTTAATGCTTGGGACCGATGCAACACTTTCATTGTCTCCTGGATCACTCACTTCTTATCCCCTGATATCCATCAAAGTGTCATATGGATGAATATTGCCTCTGAAATTTGGAACTCCTTGAAGCAGCGATACCATCAAAGTGATATTTTTCGTGTTGCAGAACTGTCTGAAGACTTACACTCTTTCAAGCAAGGAGATCAATCTATCACCACATACTACACAAAGCTTAAAACTATTTGGGAAGAATTGGAAAATTCACGACCAATTCCTGCATGCATTTCTTGTTCTGATTCATGCAATTGTGGTCTTGGTACTATACGCTCTTATCGTCAACAAGACTACACTGTTCGATTCCTTCGCGGCCTTAATGAACAATTTGCAACGGTTAAATCACAAATTATGTTGATGAAACCATTGCCCAATGTTGAATCTACCTTTTCTCTTTTAACTCAGCAAGAACGACAGCTTACTCTTGAAGTTCATGAGCCCAAGCTTCTTGCTTCTTCATCCACCAACATTCCCTCTCGTGGTCGCGGCAGGGGCAGAGGAGGAAGATTCATGCCTGCTGGAAGAAGTTTTGGCGGCAGAGGAAGACACAAATGCTCTCACTGTGGTAAAACAGGCCACCTTGTAGATTCTTGTTGGGAAAAGCATGGATACCCACCTCATCTTCAAAGTTCCAATGGATCTATCTCTCAACTCTCTACTGTCACTGATCAAGATCACTCTGCCTCTATTCCTTTAACTCACCAAGACACAACAAATCTTCCCTTGTCTCAAGAACAACGCCAAGCTCTTATAAGTCTCCTTCAACTTCAAGAAACCAATCACCCTCTACCATCCAACATTTCTGCTCCTGCTTGTACTGATACAGGTATCGCTCCAATTATTCCTTTACATAAATATCAGCTTATCACATATGTTCTGTCATTTACCAAGCATGCCACCAATTCTTGGATAATTGACAGTGGTGCCACTAGTCATGTTACTTTTTCTCTTAGTTTCTTCCATACTTTTCGGCACATAAAACCCACATTAATCAAGCTTCCTAATGGAGCATACACTAAAGCAAGAATCGCAGGAACCATATTCTTTTCTCATGATCTATACCTCAACAATGTTCTATACATTCCCTCATTTGAGTTTAATCTCATTTCTGTATCGCAATTAACCACTGCCTTGAAATACAAGGTTAGTTTCACTAACCAATTTTGTGAGATACAGGACCTAACCACGATGAGGATGATTGGGAAAGTTAAACAATGCAATGACCTTTACATCTTGGACAAGTCTCCCACCATCAGTCTTCCTCAATGCAACTCAGCTGTTGTCCACACTTTATCGGTGGTCACTTCTCAACATTTATGGCACTATCGTCTTGGTTACACTCCATATAGTAAACTTCTTGTGATGCAAAAATCATTTCCTTTCATTTCTTGTAATTCTTCTAATGAACCATGTGATTCATGTCATTTTGCTAAACAAAAGAAACTACCTTTTCCTACTAGTACTCATAATAGTGTTTCTACTTTTGATTTAATTCATGTTGATATTTGGGGGCCTATTGCTATCCCCTCTACTTCTGGTCATCGCTATTTCTTGACTATTGTAGATGATTTGAGTAGATACACATGGATTTACCTCATGAAATTAAAATCAGAGGCACCCAAATTGCTAAAATACTTTGTTCAGCTCATCCAAACTTAATTTCATAAAACTGTTAAATGCATACGCACTGACAATGGTATTGAATTTAAAATGCATGATTTCTATAACACTAAAGGTATTATACATCAAACATCTTGTGTTGAAACTCCTCAACAAAATGGTATTGTTGAGAGAAAACATCAACACATCTTGAATGTCTCTCGATCGCTTTTGTTTCATTCCAATATCCCTTTATGTTTTTGGAATCATGCTGTTACTCATTCTGTCCATATTATCAATAGAATCCCAAGTGTGTTCCTTAATAATATTTCACCTTATGAAAAGCTTTTTGATCAGCTACCTGATATCAACCATTTACGTGTATTTGGTTGTTTAGCTTTTGCATCTACTATCTTGGCCAATCGTAAGAAACTTGATCCTAGAGCCCGAAAATGTGTTTTTCTTGGGTACAAAGATGGAACCAAAGGATATCTTTTGCTTGATCTTAAATCTAATGAATTGTTTGTTTCAAGACATGTTCATTTTTATGAATCACATCTGCCATACAGCAATCAAACATCAAAACCTTTACAGACAAGCATTTTGCCATCTCCAGACCCATTTGCTTATGACTCTGCTACATACCTCTATTCGCCTGGCTCTGTGTGCACTCCTCCTGCTACTCAACTCATACCTACCACTCCTTTCAATAATGACCAGCATGCTGCAACACCTTCTGTCCCTCCAAATTCCTCCACCACTTTACCTCCACCACCACTTGCTGAACGGTAAACAAGAATTCACAAACCACCATCCTACTTACAAGATTATCACTGCATGCTGGCTTCCACACCATCCATCTCTGATAAAAATAGTAGCAGGTATCCCTTACACAATTATGTTTCATATCAGTTTCTAACACCAAAACAACTTGCTTTTTCTTATGCTATATCTTCCAATTCAGAGCCAAGAAGTTATGATGAAGCTATGCAACATGAAAGCTGGAAGGCAGCTATCACAGAAGAATTACAGGCTTTAAACCAAAACAATACCTGGTCTTTAGCAACCTTACCTCCACATAAGAAAGCTATTGGTTGTAAATGGTTGTTTAAGCTCAAGTTCAATCCATATGGTAGTATAGCTCGACACAAAGCACGCCTAGTGGCTAAGGGTTTTACGCAAACACCAGGCATTGACTACTTAGATACATTCAGCCCCGTAGTCAAAATCACAACAATTCGGTTACTGTTATCTCTTGCAACTGCCAAACATTGGTTCATTCACCAACTTGATGTAAACACTGCTTTCCTTCATGGAGATCTCCAAGAGGATGTCTACATGCAACCACCTCAAGGTCTCCATCTTCCCTCTCCTAATTTGGTTTGCAAGCTACATAAGTCATTATATGGTCTTAAACAAGCTAGTCGCCAATGGAATGCCAAACTAACATTTGTCCTCCTTTCATCCGGGTACATTCAATCCAAATCGGATTACTCTCTTTTCACTAAATCTAATCCAAATTCTTTCACTGCAATTTTAGTTTACGTTGATGATTTAATCCTGGCAGGAAACAACATGACAGAAATCAGTAATGTGAAAAGAAGGCTGCATAACCAGTTCAGTATAAAGGACCTGGGCCAACTCAAGTTCTTTCTTGGCATGGAGGTTGCAAGGACAAAGAAAGGATTAGCTCTATACCAACGCAAATATACTTTGGATCTTATCAATGATGCTGGACTTCTTGGCTGCAAACCCCTTACTACATCTTTAGATTACAATAAAAAATTATCTAAAGATACTGGTCACCCTCTCCTTGATCCTTCCTCATATCGCAGACTCATTGGCAGGCTCATCTATCTTACTAATACACGCCCTGACATATCCTATGCTGTGAGCAAACTGAGCCAATATATGGAATCTCCAACTGATGCTCATTTTCAAGCTGGCCAACGTATCCTTAAGTATCTCAAATCTTCCCCCGCTTCTGGTTTATTCTTCTCTGCCACTTCTGACCTCAATCTAAAAGCTTTTGCTGATTCGGATTGGGCCACTTGCCCTGACACTAGACGCTCAACCTCAGGATTTTGTTTCTATCTTGGATCCTCTTTAATCTCTTGGAAAAGTAAAAAACAACCTACGGTAGCTCGATCCTCTGCTGAAGCTGAATACCGTGCCCTTGCTCAAGCTGTTTGTGAGGCTCAGTGGTTAGCATTTCTTCTCAAAGACTTCAATCTTCCTTTGACAAAGCCTATTCCTATCTTCTGTGACAACCAATCTGCAATCCAAATAGCTTCTAATCCTGTTTTTCATGAGAGGACTAAACACATAGAGTTGGATTGCCACCTTGTCCGCGAAAAATTGCACTCTGGTTTGATCCATCTTCTCCCTGTTTCTTCATCGGATCAAGTTGCTGATATTCTTACCAAGGCTCTTGCTCCTGGACCTTTTGCTGCCAACTTATCCAAACTTGGATTGCTCGATTTTCATCATCCTCACAATACAAGTTTGCGGGGGGTGTTATTACTTAATGTATCTTATATAGTTAGTTTTATTTCAGATTGTATCTTTGCTGTTATTTCCTTTCTGTTATTCTGTTTTCTTTCCTTTTTCTCGGGCCTTCTCCTCTTATATATTTGAGGACTTGCTTGGCTGAAGGTAAGAAAAATAACGCTTTGTACTTTTTGCTAAATGTGTTAATACAATCAAGAGCTTCTTTCTTCCCTTTCTCTGTTTCTTGCATCCAAGCCTGGTACCATTTGTCAACTTAGATTCAATATTAGTTATAATATTATATTGTTTTAATATTAGTTACTTTTCATTTAACATAGATATATATATTGAAATTTATTTGTTGCAGCCGCTTAGGATAGTTAGGCCTAGGTAATGTATAGATTATGCTCCGAATCGCTTCCTGTCTGCTATAGAGTGCTGAGTTAGCGGGTGAATAGGATTGGTGTTCCGGAATTCTACTTTGTCCTCAAGGAGCTTCTCAATAGCCCATGTGTTTGTTGCCAGGGAAATGCATGAGGTTTAATGACAATATTAGGAATAATACCTTGTCTTCTTAATAAATAGTCTTAAAAGGAGTAATTACTTAAATATAGTTTTAAAAACAAATAATTAAGTGAGGATAATTTGATACAATCATATAAAATATATCTTTAATCAAGATGATTTCAATTTATAATTGGACAGTATTAAGTAGTAAATCTAAAATATTTTATGTATGTGCATCGTTCATACATAGTTAAAAAAATAGACCGGATTTATATGTAATTAATAATAATACTATTTGTGTTAAAAAAATCACAAACGTTGTACATAACATTCTTTGTACGGATATATAACCTACTTGGAAAATGTTTTTTTACATTATAAAATCAGCTATTATTAGTCACTATATGTAATAATTTAAATTTTTAAAATGATTAATTTAATTTTTAATATTATAATTTAGCATTTTAAAATTTAGATTAGTAATTTTAAAAAATTAAATTATTACATATGATGGTTGATGGTGACTAATTTTATGGTGTCCATATAGCATTACTAAAAATAACTCAATTTTCAAATTAGAAATAAGTTGAAAATGCAACGACGATGCACTTGATTTATAGACTTAGGATACATAACATTGCACACAATATACATTATTAGTAAAACATGCACCTACCGTGCTATTTTATACAATACAAAAACCGGCCGACAGTGTACCGTTTTATGCATTATATAAAACAACACGGTATATGCCAATTTACTAATAGTATTAATGAGCGAATTTTTTCCATTCGATATATACCCGAAATTAAGTCTCTCTCATGTTATATAGGTATTTTAGCCCGCGTAACAGTGGTTTGTAACAATAACATTAAAGAAGCAACTTTCGATAAACTATATTACAAATAAATTATTATTAAATGAGAAATGATTTGTATACATCATAAAATCAATCACTATGTGTAATAATCCAATATTTTGAATCTAATAATCCAACTATTAAAAATGTTGAATTAATTAATAAAAATTTAATTATTGATTTTAAAATATTAAATTATTACTCATAATGACTGATTTTATGATGATCATGTAACATTACTTTTATTAAATTGTTCCAAAACAAAAATAAAAATAATGAAAAGTTTCAAAACAGATGGTCACAAATCTAATCAAAATCAATACGAAGAAAACATAATTAGCAACATAATATCAAATACTAACCACTTAGGTGGCAACATGAGAAACATGGCAAACTGAAATATAAGAGGGTAATAAATACACCTTCTTAAATTTATATAAAACGAAGAAGACAGTGCAGAGGAAAAGGGGAAAATGAATCCAGTATAAACCACATATTTAAAACAAAAAAATTCATTCATTCATATTTAATTTTAAATAAAGGGCTTTTTGGTAAATCAATTCACAAGCATTAATTTTCTCTTACTACTTATCCAAGGTAACCCATTCAAATCACATCCATCAATGTGTCAGGAAGACTTTGATTTTAACCAATCAATATTTAACAGGTTTTTCCTGTACCATATAGACAACTAAAGTTGTTTGTAGGTGATAATCTCCCTATTTTATTATGTCTTTTAGCCCAATTTTAAACAAAAATATTCTTTTCATCCCCTTCAAAATAATTGTGTATTGCCCATTTGCTTTAATTGCACCCAATTTAGTTAAAAAAGAAAAAGAAAAAAGACAACATGACATGTTTGGTCCATTGTTTTCAACACATCCATTTTCTCAAGTCCTATTTTACAAGAATTGCAACTTTTTAGTTTTTACACTTGAAAAAAATATATAAACAAAATAAAAAAATGGAATGGAACATTTGGCATCCATGTGCCTATGTGTTGTCTTTAGAGCCTTCCACTTCAGCTGAGCTTCACACCCTCCTGCTCTTCTCTTTTAACATTAAATATGAACATGTGATCTCTTTTTAGTGATTTGTAGGAAATAATTTAGAGGAATAATCAGAGCATAGGATTAACATAGAAGTACCACCAAATACAAAGCCAAGGACTACAAAACACATCCCTCATATCATCTCCCTAGAGACTATTCACAACCCAAATTTCACAAGTTCAACATCACAAATTTCATAACACACCTTACTTTCAATACAGAAAAAATCCAGAGCCAAACAAAAATAGAATTAGGAGGGAAAATCATTTTCTTCCTTCCATTTCATTATCGTCACCATTATCAACAAATCACTCAAAAATTGGAAATAAGACAAAAAAAATAATTATAGGAAAGACAATAATTGCAGAACTAGTAAATATAATAAAGGAATAGTAGTTTAGAAAACAATTCAGAAGCTAAGAATAATGGTTTAGAATCTAAGAATGATAGCTCAGAAGCTGGGAACTTTAGTTCAGAGGCAAGACTAATAGTTTAGAAACAAAGGTTACCAATTCAAGACTAATAGTTTAGAAGCAAAGGTTATCAATTCACAAGTTATTTCATTAGTTTAGAAGCATGAATAGCAATTTAGAAGCAAAAATAACAATTCGAAAACAAGGAATATGAGCTCAGAATCTATGTTCACTAGTTCAGAAGCAAGAACGATAACCCAAAAGCAAAAATATACTTTCAGAAGCTTCAATCTTTATTTCAGAAGCAAGAATTTTTAGTTAGAAGGTATAACAATAATTCAGAAGCAAGGATATAAGTTTAGAAGTTTCAATCTTTTTTCAAAACAAAATGATAATAGTGTAGAAGCAAGAATTTTTAGTTCAGAAGCTAGAACAATACTTCAGAAGCAAGGATATAAGTTCATAAGCTTCAATCTTTATTACTGAAGCAAAATGAATAGTGTAGAAGCAAGAATTTTTAGTTCATAAGCAAGAAGTATGAGTTCAGAAGCTATAAACATGAGTTCAAAAGTATGAATATAATGGTTAAGAAGCTAATTCAAGAGTGAAACAGTAAAGAAGATTCAAAGGTTATGATTATAGATACAGCATGAATGTTGCAGAATTATTCAAAGTATGTATTGGATTACATGTGCTAACTACTCTTTTCTTTTCTTTTTCTTAATTTTTTTACCGTTTTCGTACTATTTAAATAAATGTTGGATTATTTAAATGCAAATGTTAGATTAAATGTGTCAACTATCCTATTTAAAAATGTTTGATTATTAGTACGTAAAAATTGGATTATTTGAGGATAAACTTTGGATTACAACAATATTAAAGTTGAATTATTTGATTGTAAATATTGGATTACTATAATATTAAAGTCGAATTAATTGACTATTAGTGTTAGATTATATTTGATAGCTATTCTTTTATGTTTTTTCTTTATTTTTTTTAGTGCTTTCATACTATTTAAAAATGTTGGATTATTGATATGTAGACGTTGGATTATTTGAATGCAAATGTTAGATTATATGTGTCAACTATCTTATTTGAATATGTTGGATTATTAGTATGTAAAAGTTGAATTATTTGAGGATAAAAGTTGGATTAATGATTATAAAAAAATCGGATTAAATTTGGACGCGTGAGTTCACTCCTTTAAAGATGAGAGTGAGTATTTTAAAGTTGAATTATACATATTATGTATTTATATACATAGTGACTGATTTTTCAATGTAGACGTAGCACAGCTCTTCTCATTTTGATAATAAATGTGATACTTCTTCTGCAACATTTCTTCCTCCATTGCTTTTTTTATATGCTCCTAAATCACTTTTAATACATTTGCAACATTTGCAGACACTCATTTTAGAAATTTCTATACAAGTTTTAACCATCATAAGTTAAAATGAATGGATATGCATATTAATAGAGCACAAAATAAATATATTTAAGTAATGCTACACGTATAATTAAAATAGTCAACTATATAGCCAACTAATAAATAAGAGTTATATATATAGAATTTATAATTAATATGATAAATAAACAATATTTATTATACAATCTATCATTTAAACTTTCTAAAACAAACTCTTACTCAAATTAAAAAAAAAATCTCTCACAAATTTCAGATTCACAAAATCAATGCAATTATCTTACTCAAGAAAAAAAGGATTTTACTTTTAAAAAACAACGTAACACATATTACACGTACTAAATAAAAGGAATTACACATATCATATAAAGAGTAATACACATACCAAGATAAATATTATTACACGTACCAAATAATTACACATCAAATAAAGAACATTATACATACCAAATAAAATGTATTATACATATTAAATAAAAGAGTATTACACATATAAAAATAATATATATTACACATACCAAAATAAAGGTTGTTATACATACCAATTAAAAGGTATTACACATACCAAATAAAAGATGTTACACATATCAAATAAAATGTATTACACATACCAAATAAAAGGTATTACACATATCAAATATAGTGAATTACAAATACATGAATTTACACATATAAAGTAAAGATATTAAAGTCATTTGATCTTCAATGAGTTAAAATAATATTAGAACTAAATCAAATAATAATTATAATTATATAAGTAATTAATGACATATTAATCGGTTATTATTAAGCATTTAATTTATGTTTTTTATTTTAATTTTTTAGACAAACATTAAATAGGTTGACACACTAGTTGGCTAGACTAGTTGTACTTCTAGACTTTTCCATTAGCATACAAGAGTTTATCCTATAGGTTTCACATATATGAATCAATGATCAAACTCTATATCCCCACTATAGATTGTGAAAAAAATGCAACTAATGGTTAAATAGATTACATAAAATAAAGAATTCTTGGCACACAACATATTCCTCAGCCCCTTTTTGAAAAAAGTCTCTAGCTCCACCATAGGACAAGCAGCATCCATACTTTTGACGTGCCTTGGTGCTCAAGCTACCATTCTCTTCAGTAATTTCTGTCTTACTAATACAGATTATGTTTTCCTCTCTTTCTTCTAAATTTTCCTCTACTCTGCATACTAAGCATTGCTTTTCTAGTGATGAGTCTTCATAAGTGCATTCCTTTTTGCATCCATTATTTGGAATAATTCTACTTTTGGGAATTGAATCACTACAAAAATATTAATAAAAGTAAAGTTTAATTTTGAGGTGTATAAGTATTTTACACTGTTATCCAATCAAAATACTCCGTTTGTATGACTTTAGTGAGAGAGAAAAAACACAATTATTATATGGCTGACGTGACAACGATGACTACGTAAAATAATTGTACGCTGTCAGTAGATGAAAATTAAATGCATAAATGTATTATAAAAAATGTTATATTGACATTTATTGATCGTTAAAAATAGTTATAGACTATTTGTTGACAATCAATGACGGTTGAAAATACTTATAAACTATTTTTAAGTACTTTCGATGACCACTAATTATCAATAATACTTATATTGACACGTTTAATATTTAATTTGTTAAAAATACTTACTTTTCTAGGTGTGGTGATGGTGATGACAGAGAAGTTTCTGAACTTTCCAAAATATTCCCATTCAATAAATCTTCATTCGAGCTTCCCTGCATTTGTTTGTGATCCTCACTCACCAGATTTTGGTGTTCATCTTGTTTTTCACCCATATTCTGATCAGTGTTTATTTTTTGATTAATGATTCGTTTTTCGACTATTTCCAATTCCATCCTGGACTCCAAATCCACCTGCTGGAGGTTGTTCTTGCTCTGCACCTGTTGATCAGCTTCATTCTGACTAGTTTTAATTTCCAATCTTGTCCCTTTGTCCTCCCCACATAGTTTTCTCTCAATGTGTTCTTGCATTTGAATCTCTTGATCAACCATTATTTGACCTATCATTTGGTTATAAACAAATGACTAAACGGAAACGAAGATATTGGAAAATCAATCTTTCTCTACCATTTTGGGGTTTTTAAGTTCTACATCTTTCTTATTGTTTTCACCTTTATATCTTACTTTTCAAATCCGTATTTTTTCATAGTTTAGCTCTGTTGTTGCTGTAGCTTTTTTAAGTTACCTCGTGGAATAGCCATGTCTGGTGAAGAATATTCGATTAAGCTCCATTCATCTTCATCTGCTAGGCCTTGTAATGCAGAGACAACCTAGAATAGCCAAAATAATCATCGCATAAATTTCAAATGATATAATGTATGTAAAATCACACAATAATCTAATATTTTTTATAATAATAAAAGTTTGATTACTAATTTTAAAATGTTAGATTATTACATGTACGTGATGGTGGCTGATTTTGTGGTCTCATTACTTGTCAAAGAATTGTGCTCTTGTGGTCTTGTGGATCATTGTTTATCTATTTGCTACGTTTCTTTCTTTTTCTTCTGCATAAGTTTGATTTTTGAAAATGATTGTCGTACAACGTAAATACGTCAAACTAGTATCCAATATGTGCTATACATAATACAGAATGTGGGCTATACGTACAAATACTATACATATAATACACATTATGTATCATGTATAGTACACGTTGGATACTAGTTGAACGTATTTATGTTGTACAACAAATATTATTGTTTGATTTTACCGTTTGTTAACATAGAGCCTTCAACAGAAAATATATAGCTTTTCTTCATAAAGTTATCTAGAGTTCATCTCTGTTACTCTCTGTTATACGATTAAACATTTAGCTAAAGGTAGTGTATAGTTTTATTTGCAATTTATCAAGTTCAATGCCATTTGATAAGAATGTGAGTTATTCTGAAGAGATATGACATAAATTATTCTTTACCCTTTGTTTAGGAGTTTGGATGGGAAAATTTTAGAAGGAAAAAATAGGGGAGGGAATAGAGGTATTTAGAGGAGATAATTTCCTTTTATTTGGAAATTTCAAAACCCCCAAATAAAGGAATTAAAAAATGAGGAGTTTTAGAAGATTTTTAATATATAAGTGTTTGGAGTACAATAAAAAAGCCATTTAACATTTTATGGCTCAAATAACACTTTTAATTATGAGTATTTCTTTAATGGACTGGGGGATTGTGGCCCAAATTTCTATTTATTAGCTGTTTTGACTTATTTTTTATTGTACCCCTAGCAATGTTCTTTTTAATAAAACCTTGAATACCTCTCTTTTTTATCAATTAAATTCTCAAACACAATCACACCGGTCAAAGCCTTCTTGTCTTGTTTTATGTTAAAATTGTATCACTTTTCCGTAAATTTTATCTAAGAATGTGTTTGTGAGTTGAGTTTTGGAAGGGAAGAAAGAAGAGTAGAGAGTGAAGCTTTGAGGAGTTTACTTGTGTTTGGAAGTTCTATAATTGGGGAGAGGAGGTATTAAAAGAGATTTTAAAATTCTCTAAAAATCTCCGATTTTTCATTTTTAAGTTCCCTCAAATTGGAGGATTTTAAACTCGTAAACATGGAGAAGTTTTTTTCTTCAAATGACCTTCTTCCCTCCCTTCTAGCTCGCAAACAAAACCTAAGTCTTTTAGGATGATTTGACTGGTTTATGACAATTACAAAAAGTCAAAAATAGGATTAGGTCATGCCAATCTTTGCCTCCTGTAACATTTGGTCCACTATATCTTATTTATCTGGTAACAAAATCAAGAATCCCATTGAGCTATATAATTTACTGTATGAAGTAGCATTTTTTCATGCAATTTCTGATTGAAATTTTCTATGTCAGCATGACTTACCATATTCATTGTAAGTCTTTCCTTAGGATTCTTTCGAAGACATTGTTCTGTTACTTGGACCAACCATTTCAGTTGTTCTTCTTCATAGGAGTTGCTGATTTTCGGATCCAACAACTGCAGGTACTTCTTTCCTCCCAGTAGGGCTCTTGCCTGTAAAAGAAGAGTTTTTTAGGAAAGTATTTGGTCTGAGCTCATAAGCAACAAAATTATAGCATAAACACCAAAGTCCCAAAACCAAATAATTAGAAGCATATGAGACTATTAATTAACAGTATAAAATGTCAATGAAATATAGATGAAAAAAATGGGATGTGAAATAAATTTATAATTTGCCACTTCACTCAGCGAAAGAAATTTTGATAGAATATAAAACTATTAATGGATCTCAATCTAACAGAATAAGCTTTTAGGTGAAATGATTCATTGACATGTTATCAAAGTCTTTTGACCAAGTAGTCAGAGCTTCAAACCCCAATTCTGATAAAAAACAAAACAATTAAAAATCAAGCACAAGACTAGATGAGTCATGCATTATCCACACTTCAAGCCCAAAAGAAGCATTTGTGTAACTAAACGTGATAAAATATAAAACTATTAAGATGATAAATACAGATAGTATTTCTTGCTGAATTAAGATGGGCATGCTTCAGAACATAGCAGAAAAGTTTATTAAGTAAGTATTACCACAAGGCAACATAACCCCATGATAACAGTTTCTAGATACAGTTAGGAAGATCAGAAGGAACTTTTGTTTCAGATATCCTCATATGTCAGCTTTTAGAGAAAGAGTTTAGTTTTATGAGCTGACAATAACAATGTATAAGTATTTTACACGGGCAGCGAATCACAACACTTCATTCTGATGACTTTTTAAGTAGTGAGAGAGAGAATAAATTATCATGGTTGTTGATATGACAGTTCATGATTCGATTAACAAATAAAATCTATGAACAAGTGTCTCTTACCCATCCAACAAGGGTTTTGCCACCTGATAATTTGTCAGTAGCCCTACGACCAGTGATCAGCTCTAAAAGAACCACTCCAAAGGAGTACACATCTGCCTTACTTGATGGTTTTCCACTCTCTAGGAACTCAGGTGCTGTATATCCAAGATTACTTGCTTCCTTATTTTTTTCTAATTTCATCAGTTCAAGTTTTGCTTTCAGAAAGCCAAAATCTCCAATCTGAAGATATTCAAACAACTAAGTGTACAAGTTTGCTTATTAAGACAACATAATCATAATAATGTATAGAAACTAAGAAGAAAAATGAAAAAAAGTTTATGCATCCACCAATTAAGGATCAAGTACCAGTGGTTCAAAGTCATGTGTTAGAAGAATGTTACTTGATTTTATGTTTCCATGTATTATGTCATTCCCATGTAGATACTTTAACCCTCTTGCAGTACCTATTGCTACTTTCACCCTGTCTTTCCAAGTCAATGACTGGAAGCTTCCTCCTGCATAATGTATCAAGTTCTTTCAATAAGCCATCACAAAAATATCACTTTCAAATAAGAAATGAAAAGAATTGGATGGAAATCATTTCCCTTCTTTCCCCAAATCCATCAAAATCTAAAGAATTTGTAAATATAAAGCAATAGATAGAATTTCATAGAATTATAAATTAAATCCCTAATAAGCATAAATGCGTAAACAACACGGACAGGGACACATAGATGTACCAAACTAAAAAATTACAGGACACGACATATATATATATATAACATTTTTTAATAAAATTTCTCTTATTTTGGGTCATGAATACATATTTAATTTGACATTTTTTTAGTCCAGTAAATTTAGATTAGATTTGATCTTAAGTTTTTTTATAAAAATTAAAAAAATGTGTCATATCTATGGTGTATTCGATTTGTGTCCATAGTGTGTCAAATAGTGTTAAGCACGTGTCCGACCCAAAAAAAATATTTTTTTCGGATACGTACGGACACGTGCCGGAAACGTGTCTATCGGGTGTCAATGTCCCCCTCGTGTCAGAACGCCCTAGTATAGATGTGTCCGTTCCTCCTAGAAAGTAACTCCTTTCAAACATTGAAACTCATTTCCAAATCAAATTGTTTCTCACATATTTTGAGCTTCCAAATGCACCTTTTTAAACTTGAGAAATAACAGGTCATGTATTAGTCCTTACTTGATAGGAACTGATCCAGTGAACCATTGCATGCTTGTTCATACACAATCATCAATTGGCTTTTATTATCTGTACACAAGCCCAACAGCATGACTACATTTTTATGTCTAGCCTTGGAGAGCAACTGAACTTCTGACTTGAAATTCTTCTCTTCCCTGATCCTGGCTATCTGATATTTCTTAACAACTATCTTCACCTTTCTCTCTAGCAGTCCTTTAAAAGTAGGTCCATCTTTGCTTTCTGATAGAGAATTGTTGATTGAAAATTCTTCTGTAGCATCTAGTAGTTCATCATAAGTGAAGTCTTTTTGCCATGCTATATTTGGGCGCTTACTTTTGCAGATAGAGCATGTAGAAGATGATTTTGAATTCTTTAAGACGATTTCACCTTCATGTCCAGCCAGTAAATTCTCATGCCATTGTGATTTATCAAGGATCAGCTGATATGTTTTTCCTTGATTTATCATTTCGCCGCCGGTACGTGTCGATTCTGTCCCCATCTGAATTTCAGCAAATCTGGTCTGATCTGTGATGTAGTTACTGCTAATTTTCTGTGTTGAAATGCCATCCTCATAAATGTTATTCTTCACTTGTGCTTCAAGCCTACTTGGCTTATCAACTACTGTCTGATCCATCCTGTGATCATTGTTTATCATCTTTTCCTCCCTTAGGTGATTCCTCTGCATCTTTTCTTCAACCTGTCTCAGTTGATCAGAGTTTCCCTGGCTTGATGTGTAGAAGTGATTGTTTTCAACTCTTAGTCTTAACCCTTTTTCCTCCCCATAGGAACTGCTCTCTGTCTGCTCATGTTCCTCACTTGGCTGATTAGTTTCTGTTGGACCTACAAGTTGAAAAGAGAGAATATCAGATGTGTTGTATTTAACTGTACAATAGTTTTACAATTTATAGACAACTTATGAAAGTATTTAAGTCTTCCTAGATACTTAATCTCAAACTCTGTTGCTAATCTTTCCATCAGAAGCTATTTTTCTAACAAATCATCACTTGAAATAATGATGTCACCCACATACACAGTATGGTTCCCTTGGCCCTTGTTAAGAGAGAAACAGAAAAAATTAAGAACAGAAAAACACTAAAGAGACACATAAAATAGTTTTTCAGTGTGCTCTTCATTAGAAGGCACACTGAGACACAAGCCTGGGACACAAATTTTAGTGGAACACGGATTGAGTTTAATGAAAATTTCTTCCGATTTTATCCTTGTAAACAATTCGAAATTCCATTCATTGCCCCTCCAATTCCATTTGTATAGTGACACTAAGTCTTGTGCATGTTACTCCAAACATGGTATAAGAACTAGATTGATGTCCCGTGCATCAATGTCAAACACATTACAGAGACACAAGACAAAATGTCCTAGACATTAGTGTCATTGTCTATGTGCCTAGTGTCTCCACAACCAAACGCAACCTTGGTGATGGGGATAGAGACAATTTTTTTTTGTATTCTGTTTAAAGAATAGAGTATGGTCCCCTTTGGACTCATATTTACGTCTAAACTTTCATGTTCTAGGTTATTCCTTGTCACCTTCTGAACCTTTTATGCCTAACACAAATCTTGAACATAATTACCTGGATTAAGGACTTCTGTCATGTATTCTTGTTCGCTATCTTCTATGCCTTGTAGTGCAGAAACAACCTGAAATATCCCATGTGAACATATTCATGTGAATGATTTGTTGACAACTTATAACTACAAACTTGTCACTTTTGGACTGAATCCAAGTAAATTTGTTTTTCCACTCAATGATTAAGATATTTTAAACATGTGAGGGAGTAGGGATACAAAACTATACCAGTCAAAACAGTTAAAAATAAGAATTTGGGCTACAATCACTTAGTCCATTAAAAATATACACATAATTAAAAATGCTATTTAGGCCAAAATATGTTCAAATAGGTTTTTTCTTTGTTGCTATTTTGACTAAAAAGATGTTGTTACCCAAGATTTTGTGTATACGAGGACTTACCATATTCATGGATAATCTTTCCTTAGGATTCTTTTTGAGACATTGTTCTATTACTTGAACCAACCAATGAAGTTTATCTTCTTCGTATGACTTGCTGATTATGGGATCTACCAACTGTGGGTACTTCTTTCCTCCAAGAAGAGGTTTTGCCTGAAAAGATGCATACAAGCAAAAAAATCACTGAGAAGAAAATATCTAAGGACTTGTTGGTATGATGATATACATTGCAACAAATATACTGGATGCACATCATAATATCAAACACATGCATACAAAAAATAACATAATATCTACGGTGAAATTAACATAACGTGCACACCAATAGGTACTTAATATGCACATCAAAATTGAGTTGTTAACTGAGTTTTTGTTGTACACAAAGAATTATTGTTCTTTTTTAAATAGTGGGTATGAAAGTTAAAATATTTTTTACTTATATGACAACACGTGATTAAATATCAGCGTAAAACTATTTTACATTAAACTCTTAAACTTAAGTATGCAAAGCTAATATTATGTGTTCTTACCCAACCAACAAGGCTTTTCTCCCCTGAAAAGTGTGTAACCCTCCTTCCAGTGATCAACTCTAGCAGAACCACACCAAATGAATATACATCTGTTTTATTTGATAGCTTTCCCTTCTCCTGATACTCTGGTGCTGTATATTCAAATTTCCCTATGTTTTTATCTTTGTAGGACTTCTTGAAGTCCATTTTTTTCCCAAAGCTAAAATCTCCAATCTAGTCATTAAGAATAACAATTAGTTCCATATGATGATAAAATGTGTGCACACTTACATTGAAAAAACTTAGAAAGAAAAGGAAACATATATATTGGCTTTTAAACTGCCAAGGTTCAAGTATGTACCAGTGGCTTGAATTCATGTGTTAGAAGAATGTTACTTGATTTTATATTGCCATGGATTATGTTATTCTCATGAAGGTACTTTAGACCTCTAGAGAGGCCTATTACCACTTTCATCCTTTCTCTCCAGCTCAATGCTCTGCTGTTTTCCTCTGCATAATGCAACAAATTTGTTTAGTATTGTTAAAAGGGTTTATGGATACCCTGTCATCCAATCACATCTTTCATTTTGCATGATTTTTCAAGGGGTGTGAAAAGTAACCATATTTACTTACGTGACATCATATGATTGAATGACAGTATAAAACTCATTTACACTATAAGTGCATCATAATTAAACTCCTATTAAAATCTTCACTGAACTTCACATGATAAAATTCTCTTCTCCTTTATATATCAATAATGTTTGTCGTACAACATAAATACATTCAACTAGTATCCAATGTGTGCTATATATAATTCGTAATTGTGTGTCATGTGTATAACACACGTACGTATAACACACATTCTGTATTATGTATAACACACGTTGGATACTAGTTGGACGTGTTTATATTGTACGACAAACATTATTGTTTATGTATATCATTAAATCTCAGGTCTTACTTGATAGATACATGTCAAGTGAACCATTGCATGCATACTCATATACTGTCAACAAGAAATTTTCTTGTGTAGTTGAACCTAACAACATGACCACATTCTTGTGCCTAGCTTTGAGGATGGATTGGATTTCTGATTTCATTCTCTCCCCTACTTGAGAGTTTGTGATCTCATGCTGCTTCACCACTATATTTAACTTGCCCTCTAGCATGCCTCTAAAAGTAGATAAATGTCCACTTTCAGAGAGGCAATTCTTCAATGAAAATCCATCTGTTGCATCTTGGAGTTCATCACAAGTGAATTCCCTTTTCCATTCAATATTTGGTCGTCTAGTTTTGCAGATAGAGCATGATGAATCATCCAAACTTCCCTTATTTCCCAGAACATCAAATAAATCGCCATGCGAAATCCCTCTTGGTGAATGTTTCTTGTCCTGCAAGTTATCTTTTGTTTGATCAATTCCAATCATTCCTTCACTGTTAGATGGCTGCATTAAGCCCCACCTCTCAACATGGAATAAGCTCTGTGTCTTCTCTTCATCTCGGCTAGGTTGCTCGGCTACTTCGCCAGCCGTTGTTTCATCGTTGTTAATCACAGGTATTCTGTCCCCTTCCTCAATAGGCATGCTTTGTATGTGTTCATCTTGGCTTTGCTCATCTCTATTTATTTCATTTTCACCTATCATTTGATTATTGTTTATGTCTTCACTGTTAATCACAAGTGTTGTGTTCATTTCCTCCTCATGGTGTTTGTTTTGTATTTGACTCAACTCATCAACATTTATTTCTCCTGTTGTCATTAGATTGTTATTAGTTGCAATATCTACATGCTTAGGAATATATAGAATGAAACAAGGGCAGGGAAAATTAAAGCAGACCCACAAGACAATATTTGTACATACTCAAAAATGTCATTCTCCAAGTGGAGTGGCATCTAAGGAACATTGAAATTTATTCGCTAATGCTAGGTGAACAACAAATTTTCAACCAATACGGCGCACAACATAAGATGTACATAAGATGTGCATTATATATAGTATGCTTATGCATTATACACATCAATAGTTGTGCATTCATGTACGTTATGTGATACAAGTCCTTTGATATTAATTACATGTGTTTTGTGTTGATGTGGACTTTACGGATAATGATAGAATATAAAACTATTAATGAGTCTCAACCTAACCGCTTAAGTTTTTAGGTGAGATAGTTCCTTGACATGGTATCAGAGCCTTCTAACCAAGTGGTCAGGGGTTCACACCTCATTACCCAAATTCTGATAAAAATAAAAAACAAATAAAAATTAAGCAAAAGACTAAATGGATCGTACATATTTCACGCTTTAAGCCCAAATGAGACATTTGCGTGAGGGAACGTGATGGGATATAAAACCATTAATGGGCCTCAACCTAACAGTTTAACATTTTAGATGGATGGTTTATCAAATGATACATGTTAATTATGCTTATTATTGTATAGTTAGCTAGTTTTAGATTTCGTGCGGTGCAAGCTTGGACTGCACGAAATCTAAAACTATCTAGCTATACAATAATAAGCATAATTAACCTCTGCATATGTGTTGGCTGAATTGTTGTTTTTCACGAATCATTTTTTAAATTTATTAATGATTGAAAATGGAAAAGGTTAGATGTTGATATAGTAAGGGTTCGAGTAATTACTCTTATTAGGGAAAACATCAATGCTGATAAGATCTTCATATGCATGTTCTGGTAAACTATCATTGAATGTTTCATGGCTGTTGAATTGTATTTCTACGGGTTGATCATCAAGAGGTGCTCGTAGGCATACAATACGGTTGTTTCGTTTCAATCTTGATATACCACATGCAAGCTTCTGCAGGAAAAACTCTTCATCCTTCTTCATTTGCCTGTGAAGCCAGATGCATCATAGTTTAATATATATGAGTAATCATAAAATCATAGGCCTTCTGACTTATCTTTCAATTAAAAACAAAACATTTCAATATAACACAATTTACTGAGAAAACACTCAAACTCGTCCCTGCAAAACTTATCATCGACCAAAACAGTTCCTCCAGAAATAAAAATTCAAAATACATCACCCCTAAATTAGAATGTCGGACAAATTTGTCCTGAAAAAAATCAGAAAAATTAGTCCCTCAAGATTCTTGAAAATGGTCAAGTTAATCTCTATATGAGAGGATTAACTTGTCCAACATCTTTAATTGAAACGGACTAATTTGACTTTTTCATGAGTTTTAAGAGACTAATTTTTCTAATTTTTGTCTTGGAGGACCAATTTGTCCAACGTTTTAATTTAGGAGGGATGTATTTTGAATTTTTGTTTCTGGAGGGACTACTTTGATTCATAATAAATTCTACAGAGACAAATTTGGATGCTTTATCGGCAAATTACTCAACGTATTTACTACCAACAACAATAACTAATTCTCATGCGAGTAAACCTTTAACCACAAGATATAAAACAATTTATGTTTTTTTTTTATTTTTTTTATTTTTTTGGTAATAACAATTTATGTTCTTTACAAGCTCCAAATATTTATGGCAAGTGAATGGAGCAACAGCTCTACACTACAGGCTCCAAATCAAAGAGTTCAGCATATGTGTTTGTTTTTGCCTGACCTGTCAAGTATCAACAAAGTTGGCTTTAAGTTTATGGCTGCTGTTAAAGCAACTTCCTTCAGAGAAGATCCTATCACCAACTGTATCTTAAATTCAACCTGAAAATATTATGTACAAGATCATTTACCAAATTGCAAAAAAATAGAAAAGCATGCGACATCATAGGATTATAGTATTCTTCTACGATAATTATCCCATCAAGAACAAAATAGATTCATAATAAGTAATACAAAAAAAAATTCATGTACATTGTAAATACTTACACTAGTATTTATACCGAACATAGATACAAGAATAACTAACTTATAAAATAAATAATAATGTTTGACGTACAATAGAAATACGTCCAACGAACATCCAACGTGTGCTATACATAAGACGTAATGTGTGCTATACGTACGTGTGCTATACATATAACACACATTATGTCAAACAATATTGTCAAATAATATTGTAGTCAAACAATATTGTCAAATAATATTGTACGTCAAACAATATTGTCAAATAATATTGTACGTCAAACAATATTGGACGTATTTCTGTTGTACGTCAAACAATATTTTCAAATAAATGTCTCACTTGCATGTAAGCGTCTCATTCTGGCCAAA
This sequence comes from Aeschynomene evenia, assembly GCA_013621005.1. Lineage (NCBI taxonomy): Eukaryota > Viridiplantae > Streptophyta > Magnoliopsida > Fabales > Fabaceae > Aeschynomene > Aeschynomene evenia. Next base: position 20,916,767 of record CM024265.1, on the reverse strand, counting down.
ATGTTTGATTCCATTTTCTATTAGAGCGATTTCATCTCACAAATATCTTCATCTCAATCTCTTAACTTTTTACTTGTAAATTTGCTCTAATCTTATTGCATATCAGGATTCATCATTTCATTCGTCCTGTTTTTTCATTTTTTTTATTGATTTTGTTTATTGTTTTTATTTCAATTCTCTTAAAAAAAAATATGAATAACTGCTTCAATAAATTTATTTGACGTGAGCAAATTTTTTTATTTCTTTGCTATACAAGCTACCGAGAATAATTTCTACCTAGGCTATTCCTGAAACCTACACATCTAGGGGCTAGACAATGTAGTGCAACTATAAACACACACTAACTCTTCCCACACCATGAATATAATTAAATTAGATTAGATATTACTGAGTAGTTAGTTATACTCATATAAGATTTATTTCACTTGTATTCTAGTCCTCTTTTTATCATTTCAATAAATTTTACTGACATGCATAACCCTTTCAATTCTACAAATATTTCTAACTCTTCTCTTGTGGTATTGAATACAAACGAGATAAGTCTCATATAGGCATGTGAGTATAATTAACGATCACTAATATCTAAACTAATCTAATTACATTTATGTACTTCAATATAGTGTATTCATCAAGTTACTAACTATGCTTGATGCTTATATATATATATATATATATATATATATATATATATATATATATATATATATGCTCTTTGCGGTGCACAACATATATCACATGTTGCAGCATCATCTTTCTTTGTAACATGTGATATATGTGTGCACATCATGTAATATATGACGTACACAACATGTAATATAATATTCATTGTGTAACTTATATTATATATGTTGTGCACAACTTGTTGACTTTTTTGACTGATTTTTTGTTGTACCTCTAGTAATGCTCGTGATCTTATTCCGAGCTAGGTTAAGTTTAAAAAGGAAATCAAAATAGATAATTATTGACTAACATGTATTTTTATATTACCTCATTTGATTCATAGAGCTTAGCAATCTGAGCAAGCTCCTCACTGTGAAGATACTCTTCCCTCTTCCTTGCAGCTACTTCCTCAATGATCCTCCTATTTGCTCCATTCATGGTGCCACTGTTCACAGGGCAATTGTACCCCACTACCAAAATATAGAAATGGTTGAAATAAAACCATATAATTTATTGATTAGGGAAATGAACACACTGTACAAAATAGTTATGTATTATAACAATGATCATCATCTTCATCTTATATTACATAACACTCTACACAATCTTCTTTCATGTTTTTTATTCTCTGTGTCTCAGTATCCGGTGATATATTGTCGCATCAATTATAATAGTTGATTTTTATATTTTCGGTCTAAAATGTTATTTAAATAATTAAATAAATTGTATTAATAGTAGATGTAAAATATTTTTATACTATCTGTGAATTAAAATTAAGTTGTATTAGAATTTTCTTAAAAGATTTGTTACAAAGAATAATTAGGATGGTTTTTTGTTATGAATTGGTACAAAAGAAAAGTTAGAACTAATTGTCAACCTTGATCAAGAGATTGGAATCAAGTTCAACAAAACTTTTTATTACAATTATGGTAATTCCTTATTTATACTATTTTGCATCATCACAAGATTTCTATCTGTTAGGGCTATTTTTGTCATTAGTTTGGAAGAAAAGGAGAAACGGAAATTTCAAACAAGCTTGAGTTCTTAGAACTCATATGTGGCAAAAGTGATTTCAGGAGTATATAATGACTCTCGTACCATATTAGAATTCATAGTATCAGACTCAATAATGATAATAAAATAAACAAAAATAATAATAAAAGGTAAAAAAGTGTATTGAATGAATTCTAAGTTTTCATAGTCTATATATATATATATATATATAGAGTGATGGTAAATGTACAATAAAAAACCAGTCAAACCAGTCAAGAAATGAGATTTTGGATCACAATTGTTCAGTCCATCAATGATTATTTGGGCAAAAAACAAAGTCAAAATAACCCCATTAGCTATATTGACTGGTTTACCATTGTACCCCAAGCATTATTGATATATATATGTAAATGACAAAAATATCCCTAAGACTATCAATGGTAGATAACGTACTTGGAGTGTTAATCTGATGGAGGACAGAAACTACAGTGAGCTTATCAGCAGGCTTGAGCGATAAGCCATCATTTAGAGCCCAAAAGAGCATTCTCAAGTGAAGTTCTTTTGATGCATCTTGGATCACCACCACACTCTTTGCTTCCATGGCCATGACTAATTAATTAATTAATTAAGTGATCAAGTTTTCAATATCTGATCAACTTTTAGTATGTGAAAGAGTGTTATAGAGGAAATATATATGGACATTGAAGAAACAGACTCTATTATATATTAGCATTAGTAATTGCTAGCTAATATATGGTAAGAAAATGTTCTTGTTGAACAGAATTAAGAAGTGATAGATAGATGAACTAGATTAACAAACTTGTGTACTTAGGGAGATCTTGATAAATTATGAGTTTCTGGTTTTATTATAGAGACAAACAATATTATAATATGTGTGTAATTAACAAGATGGTGACTTGTTGTGATTTTGTTATTTCATGGTAATAAACATCTGTCACGATAGCATACATTTCTTGCCCATATCAGGTATCCTAAGTAAAACTTCCAAAATGAGTTTGCCTTTAAATTTAACTGACAAATATTTTTTTTTACTTCACAAAATAAATATCATTAGTTACTATATATAATAATTAATAATCTTACTTTTTAAAATTATTAATTCAACTTTTAATATTATATATTAATTTAATATTTTTAAAAATTAAATTAACAGTTTTAAAAAGTTGAATTATTGTATATAATGACTAATAGTGACTAATATTATAATGTACATATTGCATTACTCCTCAATTTAAATTAATGTCACAACTAACACTGAAATGTAGTAGTTTCTATCTTACGATTCGATACAAATTATTAGCTAGGCCAGCTATACGAATAGTGGATCTAAAATAAATGTTTCTTACTGTACATATATATATATATATATATATATATATAATTTGAAAATGATATGTTCGATTCAATGTGTTCTATTTATTTGATTGTTCTATTTCTATTATTTTAAAATTCAATAATATTTTCTTTACAACATAAATACGTCTAAATAGTATTCAATGTGTGTTATATATAGCACGTATTTCATATTATGTATAGTACACATAAATACTAGTTGGATATATTTCTGTTATACGATAAACATTATTATTTTAAAATTAAGGCTTCATATATATTTTACATAGTTATAATATATTTTTCTTAGAACTGGAAAAAGTATTTTATATGAAAATGGATTTTTTATGTTTCCTTACATCAAAGATATAATTATACTCATTTTTATTACTGATTATAAATCTTATAATTCATGATTCGAAAAATAATTTTTCGATTCACAATTTATATATGTCCTGATTTGATAACCAAGTTTTGCAAAATCCATATGCTCTCATTATAGTAGCCGGAAAGGAAATATTTGAGGCCTAATAAAAGTTCAGCTAAAACAGCTAATATATTGTGCACAGAATATATAATATAAAATACATAATATATATTATATCCAGTGCATAATATATATCACCTATTATACACAATATATATTACATGTTACAACATCATATTTTTTTGCAACATGTGATATATGACTGCATATTATGTGATATATGACGTGCACAACATGTAATATTTGTTGTGCAATTTATATTATATATGTTGTACATAATTTGTTAGTTGTTTTGATTTTTTTATTATAGGAAAGGACATTGCTCCTTTGTGCTTATGTGATGTCCTACACACAAGATAATACAAATTACAAACAGCTGGCGTCCCATCGATGAAAACAAAGCATTTTCTTGGTTGTGTAAGCCATGGCATATTCCATTTACATACACAATGGTTCATTTTGTGAAATTTTTTATTATCTTTCATTTTCTTTGTAAAATCCATCATATTCATCTCTTTCTCGCAATTTTTTTATTATGACAAAAGAGGAAATAGGTGAAACAAAGAAGGAGGTTTGAATTATCTATAATGTTCATTGAGTAGAATCAGTTTTAACAATTATTCTGGTAATACCTGATGAAATTCTTGATTTTTTTATCATAGAATTCAATCTTTGTTCATCTCAAATTATTTTAGTTATAAACAATAACATTGTTTTTTATTTCAGATTATAACTTATTCTGTTCAACAAACATATTATATATGATTAAATGAACGCATATTACAACTTAAAATGAACACATCAGGTGAAACTTATGTCATAAAATTATTTATTAGTAAATGAAAACATAATACAATGTAAAGTGAACATATTTGTATATTGTAATTGAACACATAATACAATTCAAAGTGATGAACATATATTTATACTGTAATTGAACATGTAATACAATGCAAAGTGAACATAGCATATATATATATATATACTGCAATTGAACATATATTACTACAATACAAATTGAACATGTATTTATACTGTAACTTAATACATAATACAATGCATAATTACTACATACATATACTTTAACTGAATACATAATGAAGTGTAAAATGATAAATTCTATGAGCTTAAGATTTTTTTTAAAATAAATATGTTCATTTCTCATACTTAAGTGTATTTATTATAACAAATAAATGTGTTCACTTATACACGCACCGTATGTTCACACACGTATCATGAAAGTAGATATACAAAATATACGTTTTTCACTTTTATTGTCTATTTTCTATATTATACGATGAATAATACGTTATTACTCTTCCACGTTATGCATCTAGCACAATCTAATACTGACTCGATTTCAAGAAAGCGAAGGACTAATAAAAATTTTCATTAGACAAAGATAAACATTTACCTATTTTGAATGTATACATTTTTGTGGAATTGTGGTCTGGCTGGATCATTATCCAATTTCATTTTTAACCTCCTCCGTCTCTCTCGCGAAAGTAGTAGGCTTTTTGACCCATTTAAAATAAATTAAATGAATATGTTCAAGGATAATTGAATGACACCAATATCTACACAGATATCCTGATTTAGGGATTTTAGTCTGGGGGCGAAAATCAGTAATACTGCGCGAAATGCATTATTTTCGCTCCCTGGCCGAAAATAACACCATTTTCGTCCCCCGGGCGAAAATAACACCATTTTCGCCCCCTGGGCAAAAATCTCACAATTTTCGCCCCACCTGGGCGAAAATAACACAATATTTTCCTATATAAGCATTTCTAAACACTTCAGAATTGAACACACTATCACACAATCAATCATATACCACACTATGTCAGAAAATAGTTACTTTCTTCTAGTTTATTACGATGGTGAAATACAAAATAGTAATGACGGAGTGTATTTCACAGTCCTAGCTCGACGCTGCATATGTCGCCTGTCTGGGACTCCTCCTGGCTGTGATACAATACTAGCGCCGTCTTGCACCTGACTAGCTGGAAGATCATCTGGCATGTCACGGTTTGCTATTCCTCCACCAGCTATGAACCTGAATCGGTTCGTGGACCACATATATTCTGCAGAAGGCCTCGTGTCCTCCCCTGCAGGCATAGTGTTGACAATACTCTCTGCATCTGCCCTAGATGCCCATCTGGCATGCCACTCTGGAAACTGATCAACCAACCAGACTGTAAAGTACCCCTGCCCGCTCATTGTGTGAAGCCTCTCAATATCTAAGGGCGGCTGAGAGATGTGCTTCATAAACCCAAGTTGTCTTAACACTCGATCTACCTGGTGCCACTCAATCGTCTCAAACACAATAAGCGCAGTCACAGAACGAAATATGTAACTCTGTTCCATGACATATTCCGGAATAACAACCAAAACATCAAGGTCAGCATAGGGGCTCCATAGGAACTGTAAAAGGTTTAACAATTTTGTGTTAGACATATTACATATTATAATTATTTTTTTGCAAAAAGAAATAATGTAGCTCACTTACATCGTCAATCTGCAATGTATTCAACCTCCTCCTCCACCTCAGCAATCTTTGTTTGTCTTCCATGTTCGGAATAGACACCCCGCACCACCTGATATGTAAAAACATGTTTATATGTTATGCGTACGAGATAAATAAGAAATAAAAAATTACAAATGAAACGACTAACTTTACCTCCCAGCCAAAAGGCCATGTAATGTCCGGACAGAATCCGCTACGTACTGACGGGATCCGCCAGTATGCCCATGACAAGAGCAGTGTTACGCAACCAGCAATATCTACGAATGTATACTTTGCAGCCCTGCACAGATTCCTATATAGGCAAGCAAGCACAGCTGATCCCCAACTATAAGTCCCGGCATACGCAAAGTCCCGTATCAGAGGTAACCACTTTATATGAACCCGCGAACTAGACTTATCGGGGAATAGAAATCCTCCAAATAATTTCAGGATGTAAGCACGAGTATGACGCTCCAACATTTGCTGATCAGAATCATGTTGATCTAAGTAGTTAGGGGGAAATGTATCATCAAGCCAACCTAGGTGGACACAATATCCGGTACGACGAGTAAAATGGGGAACAACCCCTAAGAACTCAAGGCACATGTCCTTCATGTCCATGTGATAGTGCTGCGTCCAGTTACCTAGGGCCCCTGAAACAGCCAGACCATCTATGCGTAAACCAAACTGGTACGCCACATCCTCAAGTGTGATAGTGGCCTCCCCATACAACATATGGAATGTATGTGTCTCTGGATGCCACCGCTCTACTAATGCACTAATTAGTGCTGCGTCGTAGTCCCATAATACTTTAGTCAACTGTGACACCTCCCACAATCCAGCAGTGCGCAACAAATACTCCATACGTGGATGAGGTGCAGGTGGATTCCATCATCTAGTATTAAGGACCCGGTCCGGCTATTAAAAAAGTTTTTTTATTTTAATCCATTGAAAATAAATAATTTAAGAAATCTAATTTCGACAAAACTAATATTCTAACCAAAACTAAATTCAATAATTATCCTATTAAAAAATAATTACCTACAACAATATAAATTCAAATGACCAAAACTAAATTCAAAAAACATTCTATTGAAAAAAATAATTACCTACAACAATATAAAATCTAATTACCAAAATTAAATTCAACAAATATTCTATTAATAAAAATAATTATGGACAACTGTAAAATCTAATTACGAAAACTAAATTAAAAAATTATTCTATTAGACAATAATTACCTACAACGATATAAAATCAAATTACCAAAATTAAATTCAACAAATATTCTAGTGAAAAAAATAATTACCTACAACAATATAAAATTTAATTACCAAAACTAAATTCAACAAATATTCTAGTGAATAAAATAATTACCTACAACAATATAAAATCTAATTACCAAAATTAAATTCAACAAATATTCTATTAATAAAAATAATTATGGACAACTGTAAAATCTAATTACGAAAACTAAATTTAATAATTATTCTATTAGACAATAATTACCTACAACGATATAAAATCAAATTACCAAAATTAAATTCAACAAATATTCTAGTGAAAAAAATAATTACCTACAACAATATCAAATCTAATTACCAAAACTAAATTCAACAAATATTCTAGTGAAAAAAATAATTACCTACAACAATATAAAATCTAATTACCAAAACTAAATTCAACTAATATTCTATTAAAAAAATAATTACCTAAATTTCTAAATTGATTTTCAAAAATTAAATTCAACATTCTACCGCCCTATGTCCTAACCACATATGCAAGTCTATATCCTAGTCATATATAATATAACATGAATATTTAAATTTATAAAAGTTTTGACTTACCATAACATCGAGCTTTCTTGCAATATGGAACTCAGTTGCACTTCCAAAATTATTTTCTGCCATTCTTAGATCTTGCACAGCACAACAAAAAAATATTAAACAATTTTTTTAAGAGAATTTCAGAGAGAGAGAGGGGAGTGGGGCGGCTGGAGGGGGGCGATTATGGGCCCATTCATTTTCGCCCAGGGGGCGATTATGCTCCCCCATTTTCGCCCAGGGGGCGAAAATCAGACACAATGGCTAATTTCAGGACATCTGTGTACATATTGATATCATATATTTATTTATGAGAATATATGATTTTTTTTTATAATAAATGGGTAAAAAATCCAAAGTAGTATGTATATTATAATTAGCTATCATATATAATAATTTAATTTTTTAAAATTATTAATCATAAATAAAAATTTAATTGGTAAAAAGTACTCATAATATTTTTTTAGGAAAAAGAAAATATATGCATAAACCAAGGAAAAAAGAGTAATGTAAATTTTTTTTCAGTCTCCGTGATGATTAACATTTCATTTGTCATCGGGTGAGGTGTAGATCATATTTAATCAATTGCATACATACATTATCCAATAATATATAAGATATTCATAGTATAAAGATAAAAAATAATTAACTAATATTTACGGTATAAATATTCTGACTACACTTTAATTAAACCTAAAATTTTATGCATGAAAAGTGAGTGTCAAATGATTTATATATTTACTTAACATTAAGTGTGAAATAAAATTATTAAATTCGGCTTAATACAACATTATTATATAGCTATATAGCAATATAGCATACATCATGGCATGTGTCATTTGATATATATTTGTGTGATTATTTATTTAAATTTCATTAATGTTCTTCATGCTCATTTTATTCATAAGAAATAAATTTCCATCAAGATACAAAATGAAGTATTTTGAATGGTTAGATATATATATATATATATATATATATATATATATATATATATATATAATTGTGTATAAAAGTTTATAATAATAATAATAATAATGTATAAAATTTAAATATATATAATATACTATTGAAGATAAATAATTTTTTTAAAAAAAAATATGATTCTAAAAATGTAAAAGAAAACAGTATTAAATTAGAATTGTTGTAAGAAAATACTAAATATAATAATAACGACAAAATACATATAGTTAATTTAATTGTAGGAAAGTACTGATATATTGGGAGACAATATTGATATAAAATAGAATTAAAATAAAAAAAAATAAAAATACATAAATTATATCTAAAACTTGCTTTAGATAAAACTAGTAAATATTAAAAATTAAATGATTATCATGCTAATATTTGATTCTAAGAATGTAAAAGAAAACGGTATTAAATTAGAATTGTTGTAAGAAAATACTAAATATAATAATAATGATAAAATACATATAGTTAATTTAATTTTAGGAATTACAGATATATTGGGAGGCAATATTGATATAAAATAGAATTAAAATAAAATAAAAATGCATAAATTATATCTAAAACTTGCTTTAGATAAAACTAGTAAATATTAAAAATCAAATGATTATCATGCTAATATTTGGAAAAAAATAAAATGGTTATTCTTTCCACTATTTTGGAATTTGTCATTTTTTTTCATATTCTTCTTTCTATGAAATTAAATTAAATTAAAGAAAATAGTGAAAGTGGTATACTTGTGAAAATTACAAGACTTTCTCCCTCAAGTTAAATGGTGACAACTCCTCTCTTGTACATGTGCATAAGGCATGAATAATTGTATAATATATTGTGTTAGCTTATATTATTATATCTAGTTCAACATATCAAATGCACTGTCAGTCTTTATTCTATACATGTGTAGACTAAGGGAATTAAAAAGAGTAATGTAAATTTTTTTTCAGCCTCCGTGATGATTAACATTTCATCTGTCATCGGGTGAGGTGTAGATCGTATTTAATAAATCACATACATATATTATCCAATAATATATAAGATATTCATAGTATAAAGATAAAAAATAATTAACTAATATTTACAGTATAAAGAAGAATTCTGACTTCACTTTAATTAAACCTGAAATTTTATGCATGAAAAATGAGTGTCAAGTGATTTATATATTTACTTAACATTAAGTGTGAAATAAAATTATTAAATTCGGCTTAATACAATGTTATTATATAGCAATATAGCATACATCATGGCATGCGTCATTTTTTATATATTGATGTGATTATTTATTTACATTTCATTAATGTTCCTCATGCTCATTTTATTCATAAGAAATAAAGTTCCATCAAGATACAAAATGAAGTATTTTGAATGGTTAGATAAATAATTGTGTATAAAAGTTTATAATAATAATAATAATGTATAAAATTTAAATATATATAATATACTATTGAAGATAAATAATTTTTAAAAGAAAATATATGATTCTATAAGAATGTTAAAGAAAACAATATTAAATTATAATTGTTGTAAGAAAATACTAAATATAATAATAATGACAAAATACTTTTAGTTAATTTAATTTTAGGAAATTATAGATATATTGGGAGGCAATATTGATATCATATAGAATTAAAATAAAATAAAATAAAATAAAAATACAGAAATTATATCTAAAACTTACTTTAGATAAAACTAGTAAATATTAAAGATCAAATGATAATCATGCTAATATTTGGAAGAAAAAAAAAATTAAATGATGCATATAAAATTTAAAACCGTTACTTATAAAATGGTTATTCTTTCCACTATTTTGGAAGTTATCATTTTTTTCATATTATTCTTCTATGAAATTAAACTAAATTAAAGAAAATAGTGAAAGTGGTATACGAAAATTACAAGACTTTCTCCCTCAAGTTAAATGGTGACAACTCCTCTCTTGTTCATGTGCATAAGGCATAGATAATTGTATAATATACTGTGTTTACTTATATTATTATTATATCTAGTTCAACATATCAAATGCACTATCAGTATTTATTCTATACATGTGTAGACCAAAGGAAAAAGAGTAATGTGAATTTTTTTTAGCCTCCATGATGATTAACATTTCATCTGTCATCGGGTGAGGTGTAGATCATATTTAATAAATCACATACATACATTATCCAATAATATATAAGATATTCATAGTATAAAGATTAAAAAATAATTAACTAATATTTACGGTATAAAGAAGAATTCTGACTATACTTTAATTAAACCTGAAATTTTATGCATGAAAAATGAGTGTAAAGTGATTTATATATTTACTTAATATTAAGTTTGAAATGAAATTATTAAATTCGGCTTAATACAACGTTATTATATAGCAATATAGCATACATCATGACATGTGTCAATTGATATATATTGGTGTGATTATTTATTTAAATTTCATTAATGTTCCTCATGCTCATTTTATTCATAAGAAATAAATTTCCATTAAGATACAAAATGAAGTATTTTGAATGGTTAGATATATAATTGTGTATAAAAGTTTATAATACTAATAATAATGTATAAAATTTAAATATATATAATATACTATTGAAGATAAATAATTTTTAAAAGAAAATATATGATTTTTAAATTATAATTGTTGTAAGAAAATACTAAAGATAATAATAATGATAAAATACATATAGTTAATTTAATTTTAGCAAATTACAGGTATATTGGGAGGCAATATTGGTATAAAATAGAATTAAAATAAAATAAAATAAAAAATACATAAATTATCTCTAAAACTTGTTTTAGATAAAACTAGTAAATATTAAAAATCAAATGATTATCATGCTAATATTTAGAAAAAAAATAAATGATGCATATGATTTTATGCTAAAACCGTTACTTATAAAATGATTATTCTTTCCATTATTTTGTCATTTTTTTTATATTCTTCTTTCTATGAAATTAAACTAAATTTAAGAAAATAGTCAAAGTGATATACTTGTGAAAATTACAAGACTTTCTCCCTCAAATTAAATGGTGACAACTCCTCTCTTGTTCATGTGCATAAGGCATAGATAATTGTATAATATATTGTGTTAGCTTATATTATTATATCTAGTTCAACATATCAAATGCACTATCAGTCTTTATTCTATACATTTGTAGACCAAGGAAAAAAGAGTAATTTGAATATTTTTTTCAGCCTCTGTGACAATTCACATTTTATCTGTCATCTGGTGAGGTGTAGATCATATTTAATAAATCGCATACATACATTATCCAATAATATATAAGATATTCATAGTATAAAGATAAAAAATAATTAACTAATATTTACAATATAAAGAAGAATTCTGACTACACTTTAATTAAACCTGAAATTTTATGCATGAAAAATGAGTGTCAAGTGATTTATATATTTACTTAACATTAAGTGTAAAATAAAAAATTAAATTTGGCTTAATACAACATTATTATATAATAATATAGCATACATCATGACATGTGTCATTTGATATATATTGGTGTGATTATTTATTTAAATTTCATTAATGTTCTGAATTTGCTACATTTCTCCTATTCTAATCTCCTTTGGTAAGTTCACCAAGATAAATCTTAATTTTTCATGTGGAAAGGGTGGGACTTCAAAACAGGGGCTTGTCAAATTCATGTAATAGGTATGTGTTTGATTGATGTATAATTTTCTCTTAATTAGAGTTACTTTTATATTTTGAAATTGTTATTTTATATAGGTTTAATAAGAAATTTTTCAATGAGATAATTTTCAAATATAAAATTATAAAGATTAAAAGGATAAACTTATTTTCATGAGCTCCCTTTTCTTTGGATTCATAATTATTTATGAAAAAAAATTCTAAATTTTTATGCTAGCTTCGGTGTTGTTTGATTTATCCATTCTTTATTTTCATTTTCAGTAAAAATAGAAAATGCATGTGAAAATATGATTGGTTTACTTTTAAAGAAAAAAGTGTGAATTCAAAAATAATAATTTTTACATTTTCACTGTTTTCTTCAACAATAAGTGAAAATGTTTTCACACAAAAACACGGTAGCAATTTAATAAATATAGTAAAATCACATTTTTTATTTAATCCTAAAATTATCTTTAGTTTTAGCACATTGAGGTAAAATAATTCTTATTGCATAGTTATTTTTAATTTAGAAATAAGTTTATCAAATACTATTGTTATAGCTTGTACTTATTGAAAGCAACTTTATTTTTTCTTGCTAAGCATAAATAAACCTTTTGAAAAAACAAAAACTTGAATAACTAAATAAGATAAAAACAACATTTGAAAAACAACATCAATACTACCTAATATAACCTAGCTAGCTACATATAACTTCTTTCTTCATATGTTAATCCATTGTCATTGTCAAAAATTTTTCCAATAATACTTGTCGTACAACAGAAATACATCCAACATGTGCTATACATAAGACTTAATGTATGCTATATGTATAACACACATACGTATAGCACACATTACGTCTTATGTATAACATACATTAGATGCTCGTTAAACGTATTTCTATTGTACGACAATCATTATTGATTTTTTTGATATGTGATTGTATGTAAAGCAGAAGATGAGGTCAAGTGGAGCAACAACACACTGGTGTTACACATGCAATGAGCCAATCATGCTTGAATGGGGAAATGCCATTTGCCCTTACTGTCGTGGAGGCTTCATTCAAGAACTCACCAATGAGACGATGCAACAAATGGCACCGTTTCAACAATGTGGCTTTCCATCACAAGTTCAACAGTTTCGTCGTCCTCAAATCCCTAATAACATTTTTTATGGTATTCAAAATGCGTTTATGGCGCTGTGGAGACTTGCTAGCCCAATAATTGGCCTTATCATATTTGTTATTGGTAATTTCATTAGGCAGGTATTAGAGATTATTATAATTTGTCATAATTTACTATTTTGTCAATACTTTTTTAGAATATTCTTGAATTGCGTTATAATCAAGTTTTAAAAATCGGATCACATGTTGAACGGGATGGAGTAGCAATTCAAAGATTCAACCGGTTCGACCGGGATTCAACCGTATATAATAAATATATATTTATATAATAATATATATACGTATAGTGAATTATATGCTATTAAAAAATTAAAGTGTACTAAAAATATTAATCGAAAGTTAAAATATAGAGCATTTAATAGATTTAGAGGTTTAATAGTCCTTAATTTTAATAATTAATTATATTATATATTATAGTCTATTATAAAATAGTTATTAAATTTTAAAAAATTAAAATTTTTATTTTTAAATTAGTTGACCGATTCAACATATTTTTTTACCGAATTTACTAATTTTGACCGGTTTTAACTGGTTTTTTTGATGTTTTACCAATTTATTAATAATCGGTTTTTCTCCCCCATTCAGATTGGACATGGGTTTGACGATTACCGGTTCAACCGGTCGGATCAGCTGGTCCGCTTCAATTTTTTAAACATTGGTTATAAAATCATTTTTTATTTTATTATCAATTATTCATATTTTTTCAATTTTGATATGTTGTACCATAAATTTCAACAGGTAACGGCCGGATTGTATCCAAATTGGAGGCCTCGTCGCTTCGTGGTAGTTCATGGAGGTCATCATCTTCCTCCTCCTCCTCCTTTTCCTCATGAGTTCACCATACCAGATAATAATTCCCCAATAAGAGGTTATTATAGTCCTCCTCCTACTCATCATATGCGTGTTGAATCCGGTGACTACTTCATGGGACCTGGATTGGAAGAACTTATTGAACAGCTCAACATGGATGATCATCAAAGCACTGGTAGTGGTGGTGGTGGTGGCGGTGGCGGTGGCGGTGGTGGTGGTTCTACTCCTACACCATCGTCTTCGGTGAATGCAATGCCTACTATTAAGATCACACAATCACACATTCGTTCTGATTCCAATTGTCCAATTTGTCAAGAAAATTTTGAGCTTGGGTTTGAGGCCAAGGCAATGCCGTGTAACCATATTTTCCACTCGGACTGCATTTCTCCTTGGTTAGCACAACATAACTCTTGCCCTGTCTGTCGTGTCGAGTTGCCACCTTCTTGACATGTCAGTCATCCTCATCTTCGTGGGACGAAGTAGTGATGATGGAGGTTTCTTTGGGTTACATCTAAAATTGAATATCTGTGAGACATTCATCATGATCAATAATAGTTGACAAAAAGAAGTTGAAATGTTGTAGTGAAATCACATCAAAATTCAATGACGATAAATATGAATGTCGACACGAAATACGAAAAAATAAATTAATATTAAAATAATATTCTTGTTATTGTTACGTGGAATATGTTCACTTACAAGCATGCAAGCTCATGTGAGTGACCATGTAAAATGCACAATTTTTTCACTTTTTTGGGCTTAAACACATTTTTCTATCTCCCAATATTCGATGAATGTTATGTTATATAGTATTTTGCGTTTAGATGTAATATCACCCAATGTTAAACGAGTCACAATGTTAACAAACAAGATGAAAAAAAACTTTATTAAAAAACTAAATTTCTAAAAATAATAGACATTTGATATAATTGATTGGAATATAAAAGAGAATAAATTTATTGAATAAATTATTTGAACAAAATTAATTTGATTGAGAAATATATGATGCGATTATATTTTAACTTCATTATATTTATGCATTTATTGACTGTTCATGACGGGAAACCAACTGGTTGTATGAATGACACGCTAACATTTCTCGCATCTAAATAAAATTTGATTTTATAATAATATAAATGATAAATGATATGTAGTGAATAAAATTAAGGGTTAATGATTACAAAATTTTGGGTTAATATTTATTTTTAGGGAAAAAAACATTTTACCTCCCTGGATGTTTGAGTTGTTGCAATTTAGCCCCTGAACTTTCAAAACGGGAAATACGGTACCCTGTATGTTTTAAAACGTGCAATTTACACCATTCGTCACATCTCCATCCATTTCTCCGTTAAATGGTCAAATTGATCCCTATAATGGGAGGATTAATTTGTCCAAAATGTTTAATTAGTAGGGACTAATTTGACCATTTCCATGAATCTTGAGGGACTAATTTGTCTAATTTTTTCTTGGAGGACCAATTTGTCTGGCGTTTTAATTTTGGAGGGATGTATTTTGAATTTTATTCTGGAGGGACTACTTTGTCCGATGAGAAGTTTTGCGGGGACTAATTTGGATGTTTTGTCTTTATTAAATTACTTAAATTACCATTTTTTTTACGTGGAAAAAAACACTTTACCCCGTGAATGTTTGGGTCGTTGCAATTTAGCCCCTGAACTTTCAAAAACGGGCAATACGGTACCCTGTATGATTTGACGGAGAAATGACATGTGCACTGCACATGACCATTTAACGGAGAAATGGATGGAGATGTGACGGATGGGGTAAATTGCACGTTTTAAAACATACAGGTACCATATTGCCCGTTTTGAAAGTTCAGGGACTAAATTGTAACGACCCAAACATTCAGGGAGGTAAAATGTTTTTTTCCCTTATTTTTATATAACAAATTAATAGTTATGACTAAAAGTAGAGAATTTCAAAATATATAAAAGAGTAAGTTTTATGTTTTTTATTTATATAATTTATTAGAATAATTAATAGTTATAAAATATTGAAAAAATAAACTTAATATAAATTAATTTAATTAACAAATATTTTCATAATATAATATTTAAAATTATAATTAAATAATTGTGTTTTTATTTTTTATTTTGTTTATTAATGATAATTAGGGATTCTCTGTAATACTCTTTAAATTTCAAGAGTATTGAAACACTTTATATGTAACTTGTGGTTAAAAATTTGGCGTGTGTTCCAACTCATTCAAAACATTTGTATCCATCAAAATTAGAATATAATCGCATCCGTTGAGTTTGATAAGGTACTTGAACAATGAACCAAAAAATATTCTCTTATAAGTATTTCTAAGAAAATGATATTATTGTAAAATATAAAATATATATAGTGTAATACTATACATTGTATCGTATTAAAAATTTAGACAAAACACCAAGTTAATCCTTGCAAAATTGTTCATCGGACAAAGTAGTCCCATCAGAATAAAAAATTGAAAATACATTCCTCCAAAATTAAAATTCCGGACAAATTTGTCCTCCAAGAAAAAATTAGACAAATTAGTCCCTCAAGATCTATGGAAATGGTCAAATTGGTCCCTATAATGGGAGGATTAATTTGTCCAAAATGTTTAATTAGTAGGGACTAATTTGACCATTTCAATGAATCTTGAGGGACTAATTTGTCTAATTTTTTCTTGGAGGACCAATTTGTCTGGCATTTTAATTTTGAAGGGATGTATTTTGAATATTTTATTCTGGAGAGACTACTTTGTCCGATGAAAAGTTTTACAGGGACTAATTTGGATGTTTTGTCAAAAATTTATAATGTATATTATTAAGCATTACCCTGACACTTTTATACCATCAACCATTATTATATCGCGGATGAACCCTAAGAAAAAAATTATATCATGTGATTTTTTTTAATTATTTAATTTTCTCCATTGACAACTATAACTTTTTTACACAATTATTTAATTATGTGTTGTCATGTCAGTTATGATTGTATTTTCTTTCTTTTAATACCTAAAAAGTCATATAAATAGAATATTTTAATTGAATGATAGTGTAAAATGCCCTTAGACTATCAATGCATCAAAATTAAACTCTTTTTTAAAAAGACTTATGTGTCATTGAACAACTTATTTATCATTAAATAGTAAAGTATTAATCGTATTCAAATAGAATTTTCATATTATCAAATGATTGCTGATGTATTTATTATTTAGACATCCAAAAGAAAAAAAAAACTAAACATTTATACGAGTGTATGTCAAATTATTTAAATTTAAATGATATTAACAATAATGAATATATATATATATATACACGTGTGTGATTATTATTATTTAAGTTTCATTAAGGTTCCTCATGCTGATATTATTAATTTTCATTTAAGAAACTCATTTCCATTTGAATAAAGTATTTTAAATGTCCGATCATTGTATATTTTTTATTTATAATGTATAAAATTTAAATAAAATAAAATAAAAATACTAAAATATATTTGAAAACTACTTTAGATAAAACTAGTAGATATTAAACATCAAATGATGCATACAATTCGATGATAATATTTACAGATAGAATGGTTATTCTTTTCCTCTGCTTTGGAAAGTTGTCTTTTCTTTTATTCTTCTATCTAAGAAATTAAAGAAAATAGTCAAAGTGGTGAACTTGTGAAAATCAAAAGACTTTCTTCTCTCAAATTAAGGAGAGAGACTTCAAGCAACTTTTGTCTAGCATGATCAGAATTCTTTTGCTCTGAATTTTCTTTCATAGCTACATTTCTCTCATTGTTTCATCTGTAAGTTCTTCACTAAAATTTTGAATTTCCTTTTCACTTAAACATTTGACAAAATATCTAAATTTGTTCCTGAAAAAATTATTATCGATTAAAATAGTCCATTTAAAAATAGAAATTCAAAATATATCATTCCAAACTTAAAACGTTAGATAAATTAATTCTTTAAGAAAAAAAAAACAAATTAGTTCTCAAGAATCATGGAAAAGTTAAAGTAGTCCCTACCAATTAAAGATATTGAATAAATTAGTCATTTTCATATAGGGATCAATTTTATCATCTTCATGAACAATGAGAAACTAATTTGTTTAATTTTTTTTTAAGAATCAATTTGTCTAAAGTTGTAATTTGGAAGGAATGGATTTTAAATTTGCAATTTCTAGAGACATTAATTTAAATGATGATAAATTTATCAGTGATGAATTTGGATATTTTGTCTAACTATTTTTATTTTCGCTACTTTTGACATTTGGTTTCTATTGATTCTTTAGCTATATAAATATTACCTGCACTGCAAAATTCCATTAAAGGGAACATATATCTATCAATAAGAATTCTTTTCATTTTGAACATAAATTCGAGGCCTCTAATTAAAAAATAAACATAAATTTTACTTTGGTGAACTCCATGTTAATTGCACAAAAAGTTTGCTGAATTATAATATCAATTCAATTTTTTCCCTCTATTATCTCTCTATTAATGTTATCTTTGTGGTGGTGATTATATATATTAGAGGATAAATTACATATATGTGGTAGAAATGCCCAAGTAATAATCCAATAATGCTAGACGTACAACAGAAATACATCTAACTAGTATTGAACGTGTGCTATATATAAGACGTAATGTGTGCTATATGTATAACACACGTACGTATAACACACATTACGTCTTATGTATAGCACACGTTGGATACTAGTTAGACGTATTTTTATTGTACGTCAAACATTATTGCTAAATATTGCACTCATAATAGTTAACATACAATGAATTTATTTGGTCTTATGTTAATCCATTGTCATTGCCAAATTTTTTCTGATATGTTATGCAGTAAATTACACAGAAAAATGTCATCAACATCAAGTGAACCAATACACTATTGGTGTTACGCATGCAATGAACCAATCATGCTTATTGAACTGGGAGATGCCTTTTGCCCATATTGTTATGAAGGCTTCGTACAAGAACTCCACAATCAAATTCCTTCTCCTCCTCCTCCTTCTCGACATCATATGCGTGTTAATTCCGGTGACTATTTTATGGGCTCGGGGTTGGAAGAGCTTATTGAACAACTAAGCATGGATGATCAAAACATTACTAGTGGTGGTCCTACCTCGGCACCATCTTCTTCGATTAATGCGATGCCTACTATTAAGATCACTCGTTCTCACCTTCGCTCTGATTCCAAATGTCCAATTTGTCAAGAAGATTTTGTACTTGGGTCTGAGGCCAAGGCTATGCAATGTAACCATATTTTCCACTCGGATTGCATTGCTCTTTGGTTAGCACAACATAACTCGTGCCCTATCTGTCGTGTCCAGCTCCCACCTCCTTGACATGCTAGCTAGTCATCTCCTCCTCATGTTTGTGCAAGGAAGTAGTGCTAATGGCAGTGCTAGGGAGGTTTTTCTCGCTTATTTTCATACATTGTTATTATTGTTATTATTCTTCTAAAGTCCATGTTTTAAATAAGTTTGATATTTTTTATGCATAGCATTTAATAAATTGGTTGTTTGTTGGCTAACTTGAATTGGACCTGTAGCATTACCGAGTTTTTTCATATGATATATCCTTTCAGAAACAGGTTGCTGATTATGCTTGGTAAATTCAACAAATTGGGATATGCATTCCATATGATAAGAAAGACGTGTTTAATCAAATTAGCACTAATGAGTATGAGTCTCGAAAAGTGAAAATAAGAAATTGGCAAAACAAGAAATCACGACCACAAACATAGTCATATGATCCATCAAAAAACAATTAACAAGAGCCACAATGAGTATGTGTCTCGAAAAGTGAAAACCCTAACTCGCTACCAATTGTGATGCCACTCTTAATGCATACTTGGGAACACAAAGGAAAAATTACTCCAAGTAAACTTCACATTTTCTTAACGACTTAAGGCACAATTGCTGAAGATAGTAGATGCACCATCTCTCTTGTCTCCTTATTATGGTAGAGATATCTGCTTATTTTCCCATGAAAACATTATGTAACTGTTTCGATGTTGTCCTTTCTTTATAACTAATTTTGTTACTGTTATATCACCATTGTAACTATGTGTATAAATGACACACAATTTCAACTTTGTATTAATTCATTCAAGTCAACAATAATAATCAGTTTTCTTTTACTCTCTTCTTCATTCCAATTCTCTTTTCTTTTCTATGCAACTGATATGCTCCATATTATAATAAGTGAGAATCTTATCATGGTATCACGAGCTAGCCTTTTGATCTGTCATGTCTTCTCCTACCAATTCCTTTGTCACATAATCCACTGTTGCTCCTAGAGATATGAAGATCCACACCTTCTCTATCCCAATCTCTATCAAGTTGAATCTTGAAGAGGACAACTATCTTTCTTGGAAGCAAGAAACTCTTGCCCGAATTGAAGGTTTGGCGTTGGATGCCTATCTTGATCCAAGCAAAACTCCATTTGAAACCATTGTATCTGCTACAACAAATGCATTCATACTCAATCCAGTGTTTCGATCTTGGAAACAACAAGAACCCTTATTATTCTCTTGGCTGCTAGCATCATTGTCTCCCTCCCTTCATGTTCGTGTGGTTGGATGCCAAACTACCTTTTAATTATGGTCCAAAATAGCTTTACTCTCTGCTGCTCAAACTGAAGCACGTATCAACAAACTAAAGACTCAACTTCGAGGAATCAAGAAGATGGGCACAATGCATTCTTACCTTCTCGAGCTAAAGAAAATTATAGATCAGCTAGAATTTGTGGGGGAACCGGTTTCAGCTCGCAATCATGGTCAAGCCATCTTTGATGGACTCTCTAATGATTACAATCCAATCATCGCCTCTGTTTTATCCCACCAAGATCCATATAATGTTGATGATGTCGAAGCTCTCTTAATAAATACAAAAGAATGCCTTGAATGTCCTCAAAGATTAAATCTTGGACCACAACAACCAACATTCCAAGCAAATTTCACACAGGCAAATCGCTTTGGGCGTGGGCGTGGACGAAATAACTTCAGAGGCCACGGTCGTGGTCTCTTTTTTTCACAAGGTGGCAATGGAAGAGGAAACCCTAATAAGAATATTCAGTGCCAATTAGGCCAGAAATTCGGACATTCAGTCTAGGATTGTTTTCATAGGTTTAACCCCACTGTTTCCCATCCTAATGCTCAACATGTTATTGTTACTGATGTTGCACTTGGTTCTTCACAGACGCCTCAATCCTACCTCACATCATCCTCGGTGCCTCAACAAATAGCTCCAACAGTTTCCACCTCCTCTCCATCTAGTCTTGCCACTCCCTCTGTTCAGTTTGGCCCACTTTGAAATCCAGATTTTGCCTCATCCAATCAGGTCACACCAGATTTGAACAACAATGCTACTACATAGTCAGGTTCTGAACAAGTCTTGGTTGACAATGGAATTGTTAACACCATTGCCAACACTAGCTTACTCTTCTTCTGAGAACTCATTTTTCTTGAATAATATGCTTCATGTTCCATCCATTTCAAAGAATTTGTTGAGTATTCATCAATTTACAATTGATAATAATGTTTTTGTCACTTTTGACTCAAAACGATGTGTAGTCCATGATCATGATTCTCACATGACATTACTTCAGGGAACAATTAACAATGACACTTATCATTTCCTACCATAAGTCACAACTGCTAAGGCATCTACGCAACACACCTAGCTTGGAGTTTCCTTCCACTGTTTTTCAATCAAATATGTCATATATTCCTTTTGTTAATAATACAAGTTGTAGTTCAAATAACACAAATGTATTACCAACATGTTCTGCTATTAATACAAATTCTGCTATTAATTTCTCTGTCTCTAATCCTTTAACTTCATCTTGTTCTATTACTTAACTGCAACATGCAAGATTGGGCTACCCATCTAAACTTACCATGTCAAAAATTTAATTCTTTGCAATGTGAAAACTAACATGAATATGTGAAAGATGTTTGTCACTCATGTTGCCTAGGTAAAATGTACCAACAACATTTTGTGCTATCAAGCACTGTATATACAACACCATTAGAGTTTATTTTCTCTGACCTTTGGGGTCTTGCTCCATTTCTCTCATCTACAGGTGTAAAATATGACATTTCTTTTATTAATTCTTACACTCGTTTCACATGGATCTATTTTTTGCAAGCCAAATCCCAAACTTTCTCTGCATTTGTTAAGTTCAAAACAATGGTTGAATTGCAACTTAATGAAAAACTAAAATGCATTCTGACTAATAATACAAAAGAGTACATTTCTTTTTCATCCTATCTCAATTCTAAAGGTATCATTCATAGATTTAGTTGTCTACACACCCAAGAGAAAAATGGATACACAGAATGGAAACATAGACATGTTATCGAAACTGAGTTGTCATTACTTTCTCAAGCATCATTACCTTTGAAATTATGGGATGAAGCCTTTAAAACATCTGCATATTTAATTAATTTGCTTCCTACTCCCATTTTGCATAGTCAATGCCCCTTTGAAAAACTATCCCACAAATTAAATTACTTTATTACAACTTACTCAAGGTCTTTGGTTGTGGTTGTTACCCAATGCTGAGACAATACAAAAGACATAAACTTGACTTCAAAAGTGACCTATGCACTTTTTTAATTTGGGTTATTCACTATCACATAAAGGATATAGGTGTCTTCATCCTACAGGAAGAATTTATATTACTAGACATTTCTTATTTAATGAGAATATTTTTCCTTACCAGAGTCAAACTTCTCTTTTACCTACACCTTTGACTTCTCATGTTTCTTTCCTTAATCCTGCAACTTTTGCTATTATTTCTACTATTGCCTCTTTTTCTGTTCTGGATAGGGGTTCAAATACAACAAATGCAACTACTGCAACTTCTTTATCAGCAGATCATCCCCCATTAGATGTCCAAGCTAGTGCTCCACCTCCTACTTCTACATAAATAGCCTTTGCTGCAGTAGAACCACCCCCACTTCCCCTTCACAATCTTCACATCCAATGATCACAAGATCTAAATCCGATATTTTTAAACCAAGAGTTTTCACCACTGAGATCACTCCATCCAAAGCATTCACAACTCTCTTTATCCTACATTGGCATAAAGCTATGATAGAGGAGTATCAAGCTTTAACTAACAACAGAATTTGGGAATTGGTCCCTTTACCTCCACATGAAAGTGTTATAGGATGTAAATGGGTCTTTTGTATCAAGTACAATCTTGATATAGAACCATCTCACGACATAAAGCACGCCTTGTTGCCAAAGGCTACCACCAACAAGAGGGTGTTGATTATAAAAAAACACTCAATTAATCTCGTCATCAAACCATCAACAATTCTACTGATCTTGACTCTTATAGTGACAAATAATTGATCTATTCATCAACAAGATTTCACAAATGAATTTCTTCATGGAGACCTTAAGGAGACAATTTACATGACACAACATGAAAGATAACTCCAACATTGTGTGCAAGTTACAAAAATCCCTCTATGCTTCAAGCAAACATCAAGGGTCTGTTTTGAGAAATTAAGCTTTGATCTTCCCTTCTTCAACTTGGTTGTTTCTCTAATGTAAAAAGTGATCCTTCTTTCTTCTTCCTCTCTACAGACATCAAACATGAATTATTGTGAGTGAAATGGATAGAAATGCATGTAACTAATATTTGTAGTAAACAATGTTTTAACGTTAAAAATATGTGCATAGATTATCGTGCCAATTTTTTATATAGCAGACATAGTGATGGATGTTTTTTTTTTCTGTTCGGGTAGTCATGTCGTTCTATAACTCCTATAACTTTTATACAAGATTTGAATTTTTAAATTTAAATTCAAATTATCTTTCTAATCAATGTATATTCTTTTTTAGTTTAATTTCTATGCACTAACAGTATAAAGTAAAAGTATTTTACACTGTCATCCAATCAAAACACTTCGTTTGTTTGAGTTTTCAGGTAGTAGGAGAGAAAAAACACAATCATGACTGATATGATAACATATCACAATGACTGTGTAAAAATATTATGCAGTATCAATAGATAAAATTTACATCATTCTTTTTTAAAATAAAATAAATGTTTATATGGGTACAAAACATTAAAGATGTATATTTGATATATATTGCTTTTCATTTTTGGATGTTTTTCTTCAATATTTTATAAACATTTTGTTCTTTTATATAACTAAGCTGAATCAATTGACTAATCGTTATAATTATATGGTAGAAAGCACGTACACATTGATACTAAGACGTGTCCACGTGTCTGACACCAGGTGACACGCGTCCGTACGTGTCTAATAAAAAATAAATTTTTTTGAGGTCGGACACGCGTTGGACACACGCTGGACGTTGTCTGACACGCATCGGACAGGTCGTGACACACTATGGACACAAGTCAGTTACACTGTGGACATGACACATTTTTTTCTTATTTGATTTTTTCATATTTTACGAAGAAACAATAATATCAAATGCAACCTAAATTTAGTTACCCAAAAAATCTCAAATTAAATATGTATTTTTAACTCAAAATAAGATAAATTTTATTAAAAAATATTAATTATATATACATATATATGTCGTGTCTGTGTCCTGTGATTTTTTAATTTGGTGTGTCTTCGTGTTCGTGTGGTGTCCGTGCTTTTTAGATTATATATGATTGATCAATTGAATTAAAACAAAGCACAATCGAAATTGAACTAACATATATCGAGAAAAACACAAAAGAGGCACAAAATAATAAACACCCAAACAAGAATATCAATCATACTTTGATTAAACCTGAAATTTTATCCATAATAAAAAAGTGGCACATATATATTAAATTAACTTAATATTAAGTATGAAATGAAATTATTAAATGCATGTGACTTAATACACCGATATTATTTATTAGCACACATCATGCATGTCATGTGTCATTATTAATATATATTGGTGTGATTATTTATTAAAATTTCATTAAATTTCCTCATGCTCATATTATTAATTAGAAATTAATTTCAATTTGTGTAAAGTATTGTTTAAATGATAAAGGGGAGACTCAACTTCTCTGTAGTAGGATCAGAACCTCGTATGCTCTGAATTTCCCTTCTTTAGTATATTTCTCTCACCGTTCTAATCTCCAATTCCTTTGGTAAAGCTTCTATTTTCGCCACTTTTGACATTTTGTTTTAGTTTATTCTTGCTATATATATATAATAATAATAATATAAGGATTCAATTATAATATATTGAAAGTATAAAATAATTTTACAATGTTATTTAATTAAATTTTTCCATTTATATAAAGTTTTTAGAAGTTGGAGTGAAAAGTAAATATATGTCAATATGATATTATATGATTGAATAACAATAATGTAAAATTATTTAATTTATACCGTAAAAATATTTGTATAAACTGTTCTTTTTTATTTCTTTATCTTCATATCATTCAAAATGAGTTACTTTTTATTATCTGCAATTTCTCATGATTTTTTCCATAGAATTGCCAATGAGCTAGCAGCTACTCTAGTATTCATAGCCTTATAATTAATGGAATGACTCATAATATATGATTTGCATATATGGGGGTAATGATAATTGTTATTTTTGCTTTTAATTTTCACCTTAGCAGAATAAGATATTTCTTATACATTTAGATGAAATTATAGAAATATATCTTATTAGAATTAGAAGTTGTTAAATTTTTCGGAGATAATAGATTTAAAAAAGTACTTTTTTATTGTATAAAATGAAACTTGAAGACATAAAGAAATATTTGTATAAATAATGTTAGAATAAAAAGTTTTTCCTTTTTAACATGTAATAAAAAATATTTTACATAAAATAAATTATACTTTAATTTATATATAACTAAAAATAATTTAACATATTTTTCATATTAAAGATTTTACATATTATTTATAATTTAATTTATGAACTAACTAATCCAAAATGACTACATGTACACTTACTATATATACGTCCACCTATATTATTCATCCATTGACTATTGAAACTGCAATAGACGTAAATGTATAAGTGAAAGTATATTTGGATAAACATAAAATTTTTCTTCTACTGAATTCTTTTATTTGATTTATTTATTTTATTTTTTTGATATATTGCTATAATCTATGAAGCAGAAAATAAAGATGTCAAGTAGTGGTGCAATAATACATTAGTGTTACACATGCAATCAACCAATCATTCTTGAATGGGATGATGGGATTTGCCCAAATTGTCATGGAGGCTTTGTACAAGAACTCAACAATGATGAGATTGAGAATATCCATGGAACCATACCCAATCGACAACAAGGCTTTTCATCAGAAGTTCAAGGGAGTACTAGCTATAGTAGTAGCACTATTCCTAGCTCTAGTACTACACCACCACCATCTTCATCATCATCTTCTTCAACTAATAATGCGTCATTGCATACCGTTAAGATCACACAGTCACACATTGGCTCTGATCCGAAATGTCCGGTTTGTCAAGAAAATTTTGAGATTGGGAATGAGGCTAAGGCAATGCTATGTAACCATATTTTTCACTCGGATTGTATTGGGCCATGGTTAGCACAACATAACTCCTGCCCCGTTTGTCATGTTCAGCTCTCATCTCCTTAGCTTGACATGCTTGGTAGTCTTGGATGGAGGTGTTCGTGAAGGTTTCTCTTATCTATTTATAGATATTACTAGCGACATGTCGAGTATTTTATGCTCGTATGTATGTCAAACTGCATTTTTATTATTGTTTATTTAATTTTAATTTAATTTGATAATAATATGAATTAAAAATAAATATATAAGTAGTACGATTGAGATAATGTATGGAAGTGGTACTATTTGTTATTTATCTTATTATCTTTAATTTTCTTAAAATTTAAAAAAAAATATAATTATAAATAGATAATGGAATTGAGATAATTTAAAAGAAATTACCATTTATTATTTATTATTTTGTAAGTTTTAGTTTTTTAAAAAATATAATTTCTAAATTCCTTTATATAATAGTATAGATTATTGTTATCATTGTTATTATTCTTCTAGGGTTTATGTTCTAAAAAAAGTTTTTATTTTTACTTTTTTATAGATAAAACTCATAAAAGTTTAGGGTGCTAAAGTTCGTTCCGTCCAGTAGCATATAAATGATTTTTTTTTTAAATGAGCATTGCAATATGCATAATGAAAAAATAGTCAAAATAACTAATATAATATTCACAATATATATTATATAATGTGCACAACATATATTACATATTGTAACTTGACCAATAAGAATATATGATGTATCACATATATCCTTTATGTACACGTCGTCTTTCCACAATCCTCCCACAATCAAAGTAGCTTGGTCAATAACCTAGCATCAGGGTCAAACTTATAGTTTGAGCAAACTATTCTCTTCCAAAGTGGTAAGCTTTCATTAAAGAACCTTCACCACCATTTAAATAGGAGGGCATTATTTCTCAAAATCAAACTCCCTACACCAAGATTGTCCTCACATTTAGGCCTCCGCACAAGACTCCATATAACTAGGGGAATGTATTTATTACCATTTCTCCATAAGAATTGCTTATGAAGCTGGATGATTTTATTGATTACTCTTGGCATCTTGAAGATACTCATTTAGTACATGGGCAAACAATTCAAAACTGATTTTATCATTATTAATTTACCAACCCTTGATAAAGTATATGTCTTCCACCCCGCAAGCCTCTTGTTGTTTTATCCACCACAGGTTTCCAAGTACTTAAGTAACTCGAATTTGCACCCAACGGTATGCCTTAATACATTATTGGCAGTTTCACTGCCATGCATCCCATCCTACTGCTGATTTTATCTCTCCATCCATTTTCACAATTAAGTCCCACAAGTGCTGATTTGACATAATTTGATTTCTTGCCCAAAGATACATGAAAAGAAATTAAGTATACTCTTGTAACTATTAAGCTCTCTTTCTCTGTAAGACAAAAAAAATAATTATGTCATCTGTGAATTTCATATGTGTAATTTTTATGCCATCCCACCCCACTTTTATCGGTTTCACCATAATTAGTGACATGTCCTTTTTCCAATATCCTATTTATCATCTCTCCTACTAAAACAAACAGAAAAAGAGATAGAAGATCCCCTTGCCATAAACCCCTCTGCATTTTAAATGGCCTTAGAGGAGATCCATTGATGATGATTGATAAAGAGACACTCGATGCACACCAATTGATCCATTTTCACCATTTAGCACCAAAACCCATTGCTAACAGTGTAATATCTAGGAAATCTCACCTTACCAAGTCATAAGCTTTTTGGAAATCAAGTTTTAGAAGTACAATTTTTTTGTTCTTTTTCTTAATCCAATGCACTAGCTCATTGGCAATCAAAAGATTTGTCTCCCTTGAACGAATGCAACTTGTTGCTCACCCATAAGCCCTTCCATGACTAGCTTGAGCCTCTCCACTAAAACTTTCAAAATCACTTTATAAATACACCTGACCATGTTGATTGGTCTATAGTCTTTCATATCCACTGCTCCATCAAATTTAGGGATAAAGGTAATCCAAGTAGTATTTATTTCTACAGGGGATAATCCATCTCTAAAGAATTTTAGGATAAAATTTGTAAACTCATCATAGGTTTACTTCTTGGGAAGCTCCATTTATCTTCTCTTAGGAATCTTGGATTTGATGGCTTTAGGGGAATCCCTCAACAGACCTTTCTTTGATTCTTTCTCCCTTTCCTTTTGTCTTCTTCGAATTCGGATCATAGCACTGTATAGATCTCTACCTTCCTCGTCTACTGGAAAACCAAGGGCCATATCCCCTTCAACTACAGCGATGACTACCTTTTTTATCTCAACTTCTTCGATCTCTCTCCTTCTCTTTCATAGTAGTGTTATCAGAACTAGTGGATATGAACATCTCATGTTATGGTTTTTTCTATGTTTTT
Source organism: Aeschynomene evenia (assembly GCA_013621005.1). Lineage (NCBI taxonomy): Eukaryota > Viridiplantae > Streptophyta > Magnoliopsida > Fabales > Fabaceae > Aeschynomene > Aeschynomene evenia. The sequence goes on along the minus strand of CM024265.1, from coordinate 20,887,434 downwards.
TTTTATTTGGGCCAAAGCCTGGTAGGCCCAGATCTTCTTTGTTCCCATTACAATCTTCACCATATTGCTCATTTTCGCTATCCTTTTTTGACTTGGGCTTTACCACACGTGTACCCAATTAGACCGCTTCAGAGGTTGTTTTACTCACCTCGAGGGCCTTTGTTTTAACCGACTGAAAGCATGAGTCCATGTAGGCCAATGCGTCCCCAAAAGATACTTGTTAGCTTCTTTTTATATTGGGCCGCAAGTCACATTCAGGCTTACACTCGATTGTGCCAACGAATCCTTTACCATTGACCCAGAATCTCCACTGTCACTGGAATTTTCAAAGAAGTCATCAAGGGACTCCTTGACTTCTCCAACTTGATCCATATGCACATGTTCATCTTCCATCCTCTGATTATCACTGGACCCACAATTTTCAACATTGGGAGTAGTGCCAACTTGCAGGTTAGGTTGATCCTCATTGCTTCCCTCATCCTAAGTTTTATCTTCCCATCAAGCATCTTTTCTGATCTTGAGTCATATATTTCATTGATGTAGATCGAAAAGCTTTTACCTCCCAAATTATACACACACGACCTCGACTTATATCCAGTATAGGAGATAAGATTATGAGCTTGATTGATCTAAATTTATCATCTGATACATAGCCTAAGAATTCCCCCCATGACTTGGAAATGTATATAGGTTGCGTTTATTTTTACTGACTTTGGAGGCAGAGACATTGGAGTCATAGTCACAATTTTATGTTTGATAAAATCTTAGAGATAGAGTCACAATGTTAACAAAGAAGATGGAGAGGAAGAGCAGTTGAGTCCAAGCAAAAATTAGGTTAGGGAAGATTGGATAATTTGGAAATAATAAGAAATTATTAAGGGTAAAAAGGAGAGAAAATATTATAAACCTACAAAGACTCTGGCTTATGACTCTGTGACTCCACTTTTGGAGTGAAGAAAAGTTGAGTAAATTTGTTCATTGGGTCAGAGTGACTATGTGTCTCTTCATATTGTGACCCAAAAATCAATTAGTGAACATAGTCACTTTTTCACTGACTCCGTGATTCTACCACCAGAATCAGTGAAAATAAACGTAGCCATAAAGTTTGGTCATGCCCATCCATGGAGTGGAACGTCAATGCATTTAACTAGAGCTTCTTCGTGAATATTGTATGGGGGGCGTTTGGTTGGGAGGAATCCTTGAAGATTACCGGGATTGTTTCATGGGAAAATCACATTCCTATGATTGGTTCACTTGTAATCAAAATATTCCCGGGAAAGTTGTATTCCCGGGAAACCAACATTCCCACATTTTCAATCCCAACCCCCCATGGGAATCATATATTCCCATCCCATGAGAATGTTTCGAAGAGTGTAAAAAGACTATATTACCCCTATTATAGTTTGTTATTTCCAAAATTGTCCTTATCCAATATTCATAATAATAATAAATATAATAATAATAATTTAATTTTAATTTTAGTTGTTATTTTTATTTTAATTTTAATTTTACTATTAATTTTAATTTTATTATTAATTTTAATTTTAATTTTAGTTTTTTTAATTTTTTATTTAAATTTCATTTTCATTTTCATTTTAATTTAATTTAATTTTATTAGTTTGATTTTTAATTTTGTGCATACTTTTGATATACATTTATTGTTAAATTTTGCTTTCATTGTTAGGGATATTTAAGGAAAAATAAAAAATATTCCCAGGAATGTTAGTGTGAACCAAACACAAGAATGATTCATTCCTGGGAAAGTTATATAAGATTCCCGGAAATTTAATTTACGAACCAAACACGAGAACACTTCATTCCTGGGAAAGTGATTCCCGGGAATAAGATTCCCTGAAATGTGCACATTTCCAGGAGAAAAGTCATTCGCGAACCAAACGCACCAGGGGTTTGCATCCACAACACATTGAACTTGGACCTCACACGAGAAATGAGGAACCACATGTATGTCTCAGCTGGAGTGAATAAGGCAGGAGGGAATCTCGGAGGCACACATATTGTGACAGTTGAGGTTGACTATTAGTGTGTTTCCTGGAACACTTCTTTTCTCGATGCATAACTATTCGGTATAATTAATAATCAGTCAAAATAATTAATATGTTGTCAACAACATATATCACATATTACAAAGGAAGATAATGTGTAGAATGTTTGTTCTCAAGTAAAGTTAAAAAAAAAAGAGTTTTGCATTAGTTTATAGTTTATAAGAGAGTTACACATGCTTTTTTAGTGAGAATAAGTTAGTGAAGGTATATTTTTTATTCGACTTCGAGCCCATTTAATGGTTTTCAATGTTATTAATTTTATACGGAGCAATGCTCTAATTTCAATTATAAAAGATCATTTTTAGACTTTTAAATTCTGAAATGTCAATTTATCTAGTTTTTTTAATTGAGGATAAAGGGAAATTTTTAATTATGAAAGACTAATTTGTCTAATAATATATTTCCCAAGTTATTTACTCAAAATAAGAGTTTAATTTCAATCCACTATTAGGGGGTGTTTGACACATTACCATGGAAGATTACCGGTAATCTAGATTACCTTGTAGATAAATTACCTTCAATTAAATTATCGATGACCACATTACCTTGTTTGGTATAAACAAATAACATTACTGATATAATCCATATTACCTTGTTTGGTATATTAAAAAGATTACAAGGTAATATATGTATATTACTATTATACCCTCTAAATAATTATACAACAAATTAATCAAATATAATATTACATATATTATTAAAATACCTTCTAAAATACACAGATGATTGTAATGTCCTCTAATTTTTAGTTTTATTCTCTAAACATTTTTATTTAGTAAAACATTAACAATTTTATATTTAATTAATTATTTGTATACTATAATACATAACATGTTATATATAAATTCCTAATTTTCTTTGATTTTTAGTAAATTATCAAGTGAATAATTACTTTAGTCTTTATATTTTGAATTTAATATCAATATTTTCATATTTAATATTAATATAATTATTTAATAAAAATAAAAATTTAATAAAATAATTATATTATTCTTACAAAAATTGCAACATAGAAAAAGCAAATATAATGCAATAACTTAAAAAAAATCCAACAACGAATATTCTTGCAAAAATTAGAAAATTAAAATTGGTAAGAAAGAGTAATTGTGTAATAAAATAAAATAGAATATTACCTATGATTGATAATCAAGATAGCCAACCATATGATATGGGGGTAATCTACATTACCACTTTAGAGGTAATGTGGATTACTTGGTAATCCATGTTAACAATATTATTGTGAAACCAAATGCATCAATCTGAATTACCAAGTAATTTAATTGGAAGATTACTGATAATCTATCCAGATTACCTGATACCAAACGCCCCCTCAGTGTAAAGAAAATTTAGCCAAACATCCATCATAAATTGACACGTTAGCAAAATTCTTTAACTCAACAACCCACTAACTAAAAAGTCTCATAAATTGATGGATGCAGTTGGATGACCGTGTAAAACATTGTACAGTTATTGGTGCATCATAATTAAACCCCTCAAAATAATATATTTTCTCCTGGAAAAGTAATTTGACAAACATTATCATGAAATTGGAAAATCAATCTATTCAAGGGACAAAAAAGAAAATTTACTCCCATAAGAAGATTTTCAAATTTGTGTCCACAGCATCAACAAACAAAGGCACATCCTGAAATCAATCAATAAAAGCTCACTGCTTGGTTTTTTTAAATTATTCCATGTACCCAGAAATCTGCAGCTGAAGTTTACAATTTCTTTTCACCTACCCATCAATCAATCATGTCTTGCACTCACTTTCTGTGCAGTTCCCATGTCTTTCCCTCTTCTCGAACTTCCTTCAGAGGCAGCCATTCACCTCAATTCAGACCAAATGGGTCATCCAATTTTCACTCAAAGTCAAAGCTTCAGCTTTACAGACCCCAGATAATTAAGGCCATGGTTTCTGATTCCACCGCTTCTAAGAAACAAGTGGAGGTTGGTTTTCCTTTTTCAATTTATCTTTTGGATTGATGTTTCACTGTGGTTGTTCTGTTGAATGAAATTCCATCCAATGTAGTTTTGATGCAGTGAATAGCTGAATCGAACTCTTCTGTTTTTGTTTTTTTATTTATTTTATTTTTATTACTTTTATCATGAGTTTAATTTTGATCCGGTGTAAAAGAATTCACACAGTAAGCTAATTATAACACCCTATTTTGATGACCCTTTCAAGCAGTGAGAGAAAAAATGAGAAAAAATAAACTGTTATGGTTAATTTGGCGGCTCTTGATTGATTGACAGTGTAAAGTTTTCTTACATGATTAGTGTATTAAAATTAAATTCTTTCATGATTTACCTGATGTTTTAAGTGTATTTTGGTGAAAATTAGATTGTGTATGACCCTGAGGGAAGGATTAACATGTTGGCTGATGAAGTGGATAAGGATGCTCCCCTTTCAAGGCTAACTTTGTTCTCTCCATGCAAGGTAATCATCAATCATTATTCTCTTGTCTAAAGGTTGTTCAAAATTGTGTTGGTTCTAATGAAATTACTAACCCTTCTGCTGCAGATAAATGTTTTCTTGAGGATAACCAACAAAAGGGAAGATGGGTATCATGATTTGGCATCTCTATTTCATGTAAGTTAAGATCAAATTCTGACAAAAATGCTTTAGGACTGTTATTTTCATCTGCTTTTTGTTAGTATGATTTTATCATGCTTATACCTTTTTTGAGTCTCAGGTTATAAGTCTAGGTGATACAATTAAGTTCTCTCTGTCACCGTCGAAAACTACGGATCGTTTGTCAACCAATGTATCCGGGGTGCCCCTTGATGATAGAAATTTGGTATGACAGGCACAAACTATTGTTTTCGTTCAATGAATTTTCGTGTCCAGGTTCCTTCAGTTAATGCTATGTGGATATTCTCTTTCCACAGATTATCAAGGCGCTTAATCTTTACAGGAAGAAAACTGGCAGTGATAAGTTCTTCTGGGTATGACATTATATTTCTATTTTCTTCCTATTCTTTTGTAGTTTTGAATAATTAAAAGTGCATGCTTTTTGTATTGTTTGGAATTGTAGTGCGGACAAGATTAATTTATGGTTCTATATTCATGCTGCTGTCAGATTCATCTTGATAAACGGGTGCCCACCGGGGCAGGGCTTGGAGGTGGAAGTAGCAATGCTGCAACTGCACTATGGGCAGCAAATCAATTCAGTGGTTGTCTTGCCACAGAGAAAGAACTCCAGGAATGGTCAAGTGAGATTGGTTCTGATATTCCCTTCTTTTTCTCTCAAGGAGCAGCCTATTGCACCGGTCGAGGAGAGGTGAGTCCTAGCATTTGGTACTTAGTACCTTCATTTCTCTGCATTATATTTGAGGAAAAGCCACAAGATGCTTATTTCTTGTGTAATGTCACATCTTGCTTTCGTCGATAATATGTGATTCGTTGCCAAGTTCCTTGCGAGTAGAATATTTTGACTGTGCATATACATATGGAAGCCTTGCAGTACAACATAGCATCGTTGTATTGCAATTTGATAGTCATTCACTATCAGTAAACATTGGTATTATTATCGACTAATGTAAGCAAGCGAACCAAACAATTGAAACTTGATTGATCTTTTTACATGAAACTAATAGTAATTAATAATTAATACTAGAAAGATATCAAATCATTTTGTCATGAGCAGGAATGTATTTATGTCTCCCTTAACCTTGAAATGTGAAGGTATTCAAACTATTCTATTTGATTGTGTTGGCTACTTAATGAATTTCAATTAACATCAATATTCTATTCAATATATTTTAATTTGCTCACACAGATTGTTCAGAATATTCCTCCACCAGTATCCTTGGACATTCCAATGGTTCTCATAAAGCCCCAACAGGCTTGTTCAACAGCAGAAGTCTACAAGGTATTTGTCATGAAATCATCTTCCCCAAAAACTTATAAGCTATTGGGTTGTGTCACATGAACAATTTTATATCTAATAAGCCTCCTCATGTGAAAGCCTCTTTTGGACTTGAATCTTGGATAATGCACAGGCTCACCTAACCTTGTGCTGAAATTTATATTTTATTAAGAAGAATTAGAGCAACATCACGACAGGGCGCAATAGCATCAATTGATCCATTTAGCTGACCCCTCATAGTGGAATAAGACTTGTCGTTGTTGAAGAATAGGAGCAACAAGGATTGAACTCTAGACCTTTTGGTCATAGAGGCTCTGATTCCATGTCATGAACTATCTTTTCCAAAAGCTTAAGCAGTTGGGTTATGAGGCACATGAATGATATTTTATCTAATAGTATTTGACTTTTTAGAAGTAGAGCTTAACCATACTTTTCTCTCAATTTTTTATAATAAAAAGTTTAATTTTCAATGATAACAGCGACTACGGTTGGACCAGACCAGTAACATTGATCCTTTAACATTGCTGGAGAATATCAAAAGGAATGGAATATCACAAGATGTTTGTATTAACGATTTAGGTTTGTACTTAGCTGAATATTTATAATTTCTTTCTTTTTAATCTCTTCACTTTAGCTTCAGATTAATCTTCTTCAATACTCTGTATAAATTCTGTGAGGGTTTATTGTAAAGTTATCTAACCAAAAAATTTGAGCTGTTTGTCTCATTATTACATTATATAATTGATTTTGCAACTTACCATGACATATCAAGTATGACTCTGCCCCTTTATGTCTTGCAAATCAACCCTTGATAGCATTGGCACATACTGATTCATATGTACAAAACATCAGAATATTAACAAAAGTTAGGTTGTTCTGATAGATTAGAAAGCATTTTCGTTTTCATTTTAATTTTCCTTTCATTGTTTTTGTTGTTTTCATCTGCAGAGCTTCCAGCATTTGATGTCCTCCCATCTCTTAAACAACTAAAGCAGCGGATTACTGCGGCTAGTCGTGGAGAATACGATGCTGTTTTTATGTCAGGAAGGTGAAAACATAAAATCCTTTTTTTCTTTGATTCGTTTGGTTATTTTGTTTTCCTTTTTCTTTTAGGAGGATCCCTTATCCTTGAAAATCCTTGTCATTTTCTTTTCCCTTTTTAATGAATTACTTGTGTTAAAAGGGTGATCTAGTGCACAATGTGTTGGGGTCAAGGGTAATATACACAGTCTCTTTTTAATGAATTACTTCTACTATTAAAAAAAATTATTATATTAGCCAAAGTTAATCAAGCACATGGTGCAGCAAGAAACAAGTAGAAACACTTAATATGATAGTTGTGGCTTTAATTTAAAAGTAAAAATTCCAAATTATTTGAAGTCCAGGGGCTTGACATCTCTCTCGATTTGTGCCTCGATAAACTATTCCTTGAATCTCTTTATTAAATGATTTTTTAAGTTATACTAATGTTGTAGAATTATCAAATTTGATCCTTTATAGTGTGATTCTAGTTCTATTGAAGGTTGTGTAGTTTAGCAGAAGTCAGTTAAATTGCAGCCTTCCCTGTTCTGAAAGACTTAATTGTGCTAAAATCACAAATGACATGCTTTTCAGATTCTTTTCTTGTGGTAGTTCAGTATTGATTTTGCTGTTGTTCTTGCATTCATGAAGTCTTAAACTTTAAACATGCAATCAAGTATCTTAAAAATGTTGTCTTAATTCATCTCATGTAGTGGAAGCACTATTGTTGGAATTGGTTCGCCGGATCCTCCACAATTTGTTTATGACGATGATGAATACAAAGATGTCTTCTTGTCAGGTAATCTTCAATAAAAATTCTTTGAAATCTAAGTTCATATTTGTTATATTTTGATGCCCCTATCCCATCATACATATCCAGTAGCAGTGTAGCACAAATGATTTAATCTGTGTTTCATATGCTGCAACAAACTTCTGTGGGAATTGAGAAATGGGAAATGGATTTGGTGACATATGCAAAATTAAGGCCTATAAACGTTGTTCTGGCGAGGCCAGTCAAATACTAGTAGAGTTTTGCTAACAAGTGCTCTTAAATTTATGTTTTCTATATAAGAGAACCACCTCAATATTTTAAATTTTTCTAAAACTTACCATTTTGAGTATTTTTAAATGGGAGTTCGGTGAAGTCCTTGCTGTGAATTTTGCATCACTATCAGGATTGATCCAAAGGATGGTGCTTTTGATTCATTGATTGTGTTATTTGTTTGCCAAGAAGACTCCTAGACAGTGTTAGTTATGCTTTTTCTCCATACTTTGTTCATGTGGCCATTGAGAGATTCTTAAGTGCACCGAGAGTAAAAAATTTATTTATTTTGCACCACTCATTTTTTATTACATATGCAAAATATAATTGTTCTATATTCATGACCGAAACTTAACTCACTTCTCTTCCACTATAGTTGACTCATATACTTATTTGTTAAAAGATAAATGTTGTAGAACAGATGAATTTTTCTACTTAGTGCACCTAAGAATTTTTCCGTGGCGACCAATTGTCTTCCACGTGTCCCTCCTTTCTAACTAACTCTGAGTGGCCCTCATTAAGAGAAGTTGTTGCATTTCCCATTCTGTCCTTTTGTTGCAATGAATCTCATTTATCATTGTTGGTAAGAATGGTTTGCCATAGGGCAAAGTTGTATCTATCAACTTAGCATTTACCATTTAGGGTGCGTGTGTACTAAAACCATTTTTATTTTAAATATTTGGACCAAAACCAAAAGATTGTTTTATAGAGACTAAAACCAAACCTTATTTTTTATGGACAAAAACATATTTAAACCTTGATAATATAACATGCATATTTGAATTTTGACGGTAAAATCTTTATTTTTTTTATATATATATAGACATATGGTGTGATTTCTACTTAAATTTTGGGATTAGAAAAAATCGTATAATATATAGTTTTTTTTTTACATAAAGTCAACTATTTAATGTGGCGACTCCTAATAAATTGCCTAGGTCTGCCCTAGTACCGGATGCCATTTAAGTGAAGCAAGCTAAAAATTTTGATAGATTATGTTTGCATGTAAAAAATGAATACAAAATATACAATATTTCATATATTTTTATATATATTTGTAGAGTTTAATTCTAATGTACAAGTATTTTACAATGTCGTCCAATTAAAACACTCCGTTTGTATGACTTTTCAAGTAGTGGGAGAGAGAAAACACAATCATCACTAATATGACAGCACATAATTGGATGACTCTGTAAAAAAATTAGTAAACTGTTAGTGGATGAAAATTAAATTCATATTTGTATATCTATTTTCTAAGTAAAAACCTTAAATTTATGTATTTCTATGTGTATTTGTGACTTGCAATTGCAATCAAACACACCGTAAGAACGAGTTTTGACAAACAGGAATGCAACCACCAATATTAGAATTGGTTCTAATGGGGACTCATCACTTTTCTTTGTTTCCAATTGCAGATGCTTATTTTCTCACTCGAGAGGCAAATCAGTGGTACAGAGAACCTTCTTCAAGTCCTACGGTCTCTCCTTCTTATGCTTCGGAGACTGTTTAGTTTATCATTTGTTGAGATAATAAGATAGCAATGTAGTATTGAATTATTCTATCATAATTTTTCATGCATCATTTAATTTAATAAAGTGAGAATTAGCCTTTTTCTCTCATATTTTGTACATGGGAAAGAATTCCATAGGGGTGCTTGCCTTAGTTATTAAGCAAAATTATTAATTTAACCTTATGTTTACTCGGTTTTTAACGTCGGGTATGTTTTAAAAAGGGATCCATGTAAATAGGGTGAATTACTAAAAACACGAACACAAGATTTTGTTGTTCAAAAATTCAATCACGAAACATATTTCTCTGACCTATGGAAGATTGTTTAAATATGATAAAATACGAGAGTTATGTGATAAAATGTCATTGTACTTGATCTCATAGCGGGTGCATGTTGTCACTCTGAATAATCTTACATGAGTTATTTTGTTAAAAATATTTTGAGTGAAGTACCAAATTAACTCCCGAAAAATTTTGTCGCTGACAAAATCACTCCCAAAACATTTTAACGACAAAATAGCCCCCAATGATGTTTAACGTTTGACAAAAGACACCCACCGTGAACTTTCTTCAACGGACGTTAACTACAGTGATGAGATGGAACACACAATGTCACTGTGGATATTTCTATACAATCAAAATCCATAATTAGTGTCTCTTTCCCCAAATTTATGAATTGAAACCCTAATTAGTGTCTTTTTTAGGGAGAATGAGGGAGAGAGTAGAAGATGATTTAGGGTTTCAATTCATAAATTTGGGGAAAGAGACACTAATTAGGGATTTTGATTGTATAGAAATATCAAATGTGACACTGTGTATTCCACCTCATCACTGTAGTTAACGTCCGTTGAAGAAAGTTCACGGTGTATGTATTTTGTCAAACGTTAAACATCATTGGGGGCTATTTTGTCGTTAAAATGTTTTGGGGGTGATTTTGTCGGCGACAAAATCTTTCGGGGGTTAATTTGGTACTTCACTCAAATATTTTTGATAATTAGATTTATCAGTGACAATTTTTCGTATTCCTTTTTCATACTTCACCCAAATATTGATAACAATAATTCTCCATGTACACTAGAAATACTTACTTCCATGTACTCCATACATACATGAGTAACTAACTAACTAACTAATTAAGTATCTTTTTTTTCTTCTTTTCCTCCTTCTCTATCTTTTAGTGGGAGTAAGCTCAATGTGTATATTGTTGGAGTATAAGGAGCAATGCTCTATTAATAAGACTCAAATTCTCGCTTAGGGACTTATTTATAAAATTAACTTATCTTTTATTAATTAAAAACTAAATCTGGATTATTTAAATATAAATTTAGAGAAATGTTCGGTGAATCATGGATAATCCGTCAATTGACCAATTGGACAACCTTTGGTAAAAAAAAATATCTCTAAGTAGTTAGTTTTTAGTGGGCTGAAATATTTAATTTGTGACCCAAAATCTTTATATGGATTGATTTTGACAAGTTTTTCATTGTGCAAATAGTAACACTTTATAATTTAAATAAAAATTCAAGATATCAAGAAGAAACCAATATAGTCCAAATATTCTATGAAGTATGAATCACTAACAACAGAGACCCCCAATTTCTATCATTTTCTACATTTTCAACTTCAATGGCACCGAAGCTCTTCGTATACTGCAATGCTTCAATGGCACCGAAGCTCTTCGTATGTTATTCTTTCGTTTAGCTGTATTTTTTAAAATGAAATATTTCTTTTAATTCTAAGTTGAATGAATTTTTTTTATTTTTAATTATGTTGAAAGAGAATGAAAAAAAAATTATCAACTTTCGAAAAGAAATGTATTTTTTATATTTTTAAAGATAAAAATTCAAAAATTCTTGGATAACAATATTTTTCCAGTTAAAACAATAAAAAAAAGCTCATTTCAACAATTTTGGCCTAAATAATATTATTAATTATATGTGTGTTTTTTAATGGACTTAGTGATTTAAACCCAAAATCTTATTTTTGACTATTTTGACTGGTACAATTTTGTACCTCTAGTAAAGCTCATAAAAATTTTCTATTTGTTAATAACTATTATTGATATCAATATAATAATAAGTATTTTTTATTTTGAATAAGTTTTAGTTTTTTATAGGTTTAAAATAATTCAATTTACTTTTCTAAGCAACATGCTAATATATTTTCGGCTCACTACTACGGTATCTACCGTCGACCATAGTGATTAATCTCTCGTTAACTTGAAGACATCTTGAAGGATGTGACAACTAACCCAAAGTTTTAAAATTATTCCATATCCAAGACAATAGTCAAACTCTTAACACTTGATTAAAGGAGGATGTACCGCTCAACATACTACCTCTCCGGATTTGAGTTGGCAATATATTTAAACCACATGAATTGTTATGAGTACTGGCCCATATAGGAAGGGTATTGGAACCCTCTAATCTGTAATTGTACTCTAGCAATCACCATAAAAATCAGGCAAAGCCATAGGATTTGAAATACTATCAAGTTCACAATTTGTGCTGTTATACTTGTAATTTAGTAGTTGCAGTACTATAACTATAAAGATACCCTAATTTGTAATGTAGTGATAGGAATTAAGCTGTATTTTGTTCATGCTATTGTGAGTAGCTTGCATCAAAATACATTGAGTTAGTGTATGCCTGTTAAATGGTATTAAAGATTTGATCATAATTCTCCCATTGATAGCTAACCACCAATCATCAACTACAGAATCATAAGAATACAAACATTGTTATATCTACGATAAAAAATCAGTTAAAACAAACACTATGTTATGCACAATATATATATGGACTTAATTTTCATCCACTGACAGTTGTATTATTTTTTTACACAGTCATTCACTCATGTGCTGTCACGTCAGTCATGATTCTATTTTCTCTTTTCCACTACTTGAAAAGTAATATAAACAAAGCGTTTTGATTGGATGACAGTATAAAATACCTTTACACTGTCAATGCATCAAAATTAAACTTTATATATATACTATAATGTGCACAACATACATCACATATTATGCACACCATATATCACATGATGTGCACAACATATATCACATATTATAAAGAAAGACGATAATGCAACATGGTAGGAAAGATTATATGCTAATTCATCAACTACAACATCATAAGAATAAACATGAAATTCCCACATCTTCTAGTTTTTTATTTTACTCATTCAATTTGTCCTTATCAATCTAAAAAAGAAAAAAGAAAAGGAGAAGAAAACAAATTGTCTTGAAAAATAAAAAAGATCCTTCCTTTCAAATAAAGAACTCCACTCATTAGAAAAAGTAGATGTTTAAGTAGAAGATACTCCACCATCTGGCAATCCAGGCAAGGGAACAATGCTGCCATCAGAGGGTAATGATGATGATTTCATTGATGGTTGGCTAGCCGCCATTGCAGAAGCATGTGAGTTGTAGAATTGAGCCTTGCACTTAGTAAAAGGAGAAACTCCAAGACACAAACCATGTGACCCTTTTGGTGATAATATTCCTCTGTCCCAAGACCAATCAATGTTTGTGTAATCATAATGCATTGACCCATCACTGCTCCAAAAGATAGGAGATGGTTCATCTGATGATGATGTAGCTATTGAAGACAATCCAATAGAAGAAGAAGAAGATGATGATGTAGCTATTGAAGACAATCCAATAGAAGAAGAAGAAGATGATGATGTAGCTATTGAAGACAATCCAATAGAAGAAGAAGATGATGATGATGTAGCTATTGAAGACAATCCAATAGAAGAAGAAGATGATGATGATGCAGCTATTGAAGACAATCCAATAGAAGAAGAAGAAGAAGCCTCAAGAATTGGTGAAGCACTACTTGTTTTATTCCATAATATGTTATTCCCTTGTTTGGTTGCTTGAAGATCCAAGGGAGGATTATGATTGTTGCCTACCCAAAATGGTGGTTGAGGTAGATATTGAAGTACTTGATTAGAATGAGGTAAAAAATTGTTGGGCCTCATTACATCAACACACTGAGTTATTGGATACCAACTAGTATTTATTCTTGGAAGATATGAACTCATCATGGTTGGGCCTGGAAGAAACTTTGCATTTACTGGTAGAGGTAGCATATTCCTTCTGGTGGATTCAAAGGGTCTCCCAGCCATAACTGTTGTCTTAGCAGTAGCACCCTTGAAATCCTTTTTGGGTTGATTTGGAGTGGGGAGTGGTTTTGCTTGTTTTGCTTGTACCCCCGAGTTTTTGCTAACCCTGCAAGAATATTAGTCATTTTTAACACTCAATTGTCGAAAAAAGTATTGTAAAAAGAAAAGTTATATCGACATTTATTGACAAATAAAAAAAAAGTATAGATTTTTTTTGCAATTATTGGCGGTTGAAAATATTTATAAATAGTTTATAAGTATTTTTTACGGCCACTAATTGTCACTATTACTTTTATTGATAGATTTAGCATGCGATTGGTTTGGTTTGTTTTCATTTTCATTTTAATTATCACTATAAATAGGAAAACAGAGAAAACATGATTTAATGTTTTGTCCGTTATCAGTATTTCCTTCACAAAATTTTAAAAACAGAGAGAACAGAAAATGAAAACGGAAACCAAACATTAAATTCTTATTTTCTATATTTTTAGTCAAAAAATGTAAAAACAGAAAATGAGTTAGATGAAAACATACATCATGACATATTATTCACTAGAACAAGTACACAACCTCCATACTAATATGAAAATAGAAAATGAAAACAGAAAATAATTTCACAATATTTTATCTGTTAAAAATACTCACTTTTCTGGTAGTGTAATGGACGGAGGGTCAGCATTTTTCACTGGCTTTGGTGGGGCAATTGGTGGATTAAGCTTCAATCCTTGCAAGGCCTCAACAACCTTATCAAGATCACCCTCACATGCAACGACTCTCCTTTCAACCTCTTGTTTTGAGCAATTATACTTTGTTTCTAGTTCCACAAGGCGAGCAAGTTCTTCTTCTATGTCAATTTTCAAATCACCCTCATTTAGCTTCTTCTTATCCATGTGACGACCTTCTTCTTCTCCTTCTCCTTCGCCGCCTTCAAACAACCACGCTACCGATTCCTCGACATTTCCTTCATTTAGTATCAGAGCCATTATTGCACGCTCATGAGAGAACCCCATTGCCACAAGTTGCTGAGCGAGTGCCTCAAGTTTCCTTGATATGAGATATGCACTGCAAAGATCATGCAACTCCTGTGCTTGTCTTTCCTTTCGCAATTGATGTTTTCTCTCATTCTTCTGCCGGATTTTCTCTTGCTTGTCATTAACAGCTTCAGCTACAACAACTTCCTTCTGACGAGCGAGAGGAGGATTGGTACCTTTCCTTTTATTGTTCTTCGACTCATCGGATGAGGTGCCATTGTTGGATAATGGATTGTCTGCACTAGCTAGCATACCAACATCTGCATTACACGACCAGAAAAAATGAGCATTTTTAACTGTGGAGTGCTATTGATACATAGCACAGTACTCTTTACCCATTTTCACTTATTCAATTGTTGATAATTTTGATGAATATATTGACAAATTGCAAACATGTTCATCAAAGTTGTCAACATTTGAATAAGGTGAAAAATAGGTGGAGGCATATTGTACTATGTACATATAACATTTTCCTTTTCAACCACTTAGACATGAAAAGTGCGGATAAAAGTACGGTCAATAAAAGTAGATTTTAATTATGGCACATCAATCATGATTTTGTAAGACTTTTTAGTTAGTGAGTGGTTGAGGTAAAGACTTTTGTTGATGTGTGAATCCATGATTGGACATATGTGGAATAAAATTAAACTCATAAAAGTAATATTGACAATTAATGGTCGTTGAAAATACTTAAAATTGGTTTATAAGTATTTTCGACGGTCATTAATTGTCGAATAAAAGTTTATAACTATTTTCAACGACAAACAAATGTCAACATAACTTTTTTTTTTACAATATTTTTATCAATACTTTAAGATAAATACATGTTAAAAATAATAATAATAATTGTTGTAGATAGTGTTACCGGATCGTGAAGGCTTGGCTAAAGACTTCTGAGCTTCTTTGCTAAAGATTTTATCTTTAGACTTAGATTTGGATGCAGAAGACATCACACCTTGAAGAAGTTAGGTCTCTGCAACATCAAAGAAAATAAATTGGACAAATAGTTTTTGATTAATTTCCAAATCAGTAGAGTAAAAATAAAGGCATAGGCATAATCGAATCGAAGACGAATCATTTTTATACCACATTGTATTCAATCAAAATCAATATTGTCATGTGTGGACCTATTTACAAACAATAAGGAACTTATATGGTCCGGATTTAAGTTGAGTTGGATTGACTTAATTTCTTTTTTAATGGAAAAAAATCAAAAATGAAAAAACATGTGTCATTTCCTCAATGTGTTTTGTTCTGTTCATGGTGTGTCGGATCTAAAAAAAATTATTTTTTCTAACATGTTTATCGAACGCATGTCCACCGCGTATCAGTATTGCCAGCATGTCAGACATGCGAACACGCCCTGAGATTTGTGTATTTGTGCTTCCTATCCAATAAAAATATAAACTTTGAAAGAGAAAAAAACAACCAACAAATAATAGCGCAATAGCCCACAAATTTTTCCACTTTCTATCACAAAATGAGCAGATTCCCAATGCGAAACCAACAAAAAATTCACAAAATTCAAATCAACTAGAAAAACCCTTACATACCCTTAATGTTAAAGTATCCATCACACCATACAATCAAACAAATTGGAATCTAAAAAACCACCACAAATCTAAATTCAACAAAGAAAAGTTTGACAACTAGAAATACATAACCAAATTACTTGGTTCCAAAATTTCAAAAGAAATATAGGAAGAACAAAACATAAATGGAGATTAATTCGCAAAAGATTGTAATTATTATGGATTTAGATTATGAGACAAAATGGAAATATAGTGATAGAAAATTAAAATGGGGAGGACGAAGAAAGAGAAGAATGAACCTTTAGATCAATTAAATGATTGGGGAAAAATCGCTGCGAAGTTTGAGAGAGACAGGCGGCGAACTAGATTAGGGTTTTATTTTGGAGAAGCATACATATTCTACTAGGAAGAAAATATATAGTAAAAATCTACATTTTATGTGGGTCATTTTTTTTTTTCGGGTGATTTGCACTAATACCCCTCCACGTTTCTTAAAATTGCAACTGACTCCATTCTTTTAAGAAAATTGCACTTTACCCCAATGCCAACTATCACCTAACAATCCATGAAAATATGCTAACAAAATATTCTTAGACTATGATAATATAAGGTAAATTAAAGTGTAAAAAAAATTGCTAATTTTTATAAGTAAACCATACAACTAGGGGTTCCAAGTCAACAATAAGAAAAAAATATAGAATGTTGATAATAAAAGTATTTAATGAGATAAATAAACATTATTAGTGATCCAATTCAAGCAACAAAGGAAATTGTAATCCAATATCTCTATCAAATCATTTTTGTAACATATATATGTATATATATCACTGCTAGAAAAATACAAAAAAAAAACTGTGAGTTTTAGCTGTGAATTTTGTCTTGCATGTATTAGCTGCAAATTTTGCTGTGAATTTCACTTAAAAATAAAAAAAGTTATAAAATTTTGTTGTGAATTGAAAAATTCGCAAGTAATATTCCTGCTAAAAAATGGGAAAACTAACTTGCGAAATTTTCCTGCAAAAAATTTCACAAGCAAAAATTTTCACAGGTAAATTCGTAAGTAATATGTTCATGGACTCAAATTCACAGCTAAAACTGCAAGAAAAATAGTTGCGAATTTAGTTGCAAAATATTATCTACAACTTTTGTTGGGACTTAGTTTTAGTTGCAATTTTTATGTTGCGAATTTATGTTTTTGCGAATTTAATTGTGAAAGGTTAGTTGAGAATTTTCTTGCGGCTACTATTTCTTGTGAATTTTGCTGCGATTCTTACTTGTGAATTTAGCTGCGAAATATTAGCTGCAAATGTTCTTGCGACTACTCTTTCTTGTAAATTTTGCTGGGAAATTTTTATTTGTGAATTTAACTGTGAAATATTGGCTGTGAATTTTATTGCGACTACTCTTTGTTGCGAATTTCGCTAAGAAGTTTTTATTTGTAAATTTAGTTTTTAAATATTAGCTTAGAATTTTCTTTGTAACTATTCTTTCTTGCGAATTTTGCTGTGAATTTTTTATTTGTGAATTTAGCTGTTTAATATTAGCTGCAAATTTTATTGCGACTACTCTTTCTTGTGAATTTTGCTTTTACTTGCAAATTTAGTCGCAAAAAATAAGCAGCGAATTTTCTTACTACTATTCTTTCATAGTACAAATTTTGCTGCCATTTTTTTTACTACTTTTTAATAATTTATTTTCTTGATAATATGTATATTAGCCTTTTTTTTAGTTATCACAAAAAGTTGAAATTGTTTATAAAAGTTTTAAATAAAACTTATTCTAAAAAATTATAAGAACTACATATTTTCTTTATAACATCATTATCGACGGATGACCGGGAATTGTCGTCGGTAAATACTGAGGGATGCATTTGTCAGTATATATCGGCGGATATTCATCCGATGATATTTAACATCATTACCGATAGATATATTTCTTCCAAAATCTGTTAGTAATAAATAATTTTATAAAAAAATCCATTCGTTACCGACATATGAGTTCAACAGTAATTTTGCCAGTGTTTTTTTTGCTAATTATGAATAAATTCTAATTAAATAAATATGAAGAATATAATAATAATCAAACACGTATTATTAAAAAGTGTATGAAATATTAAAATTGATTTCCAAATATAGCATAGTCATTAAATTACAATCACATAAATAAGTAAAATATAATATACTAATGTCTGAAATATAATAACTAAAAAAACAATAATAAATGATAGACATTGTCATCATAATCTTCATCATCATCATTGTCATCATCATCACCATCCTGACAGATACGAGTAGGAGGCTGAGCAGCTGGGTAAGGAGGAGTAGGAGGATATGGTGGATATGGATGCGGCAGCCAGAAAGAAGTCGGGGGATAAGAAGCATATTGATGTTGAGCCTGAGGAGGAGCTGCAGATGATGCTCCAGCAGAATACATATGGAAGAATACTGACATCCTCTCATTAACAACCCTATTAATCTCGTCAGTCATCCTTTATTGTCGTTGGGTTTGATCCTCCTCCATTTTCTTTTGTAGCTCCTGCACCTAGTATGCAGCTCCATGTTTATCTGGAAGACCTTTTCACTGACCTCAGCATCATTATCAAATGAGCCCCCGGTTCCTCCTGTGCCTGAACCGGTAGAGTGTGTCCTGCCCTTAAACGAACCTCGATCGTATATGCGACCTTTGTAAGGTCTGCCAACTGTCTCGTCCCACACCACTTGCTCACCGATGGGTGGGACGGACTCACCGCCTCCTCGGCTTGTGCCTGTTGGGTCCGAGCCTCCTCCATGTGGGGCGTGTACTCCTCCTACGAGCAAAAGAATACAATAATCATAATTAACACATGAAAGCATTCAATAATAACTTATGTAATTCTCTACCAAATCAATGTAAAAAGTAAAAAACAAAATGTTTGCACAAAAGCACACGTAGATGCAAGTTGCTTTTTCAAAAATGAACACTTTATAAGAAAGTACGTAGGATCACTTACGTAAGTAGTTCTTGACCGCTCATCCACCCAGACTGTCTTGTCCCCATTTCTCATGTGTGTCTCCTTGAAAAGCTCTTCCTGTGTGAGAGGCCTCTTCAGCTTTTGTTCCTGTAAAATAAGACAGTTGAAAAAACAGTTAAGTCATTCAACCAACATCATGAAAATTTAATAATGAATTTTTATAACAAATAAATGCAATCTTTACGTACTAGACGCCTCCTAGTGGACTCCACTGTGCTGGAGCCACTACAATGAAGAGAGTCGCCCCTCAATGATGCTCTGCTAGCCTTCACCTTCTCTAACTTAATTAGCCTTAAACTTCGGAGAGTACTCACGCAAGATACGTGAGTTGGCCTCTGAGAGTCATGGTTGACCTGTCCTTACCTCGACGAACGTCGAGG
The DNA here is from genome assembly GCA_013621005.1 of Aeschynomene evenia. Taxonomy (NCBI): domain Eukaryota; kingdom Viridiplantae; phylum Streptophyta; class Magnoliopsida; order Fabales; family Fabaceae; genus Aeschynomene; species Aeschynomene evenia. The sequence continues at coordinate 20,867,844 of CM024265.1, read as the reverse complement.
TACATGTCACCCAGCATCTTTGCTGCCTTGGTGAAAAAGGCTGAGTATAGGGCATCATCATCCTTAGGACAAATGGTGAAGTGAGACCACAATCAATGAAATTCACACAATTATTTAATATATATATATATATATATATATATATATAAATAATTAACCAAAGTGATTAAAATGTGTTGATTTAATACCTTCCACTCAAGATACCATCGACGCTTCTCAGTATGGGTGAGTTTCGAGAAGTACTCAATCGGCCTATTATACATCTTTTGTAGGGTGGTCGTGATCATATGAGTGTCTTGGTTCGAATAAATGAAGCTGTATTACCAATATAAAATATTAGTTTTGACATATCATAATTTGGAGAGAATTATAATATTTCAAAAGGATACACGAATCTAAGAAAACTTACCTTGTGCACGAAGGATCAGGGACGATGCGAGGGAGGTAGCCTGTCGTGAATCCACTAGTGCAACCCGCAAATGCTCCCCCAATAGCCCCATCATTACTGTCACATATATCATTATTTGGTGATGAATTAGGGGATGGTGTAGCCACATCCTCATCAAGGATTGGATGAGGGTTGTAATTTGGCTCGTCATCCTCTTGTGACGACTGCTTCTCACGTGGTGGGATGTCAGGTATCTCCACTTTCGTGTTCCGATAATCGTAACGAAAGCGCTGACTGGCAGTCATCTTCATACGCTTACCTCTTCCTCTATCAGTCATATATACACAGAACGATTGTAGTAGGACCATCTAAATATGTTTTCACACAACATAATATTAAACATGGTTTATATATCTTTTATTATAACTTAAAATAACAAAAAAAACCATTTATTCAGAGGTTTGGGGGCTATCTTCATCGTCACTATCAATTTCTGCTTCATCACTATCAACGTCATCCTTTTCGTTTGCCGTATTATCGTCATCAGCTCGACTAGTTATGTTATGGCAAGATATGTTAATTATATCATCTTGCCCACAATCATCATGTAAACTATAAGGTATTCTTGTGTCAACAACAACTCTGGAAGAACTGATAACTTTGACTTGGTAGGCATTGTCAAGCAAATCTTCATTTTCAACTCTACCCCTAGGTTTAGTTGTGAAAACAACTAACCACTTTGACTTGCATTTTCCTGGATACCTTGTGTAGTTTACGTGATGAGCATTTTGCGCAATGATGAAATGATCATATGCACGATATCGTCTTGTATGATTTACCTCAAATATGTCGTAATTGAGGTGTTTACGAGTTCTGTCAGGATGTCTCGGATTGTACCAGTCACAATTAAACAAAACTACATATTTCGGAGTTGGGTCCTCACCAACATATTCCAACTCTAGGACATGTCTGATCACCCCGTGCCAATTATCTTCCCCATGTCCTGCATCATCTTTAACACATACTCTAGTATTGTATGTGACCTTGTCTTGACCCCATTCAAGAGTGTGGAATTTGTAACCATTGACATGAAATATTGGCCAAGATATTGCTACATTTGTGGGACCCCAAGCTATGCTCTTGAGATGTGGGTTTGTGATGTTATTGCCAAGGTCAAGAACCTAGGTGTTCAAAGAGGAACAAACCAACATTAATGAATACGATAAGATTTGACGTTAGAATTAGAACAAGATTACTCATAGCTTAGAAATTGAAGGGTTATACATACATAAGATTTGAATCACTGAGGAAATTGTTTTAGTGTATGCTGCTCATTGGTTTATTAAATAAAAAAACTGTGAAGATAAATAGACTTGTAAAATATTAAGACTTAAATAATGAATATCAACAAATCGAAATGAAAAATATGAATAGGAAAAGTAACTTATATCTTATAAGATTGAACTTCATCACAATTTATCAAAACCATGTTAGATGAAATATTTTTAAGAGCACTATTATTATAATTGTTTTTCTATGTCTATATGCACTTTTACAAGATATAATATGCATTCTAATTGTGTTAGTTAGATATCACGTACCTACTAAATTTTATTAATGTATGTTTTAGTAGTCCAACTTGATATCTATAATAAAATGTTAATAAGTATTATATCTCATCATGATGCATGAGTTCAAATACCAATGAGGTAATATATATGCTACCATAATTGTCCAGGGTTAAATTAGATAAAAGTTAGATGAAGGGATAATGAACTATGAAAATATGAGTCTTGGACTAAGAGAATAAAAAATACAACAGTTTAGGTGCATAAAATCACAATTTTGTTCACAAAATGATGAGTAACCGTAGAGCCCCACCCCTGTCTCCGGAGGAAGAAGACCTGAAGAATCGCAGCACAAAAAAGGTTAAAATGCTGAATGCACAGGGTATTCAGGAAGAGGAGGTTCCCATGAACGTGGAGGAAGGGGACATTGGAGGTAACACAGTGAAGGTTTCTTATAAGGACATGGTTATGAGTGATGGTTTGAATGATAAACTATCACCAGAAGATATCGCTCAGACAGTTATTGAAGACTATATTACAGAAGGGATGAGATTTGAGGATGACGTAGTTGCCTTCAATCCAAAGCCGGTGGTGGAAGTTTCTCTTGAGGAGTTTGACGAATGGTGTAGGCCTTGGAAGTGCTCCCTATACGTAAATCTATTGGGTAAAAGATTGTCCTTCAGATCTATGGACTCATGGATTTAACGAAGATGGGCAAAGAATGGCGCGATCAAGGTCATGGATCTGAGTCATGATTTCTTCTTGGTTCGTTTCACTACAGAGGAGGATTATAAACATGCTCTGTTCGAAGGTCCTTGGATGATAGCAGATCACTACCTGATGGTACAAAGATGGAGACCCTTATTTCAACCAGACCAGAAAGATATGAAGAAGATTGTTGTTTGGGTTAGAATCCCGAACCTCCCCCCCCCCCCCCCGAGCTCTGCAACACGACCTTCTTGAACAGAATGGGGTCTAAGTTAGGAACCTTGCTTAAGATTGATCATCTCACCTCCATTCATTCTCGGGGTCGTTTTGCCCGTATATGCATCGAAATTGATCTAAGGAAGCAACTTGTCCCTTCTTTCACAGCTCTTGGCAAGGATTACTCAGTTAAATATGAGGGGCTGCATCTTATTTGCTTCTCATGTGGTATGTATGGGCACAAGGCAGAAGGATGTGTCCATAAAGGTCACGTAAACTCTCAGAAGCCCGTCAAAGAACCTCAAGAAGGGTGCTCCGGCGAACCACCGGTGACTACTGATGAAGGGAAGGCGGAAAATCCGGGGGATAATCTTCAAAATCCGGAAAGAGGACATAATAGTAAAGAAAATCTAGTTAATTTGAATCCTGCACCACAAAATCAAGACCAAATCCCTATGGAAAATAAGGAGGATATGGGAGGTGTCTTTGGACCTTGGATGCTGGTTAAAAAACAAAAAAAGGATCTTCAAATGGGAAATCATATCCTCGCGGGATCATAGCCCAAAGTGTGAATGATGATTTGATTAACACATCCAGATTTGAAGCTATTAGGGAGGAAGATAAGGAAGAGACACTTATAACCACTAATGTTTCTCCTTTGGGGACTGTGGAAAATGTGAGGCCTAACACAAATAGACTTGGTTCAGGCCCAAAAAGGGAAGGAGTGGTTGGCCCAATCGCCAAGGTTCCATCCTACAAAGGCACAACCAAAGGGTCTGCGAGACATAGGAGCCCACCTCCTAAAAGCATGCAAAGCAAGTCTGTATCCTTACTTGTAAACAACAAAGATAAAGGTAAAGTGAAGTCAACTTGTGCTGTCGATTTGAACACGAACAGGAATGAGAAAGGGAGTAGCTCAGATAGCTTGAGCGTGGAGGAGAAAATCTATTGGGCTATGTTCAAAGCTATAAATAAACAACTATGGAGGAACTATCAGGAAGGGTAGACAGAGGTTAGCAATAATTGGCTCCAACCTTCAGAGCCAATAGAGGATGATCTCTTGTTTGCTCAAAGACTCAGGGAGAAGGGATTACTTGAGGAGGCTCCTAACAATCCCCCTGATCCTGGAGATGCAGGAACTAGTGTGATGGAAGGGTTGGAATCAGAAAGCACCCATTCTACGAGTTCAGCAGAAGTGGAGGGCTCTTCCTTGGGGTCAAGCCATATGCAAGGGGTTCTGCCCCAAAAGTCATTTTAGTATGCTTGAAGCATACCCCTCCCCTTATCTCCCAATGAATGTAATCATTTGGAATTGCAGAGGCGTCTCCTCAAGGGGTTTCTCAACCATGGTTAGTGATCTTGCTAGCACTTATCATTGCTCTCTTATCTGCCTCCTTGAAACTCATGTCAGTGGAGAAAAAGCTAGAAGAGTTGTTAAAAAATTTGGTTTTGATGGAGTCTTTATTCAAGATGGTGTGGGTTTTTCTGGAGGGATTTGGTGCTTATGGCGTAAAAATACTTGGAATATTAATGTGGTTAAGTCTCATCGTCAATATGTCCATATGCATCTCTCCTTCGAAAACCAAGCTCCTTGGTTTCTCACGGTAGTTTATGCAAGTCCCCAGTTGGTTCTCTGCAGACCTCTCTGGGGGGAATTAAGGGAGATAGCTCAAGTCACCAATGGAGAGTGGTGTTTGGGTGGTGACTTCAATTGTACCCTTTCGTCTCAAGATACTGGTTTTTCTTCCCACTCGTCTGTTGATTCTGCCGCTTTTTCAGCTTGTTTGTTAGATTGTGGGCTTCATGACTTAGGTTTTTCTGGCCAACCTTTTACTTGGCAGAGATCTGGTGTCAAGAGAAGATTAGACCGCTATGTTGGAAATGGTGAGTGGTCTAATCGTTTTGTCCAAGCAGGAGTCAAGCATCTCCCCAAGCTTAAATCTGATCATGTGCATATAATGCTTGACTTTGGAGAGGGCAACTGGTATAGAGGCACTAATAGGCCCTTCCGTTTCCTTGCTCCATGGTTGGGTCATGAAAATTTCAATGAGCTACTTGACCGCTCTTGGATCAAAGAAGGCGAGTTGGAGACGAATATCAATAGTTTCACTGATGCAGTGATTATTTGGAACAAAGATGTCTTTGGTAATATTCAGAAGAAGAAGAAAAGAGCCTTACTGAGACTAGGAGGTATATCCAGACACCTTTCTTTCCAGGAAAACCCTTTCTTGGAGACTTTAAGAAAGGATCTGTGGAAGGAATATGAAACTTTAACTATTCAAGAAGAAGTGTATTGGAAGCAGCTCTCTAGATGTAAATGGATTAATTATGGGGACAGAAATACGGCATATTTCCACAGATTAGCCTCAGCCAGGAAGAGAAGGAATCGTGTGACCATGCTTAGGGACCATGAAGAAGATTGGGTGGAAGACCGTCAACGCTTGTGCGACTTGGGGTTGGAATTTTACATGAATCTCTATCAAGAAGATGGTCAAAGAACAAACCTGAACTTTTCAGGGCATTTCCCTGCCATATCAGATGGTGACAGGGCGATTCTGACTGCAGAGGTAACTGAAGAGGAGATCAGGCAAAATTTGTTTGATATGGGGGGTTGGAAAGCTCCTGGTCCAGATGGTCTCCCGGCCATGTTCTACCAAAGCAACTGGGGGCACGTCAAGGTCTCTCTAACCAACTGGATTAGGAATGTTTTTCAAAGTCCAGACATGATCAAATCAGTTAACCAGACTTTTCTCTCCCTTATTCCTAAAACAGAATCCCCTGAGCATATCTCTCAGTTTCGTCCCATTGGCTTGTGTAATGTGGTGTACAAGCTGGTGACCAAAATCGTGGCTTCGCGGCTCAAGCATGTAATTCCAACTCTCATTGGTCCTCATCAAAGCAGCTTTGTTCCTGGAAGGCAGAGTTCTAATAACATCATCATTGTTCAAGAAGTTATCCATACAATGAGATACAAGAAAGGCCAGGAAGGTTATATGGATTTAAAGATCGACTTGGAAAAAGCTTATGATAGACTCAATTGGGGTTTTATTCATGAAACCCTTGTGGATGCAGGCATCCCTTCCAGTTTGGTGGAGATCATAAGATGGTGCGTTAAGTCTCCAGAGATGAAGTTATTGTGGAACGGTGAGCCCTCTGTTCCTTTTACTCCGTCTAGAGGGGTGAGACAAGGAGACCCCCTCTCACCATACCTCTTTGTCTTGTGCATAGAAAAGCTTGCTCAGATCATTAACGAGAAAGCTAGAGCAGGTGTTTGGATTCCGATTTCCCTTAGTAGAGGGGGACCTAAATTGTCACACCTATGTTTTGCTGACGATCTAGTTTTGTTTGCTAAGGCTTCTACAGAATAGGCTCATGTGATTCTTGAGGTTCTCAACCACTTCTGCGCCAGCTCTGGGCAAAAGATAAACACATCAAAATCTTGCGTGCACTTCTCTAATAATGTCCACAGTTCTCGTAGACAACTTTTGTCTGATCTTCTAGGTATGAGATCTACCCCCAATCTTGGCAAGTATCTTGGTGTGCCCCTTTTACATGACAGATGCCGCCAAGGAGATTTTGAGTTTATAATTGAAAGAATGTCTCAGCGGCTCAATGGTTGGAGAGCCAACTCCTTATCTCTGGCAGGGAGAATCACATTTGCTCAGTCGGCTTTATCAACCATTCCTTCTTACATCATGCAGACCATGAAGCTCCCTATCAGTGTGTGTAATAAAATAGATAGCATTTGTCACAATTTCATTTGGAATGGCTCTGATGACAGGAAGAAAGTTCACTTAATTAGCTGGGATAATATCTGTAGACCCAAGGGGGAGGGTGGTTTGGGTTTTCGCCGGGCAAGGGATATGAATAATGCCTTTTTGATGAAGCTAGGATGGAATCTGATTGAGAATAAAGAGGCACTTTGGGTTAAAGTGATTCGCAGTAAATATGGTTGTTCTCAGGGTGATATTCCGGATGTGAAGTCTAAAAATATTTCTTCAAACTTGTGGAAAGGTATAGTTGACAACTGGTGTAAAGTAGTAAATAATGTTATTTGGAGGGTGAATAATGGTTTGAAGACTAGCTTCTGGAAGGATCACTGGATCCCGGGTCTCCATCACTTGAGTGATTTTGCAACCATAGAAGAGGACCTCCTTGACCCAGATCAGCCGGTTATTGAATTCACTGATGGGAATGGTAATTGGGACTGGAGTAGTCTCGCTCTAGTCCTTGATCATGATTGCGTGGAGATGCTAAGGAGTATGAAAGCTCCTAGACCGGATGCTCCCAATGACTCTGTTGCTTGGTTTAGAAATGTGACAGGGACTTTCAATATTAAAACAACTTATGAGGTTGTTAGAAATCACCTAGACTCTACTCGGGATCCTATCTTTAGATTCATCTGGAGTGTTCAGTTGCCCCAAAGATTTTGGGGATTCCTGTGGTTGGTGGCCAATAATGCCCTGCTGACAAATGAAGCCCGCTTCCACAGAAACATGTGTCCTGATGCAAGTTGTGCTATTTGTGGTTCTCCTAGTGAAACAGTGCTCCACACCCTTAGAGATTGCCCTTTTGCAGTTGGTGTGTGGGAAAGCATTGTGCCCAGATTGGCCTATGATAATTTCTTTGACGGCCCCCTCATTCTGTGGCTTCAAAGGAATCTCTTAGACCAATCTCCTTTTCATCAAGGGATTGCTTGGTCCCTTCTTTTTGTTGTTACCTGTTCTGAGTTATGGCATTCTCGTAACAGATTTATTTTTGAAGGTGCCAGGGAAACTATTTCTAACTTAGTTTGCAGGTCTAAAGCTATGCTTGTGGAATACACAATGGCGCATCAGCAAGCCAGCACTCTTAGGAAGCATATAGCTGACTTCGTTATCAAGCAAATATCTTGGATTCCCCCTGCTGATGGTTGGATTAAGATAAACTCTGATGGGTCAGTTATCAATCAAGAGACGGCTGCCTGTGGTGGTATTTTGAGGAATCATCTGGGTCATTACATAACAGGTTTCTGCGTTAATCTTGGGAGGTGTTCCATAACTCTTGCCGAATTATGGGGGCTCTTTTATGGTCTCCAAATTGTTTATGAGTGCGGCTACAAGAAAGTAGTTGCAGAGATGGACTCTAGGTGTGCGACTATACTCTGTTAGAATCTTCAACTCCAAGGGCACGCTACTTTCCCTCTAGTTTATGCTATTAGAGAACTGTTGATGAAGGATTGGGATGTGATTATCCAACATACCTACCGTGAAGCTAATATGTGTGCAGACTCCTTTGCTAGAAATGGTCATCATTGTGGCTTCCAACTCCAAGTTTTTAATTTTCTGCCAGCTTTTGCTTATATTCACTTTGTAGCTGATTCTTCTGGTGTCACCCATTCTAGGGTGGTCTCTGTTTAATCTCTTTTCTTGGGTCTCTGACCCCGAAGTTTCTCAAAAAAAAAAAAAAATAATAGTTGTCCAGGGTTCAGTCTTATAATTTTTAGGGGATTTATTTAGTACCCAATATTTTTGTTGGGTATTGGTACTCAATTGTATGTTTAACCTATTAATATATGTCAAAGTAAATATAATTTGGTACCAATGGAGCATGGTGGTTGCGATCACAGCCTTTCTAGACGTGTCTCATTCCCAATCACACATCTTCTTTATCTCTCTCTTGCATAATGCGCGCTCTCTCTAGCGACAGGTTATGATTTGGTTTTTTTTTAATAAATTGATAAAGATAGAGAATATCAATATAAATTAAATTAAATTAATTTTTGAAGATTACTTACCTAACATGTTACCAGTTATATAAATTTAAAAAATTTAAATTAATTTTATCTATAAATCATGACACATAGATGTGTTGGGTATCGGTACCTAATATTTTCCTGGGTACCGAATCAAAATCCTAATTTTTAAGGTAATGTTTGTTTTCACTGACTTTGATGGCAGAGTCAAAGAGTCAGTGAAAAAATGACTTTGTCGAATGTTTGGTGCGAGAGTCACAATGCAGATGAGAAGAAAGTCATAGTGACTCAATCAACAAAATTACCAATTTTTTGTTCACTCTAAATTTGGAGTCATTGTGTGGTGGGAGAGAGTTATTGTTAGGGGTGGCAAACGGGACGGGACAAAACGGGATACCCCATGACGGGATAGGAAAAAAACGGGACGGGACGGGACATCCCGTTTTTGAAAACAGGATGAAAATCCCATTCCGTCCCGTTTTACAGCGAGATGGCGGGATGACGGGATATCCCGCTTAAAATTCAACTTTTGTATAAAAAAAAATAAACAGCATTTCATTTTAAAATATATTCAGCAAAATACATTGTAAAATTATAAAAAATTAATTTCAAGAACAGTAAAATATAGAAATTAAAAAAAACATAAATTAATTTATAAAAATAGAAAAAAATAATGTCCAGAAACTAATTTATAAAACCAAAAACCCTAATTTATTAAAATAATTTTTATAACAGAAACCCTAATTTATTAAAATAATTTTAAAAAATAGATAATTTAAATAAATCTTAAAACATATAAATTAATTTAAAAAAAATAAATAATCAAAGCTCCTTTCCTGGACGGCTGGACGTAGACGAGGGTGGCAGAGGCCAGAGGGTGACTGGGTGAGGGACTGAGGTCGCTCGGCCGAGGGAGGGGAGCGTCGTCGGGGGCGAGGCGCGGCGCGAGGCGAGGCGAGGCAAGGCGCGGCGCGAGGCGAGGCACGACACGTAGGCAGGGTCGAGGCGAGGGCAGGCGCGACGGTTGTGTGGGTGTGGGTGACTGAAACAGTGAAATGGTAGAGTGAGAGAGAGGCAGAGAGAGAGAGAGACGAGAGTGACAGAGTGTTGTGTGGGTGTGGGTGTTGATGGCAGAGACGAGAGTGAGAGTGTGAATGTGAATATGTGATTAGGGTTAGGGTGATATTGGGCTTGGCCTTATTAAAATTATGTGGGCTTTTGTTTCTTTCATCCCGACGGGATATCCCGTCCCGTCCCATCACGGGACGGCAGGATGGCGGGATGTCCCGACTCATCCCGTTTTAATTTTTTGGGATGAAAAACACATCTCGTCCCGCCACGGGACGGCGGGACGTCCCGACGAGACGGTCCCGTTTTGCCACCCCTAGTTATTGTGTGTTGAGAGTTAATTTTGTAGTCATTGTGATTCTGACTCGTGTGACACTGGTTATATGACTCTCTTGACTCCGACCTCATAGTCATTGGAAAAAAACACGTGAACGATTATGGGACACAACAACACAAAACAAGACATCTATATAAATATTGTATCAATTTTAATATTTTGGAAGATATTGAAATTTTAATATGAGAATAATTACGATTCTCTCTCAGTGTAAACTGATTTTACACGTTTAACCAATAAATTTTTGACATATCATTCATTTTATTTGACTTTTTAAAATTTGAACTTGTTATCATGTGATAATAGATCATATGTCATATTTTTATCGCATGACAGTGTAAAATTTTTTACATTGACCGTGCATGAGAATTAAACCCATAAATAAATGGGTAAAAAAACACAATTCACATAAGAGATGAAAGGTAGCGTTTGGTAGCTGTCCCAAGTCAGTGAAGACAGAGACACAGAGACACAAATGGACAGAGACACAAAGAGACTGTGTCTCTATATGGTGTTTGGTAACAGTGGACATGACACAAAAAATATTTTTGTATTGTGTTTGATAATAGTGGAAATGATATAAAGACATGTAAAAATGACATTGAGTATACATAATGTGAATTATGTGAAGTGATGAAGGGTATATTGGTCATAAAATTTCATTAAAAGGACCAGTCCATTCCAGTCCATCTCAGTCCTTCACTTCTGGAATGGACACAAATTTTGTGTCTTTTCTGTCCATGGACACAAATTTTTGTCCATCTGTGTCTCTGTCTCATAAACCAAACATGATTAGTCCCTCTCAGTCTCTGTCTTTTGTGTTCTGGGACAGCTACCAAACGCTAAGTGACTCATTGGGACAGAAATCACCCGGCCAATTAAAATCACATCTCTCTCCTTAACTTATTCAGAGTTTTGTTACAAAATTTTACTAACCAAGACGCTAAAGAATATGAGTTTAAAATTAAATTATTCCGTCCATTAAAATTATCCAATCTATTAAAAAAATATGGATTTTGATTCGGTACCCAGGAAAATATTGGGTACCGATACCCAACACATGTATATGTCATGATTTATAGATAAAATTAACTTAAATATTTAAATTTATATAACTGGTAACATATTAGACAAATAATCTTCAAAAATTAATTTAATTTATATTGGTATTTTCTAACTTTATCAATTTATGAAAAATAACTCAATCCATAACATGTCGCTAGAAAGAGAGCGCATTATGCAAGAGACAGATAAAGAAAATGTGTAATTGGGAATGAGACGCATCTAGGAAGGCTGCGACCGCGAATACCATGCTCTGTTGGTACCTAATTATATTTACTTTAACATATATTAATAGGTTAAACATATAATTGGGTATCAGTACCCAACATAAATATTGGGTCCGCAATAAATCCAAAAAAAATATACATAACTAAAAATGTTATTTGAATAAAAAATATTAAAATTAAATTTTTTGACAATTTTACTAGACAAAATATAGATATCCAAGATTGTATGAGTTACATGTGTCGTATGTGTCGTATCATATGATATGTTTATATGATTTGTTCTCGCTAGCTGTCGTCGTGTGTGCGTTTCCACGGCCACGCAAGGCATAGCAATTCTCAACGCAATGGCCGAAGAAGCTAAGTTTCAACACTCGCAGACGCAGGAAGAAGAGCATCTCGACGTTCTGACCAAGTCTGGTCACAAAACCGGGATTTCCAAACCCAGGTCAGTAGTACTATTCAACTTCCTCAAACTCAGCCCCAAGAACTGCTTCTTGTTCTTGTTTTCGTTTTCGTTTTCATTTGACGCATCACAACTTCACTTCTCTGCCATGTTGTGGTGTTTGTACAGAGGCGACGTTCATCGCGATGGGGACTACCACCGAGCTGTTCACGTTTGGATTTTCGCTGAGAGCACTCAGCAATTGCTCCTTCAACGCCGTGCCCATTGCAAGGATTCTTGGCCTGATTTGTGGGATATCTCCAGCGCTGGTCACATCTCCGCTGGCGATTCATCCCTCTTAACTGCTCGGTAAGAATAAAGAAAAATAATTTTTTTATGGGTTTCTCTGGGTATCGACGATAATTCCTATTTCTGATAATCTTTCGGTGGTCAGGGAGTTGACCACAAGTTTTTTTTTTTTTTTTTGTGTACACACTGTCCTAAGGATCGGACTCGGGAGATGATGCTTAATCATTCCAAACATCTACCAGAGTGGTTTGTTTATTTTATTCTTTAATCTATGATAAAATCCCAATTGATCAAGTTATTATGGGAACAAAGTAGTGCCTTGAAATTCACTCCATGCTGAATGGAACGTATGAGTTAATGTTCATTCTATAGTCTCTGAAATTGTGTGAATTAGCTACATTAGGCACTCTAGTTTAAAACCATGATGACTGATTTGTGCCTTACTTTTGAACCCCAATTGTAATCCTTGTTCTAGAGTCAGAGATCAGATTCTAAACTTCAAGAACCGAGTGACTTAAATTTCAGTTTTTTCAGGGATTAAAAGTCAACATTAGGGGTTTGTTTGGTTGAGGGGTAAAAGTCGGGGTAAATCTTCCTTGATTGAATTTCATATGTAATATTACACATAGAGCTCAATCAAGGAGAGTCTACCCCCAATTTTACTCTCCAGCCAAGCATACCCTAGGGTGTGTTTGGATACGGGTAAAAATGGGGTAGAATTTTTTCATGGATTACAAGTAGTTCATCCATGAAAATTTCCACCCCATTTTTACTTTGTAATCAAACAACCCTAACTTGGAAGTTTTGGTCTTCAAACATGTGGAATTTGGGAATCAAAGTGCCCTGTTTTTTATGACCAGGGACTTCCCACATTTTGAATGATGGAAGATCTCAGTGCACTTCCAAATCTTGAGGGGTATTTGTATTGTACCCCGATTTTATTGGGGACTACATTTACTTTTTATTTAACATTTTTTATTTTAATTGTACGGACCTTTCTTTATTTAGCATGCACTTATTCTGCTAATTTTAGCAAGAAATATGTAGCATATACTGATTTCTGTGCTGACCAAGCGTGTTTGTTGTATTCTTGATTTTTTTCTTCAGGAGGGAGCTCGAAGAAGAGTTAGGTGTAACCCTTCCAAAGGATGCATTCGAATTGATATTTGTTTTCCTGCAAGAGTGGTCAGTAGTTTCTGGTGCATTGCTTTTATTTTGTCATGTCATATATATATATATATATATTTGTGCCGGGTGGGGTGAGGGTGTTTGTTCTGTTTTCTATTTTCATTCTTAAGTTTATATGTTATCTGCATGATTACAATTTACAAAGTGACACTTTGCTTTCATTTGTTTTTGTAGTTTCACCATTTCTTTTATATAGAAAAATTGTAAGCTGGATATAAAATGAAAAGGTGTCATTTGTTGCTATTGTAATGAAAGCATATCAAGTGGATATTAAAAATGTACAAACAAACTAAACACTAACTTCCCATTCAAGCAACACTCAAATTTTATTTAGATGTGTCTCCTTCGATGATATGCAGAGAAACTCTGTAGGATTTATTTTCTTCAATTGATGCATTACCCTCCTTTTTCTATCCATGGACTTGTGGATACTAACTGTGGGCATGGAATGCAGTGTCATAAATGATGGGAAATACATCAATAATGAATATAATGATGTGTACCTTGTAACAACTCTTGATCCAATACCTTTGGAGGCTTTTACACTTCAGGTGAGGATGTGTAAGATGTTTTCAAATTGTATTTTCTGTAATTTTTAATTCAGATTTTCCATATTGTTCTCTAAAACCATAAACCATTCAGTATATCATTATTGTCATTGTAGTATGTAGAGACTTGATTTTGGATGTTTCAAGAAACATAATGCACCCTGATATGTTCAATTATGGACCTTGCATTTGTGGTTTTCATTATTTGATAAAGTTTTGTTTATGGTATTTGTGATATTAGTCCATCCCCGATTTTTTGGTTTTTGAGCATCTCAATTTAGTCTCTCATGGCTTCTGCAGCAAACTCAGTGAGTTTGTTCAGTCTTTAATTACTAAATACATGATAAAAGTTCTGTTTTTCTGCATATTTCTTTTTAATTGAATTTTTCCGTACATAAGAATTGCCATTTTTTTAAAAAATTATCTGGAGGCAAGTATGCTAGGAGATAAGATTTACATGAGATTTGTAGTCCAGAAAATTTATTTATTAAAATCAATGACCGGAGGATCTAATATAATTTGCTGTAATTCACTCTGCGCTGACATTACTAGAAGTATGTAATAAGCATCGGCCATTGGGTGTTATGTGACTTCATTAAATATGCTTACATGATACTTCTATTTATGTTTTTGGTGTCTGCTGTAGTCATTGAATTTCTCTTGACGCATCATTATCTATCTTTCCTTCTCTATACTCTTGAGTGATGTTTGAGAATGGATTTTTCTTTGATGTGCTAATCTAATCCATGCCTTTCCTTGTTGTCTTTTTGAAATTTTCATTACATGTCCAGTGTCCTGATCTGTGTGAGGGAATCTTTTTGCAATGGTAGGAAACAGAAGTTTCTGCTGTTAAATACATTTCTTGTGAAGAGTATAAAAGATTACTGGCTAAAGAAGATTCAGAGTATGTTCCTTACGATGTTAATGGACAATATGGTCAGCTCTTTGATATAATTGAAAAGAGGTATGTTATTATTTAAGATATATATGATGCAAATTTATTTTTTAAGTATTTTTAAATATCTACAGCAAAACCTTTTTCATTCTATCATCACCATGTCAATCACTATAATTATTTTTAATATCGAAAGTGTTACTAGACTGACAGAAAGGAGTGACGTACAAATAGGGAGAGGATAAGTTATCATCAGAACCAGAAAATAAGAAAACCTAGATAAAAGAAAGAATGTAGCATGCCTTGAAACTTCCCAGTAAATTTAAATTCCCTTAGAACCTTGTCACAAATCAAATCTAGTGGCAACAAGTGGCCTTTTCAAATATGAGCATACTCCAGCCAAAATTTGCTGCCAATAATGTAGGAATGATTGAGCCATCGCTTCCAATCCAAACTCAAGCTTCATTGGTTCCCATTTGCAGATTCTGTACAATCTTATGACTCAGCCATGAAACTAAGATTTCCTTTTTATTAATTATTGGTACAACTCAGATTTCCTTCAAGCCTTCATTAATTATTCCTTACATATTTGTTGAAGGTACAAGGAAAACTCTGTAGCACGCAGTTTGACTCTACAAAAGCAACTAAGCCGTTATGCTCCTATTCTCCTTAGTGCAGAGGTGGTTTTATTTTTTGTTTGTTTTTTGGTTGTTATTTTATATTGACCTCATCCATCATGATTAACTTCAAAGATTTTAGATGAATTTCTATTAAAAATGAATAAGTTAAATTATCCAAAGCATCATTTTTTAATTTTGAAGGTATTGAATCATTGTTGGTTGTATTAGCAATCCTCTGATTATTTTTAACATGTTTATTCTAAAAGTTATCTTTAGAAATAAGTTTCACAATTTGATTCTGGCAGTTGACAGGGCTTACAGATTCAGACAGAGAGGCTCTTGTTTATGTTGTCAAGGCTGCTGTGGTTATGGATGAGATTTTTTATCTACAGGTTGTTTTTACAGTATAGCAGTGTTTGCATGAATTACTTTATGTACCTTGTATGTAATTATTTTTATCCGTGTATATTTTTACTCTGCCTATGTTTTTACATAGCCGGTCCCAAACCCAAATAAAAGAGGAGGGTTGTGTTAGGCTATCGACAACCAACGTAAAATTTTTTCGAATCCTTTGGCATGGATCAAAGCAAAAACATGGCTCAATAATGCTATTTGATCCATGTAGCCGACCCCACCTAGTGGGTAAGACTTTGGTATAGTATGATATGTTTATGAAGTGGGGGTAAAGTTGCATACATCTACCCTCTCTAAACCAGACCACGTGAGAGGCTCATGCATTGGACCGTTCGCTATGTTTTCATATGCATGTTCATGTCAGCTACATAAGTTTAATGGGAATTTATACTTATAAAGTTTTTGGCATGTATTGATGTGCAATGTAACATGCTTGATTCCTTAATTTTGTTTGTCATAGTATAAAATTTGATCAGCAAATTATTTCTTGCTCCAATATGTCATTTAAACTTTTTTACTTATTTGTAGAATGGAACTAGAACAACAGATAGGTTCATGGTAATGTCTATTACTAAAGTTTGTCCGTTTGTTTTCTTATCAGTCTTGGTACAGTAATCCAGCTCTTAGAGATTGGTTAAAGGAGCATGCTGGTACATCAGAGTTAAATAAGTTGAAATGGTCTTATTATTTGATCAACAAGAGCCCATGGTAAGTCCTTGACATCATACTATAGCTTCTGAATGGAATATATTTATATTACTTAATTTACTTTGGTATGCAAAAAAATCTGCTTGGAATCAAAGTTCAATGTGATAGGAACTTGGTACTAGAAACAAAATTAAAAGGAAACATGGTGTATATTTTGTATCAATCACAAAATGAAAGAACAAAGGTTGATAGGTATTAAAGAGATCTAGCTACTCTCCCAAGCTTAATTCTGGTTCACAATTCCCATGCCCTTCCTCATGATTCCTCCCCCATCCTTCCCCCTAACAGAATTGTCACTCCCTCACTCCACTAACATGCATATGTGGCAGAGTTAGTTAGAATACCCTTCCGTCACTCACTTCATCACCTGCCCCCCATTCCCCCACGTCTCTTCCTGTCTTCCTATTCTTCCTGATATATACATTAGCATAAGGATCTAAGGGTAATAATACATAGTGGGCAAATATTCTGAAGGGTCCTAACACAATGTCAGACCAACATTTATACAGAATGATATATTTATTCACCCTTTTTTCTTTTACCTTCACTCCAAATACCAAGTTGAAAGAGATGTCGAGAGAGAAAAGATAAGGTGCAGTTTGGTTTCCGTTTTCATTTTCTGTTTTCTCTGTTTTCAAAATTTTGTGAAGGAAATACTGAAAATAGAGAAAACAAAAAAATTAAGTTTTCTCTGTTTTCAGTATTTCCTTCACAAAAATTTGAAAACAGAAAATGAAAACGGAAACCAAACAGCACCTAAGAGGTTGAAGTGAAACAATTGTGGCAGAATAACTGTGTTAGAAATAAAGAAGATGTCACTATCCTTGATGATCTCTTAGGACTAGCTTTGGTATTTACTATTATTTCATGATTATTTCCTTAGTTGTTTTAAGATTTTAGCATTATAATAAATATAAATAGGGGTATAATACCATATCAATATATTTCACATTATTCATAGCCTTTCTCTCCTCTTCTACTATCTAAAACCCATAATCTCAACATGGTATTAGATCAGTACCTTCCTCCACGACCTACACCTCCATTTTCAACTATTCAAGGCTTCCATATGCTGTTCTTGCGATCTATTATTATTGAATGTGCAGGAAGTTTCGACTGCCTTCATTATTTCTCTTCCAGCCTTCATTGTTGGAACATTCATAGTCTTAATTGTTGTTTGGAAACTCCGTTGATAGCTGTGTGTCTCTTCTTCTTCTACCTAGTCATGCATTTCTCCAACAGGTTGTTCAAGTTGATGGTCATTCCAGCTGCCATGTTGTGCTATCTTTTCAGGCGTATCAAGTATCCTTGACTTGCCTTACTAGTCTTCAGGGGAAGTCATTTAATATTTAAGCATTTGAGCTTTACAAGCTCAAAGCTTTGTAATCATATAGAGGGGGGGGGGGGGGGGGTTAGGCTTTGTTTGGATGGGATGGCTTCTAGCGGTGTGATTGTGTTTGGGAGTTATATTGGTGATTAGGGGAGGTGTTTGAGGGTTTTTTAAAACCTTCCAAAATTCTCCAAACTCCTCAATTTTTAAGTTCTCCCAATTTAGGAATTTCAAATTCTCAAACAAGGGGAGGTTAACTTCTTCAAATCCCTTCCTTTCCTCTAAAACCTTCCCTTTCTTCAAAACTCGTGAATAAAGCCTTAGAAGTTGTTAAGCACCTAAGAAAAGTGGGGAACTACACCTTAAAAGCTAGCTATTGAGGGGGGAGAACCACTCTCCTTAAATACAACATCAAACATCTCATACTACTCAATGTGGGACTTTGGGCATCCCATAATACCCAAGTCCTTAACATAGGACCGCCCGTGGAGAGTTGACGTCCCGATGGTTGTACTCTACAGTACTTTACTCGGCAATATTTTACTCGACCTCTTATTGCTCAGAATCCTTTGTAGGTAGCCCTCTCTGTGCCACCGACAACTAGCTCTGATACCATTGTTAAGCACCTAAGGAAAGAGGGGAACCACATCTTAAAATCTAGCTGTTAAGGGGGGAGAGCTGCTCTCCTCAAATACAACATCAAACATCCCTTATTACTCAATGTGGGACTTTGGGCATTCGATAATACCCAAGTCCTTAACAGAAACAAAGAAGAACCATATAAATATCTTCACCATATTTTAGTATTTTAGAATTGTCCAGGAGCATCCTTGATGATGTATTAGGATTAGTTTTGATATTTACTATCATTTCATGATTATTTCCTTATTTAATAAGGATAAGGATTTTAGTATTAAATATTAATAGATGTCTCTTGTATCGCACACCTGACACCACATAATATCATCTTAATATATTTCATATTATTCATAGCCTCTCTCTTCTCTCCTTTTCCTCTCCTATCTAAAACCCATAATCTCGACAGTTTGGTTTAGGTGCTTTGATTGACACCTAGCAATGCTATAAATGCTCATTTGGAAATCCTTAGGTGGAATATTTTCATGACACAATGATTGATGACTAACTATTTTCAGAGAGCCTAATATTTCATATGCTACACATATTACACAGCATCATGCATTAGTCACATGTAACATTTCTAACAAATATGAAAACTTCCTATGGCCTTGAATACTGCCAATTTTTTCTCTCTTTATAAATAGGGTACAAACTGTTTGCAATGGTATTTCCCCTAATTGCAGAACATTAAAAGACAGAAGTAGAATAGAGAGTAGGAAGATAGAAATATTGGAAGAATGAATAGAAGAAATACAGGGAAGGGTTTATTAATGTAATAAATCCCTCAGCCTGCAAGAATGTATTTCCTGTATGAGAAAGAAGCAAGAATTACAGCAATGATAATCTTGGGAATAGAGAGGCCAAGTCCCTCACAAGTTCACCTCACTAATTCCCTACCTCCAAAACTCTCTTCTTTTCCTATTTATAAACCTCTCCAACTACTAACAAACTCACCCAACTTCCTTTTTCCCCAATTATCCTCTAACAGAATTATAATTTATTTTCCTCAATTACCCTTACTTTCTATTTCTCTCCCTTTAAACACTACAATGGTACATAACAATACTACCCCCCTAAAAGAATCACCTTGTCCTCAAGGTGATGTGTAGAGAAAATAGGAACAATAGTGCAGAAAAGTGGCTTCCACCTGGATCCCAAATCATGCAACAAGAAGAATAAGGTATGGTGGTAAAATAGAAACATCCACCCGGGTCCCAAAACATAAGGACTGCAGAAATACCAGCATTCAACCTCCACAGAATTGAGCTAACATGATAAGCCCAGTACTGCCTTTGTCCCAATTCCCCTCCGCTTAAACTACTGAAAAGATGGTCCATTGCCCTTTCCAATTTCCCCATTGCTATAGTGGCTCCCCTCCTCATTGTCTTCAATACTTGCTCGAGAAAAAGCTTGTCATTTGGAGATGGTCGTCCTCTAACTGATATTTTTGCAACAATTTTGTCTCTGTCTGCTTCTAACATCTCACAAAATATTTTTCCGTCAATGATGTTTGGCTCTATAGCAGCAGCCGTCAAGAAGCTTCCGATGAAGAGGAATGGTGCTACCACTTTCGTCTTCTGCTTCACCAACAAGTTCGCTGCGGTTGGCCGAACACTAGTCATCAAGAAGGGGCTGAAGTCGAGCGGCGCCGGTGGTGGCGGGGGGTAGGTCAGCGTTCGGAGTAACCCGAGCTCTCTGTCGGTCACCTCCGCTGCGCGTTGCTTACGCTGTTCTGCTGTGGTGGTCCGTTCCGGTGGCTTCAACGGTGGTAGTTGTTTGGCTACAACGGTCATCACAACACCGAGCACAAGTGGATCTGGTGGTGGAAAGAAGTTGGTCCCCTTACCCTTCTCATCGTCACCATCAACATCATGTTCCCATCGATCTACCTCGACGATCTGCCGTCTCCATTCACTATTCATACCAGACCTCCCCAAAGTAGAAATGCTGCTAGGGCCTGAAATTTGGGCTCCAAGCGGCCCAATAATTGGTGTTGAAACTTGATCCGTAGATTGGCCCAAAGGTATGTTCACGGAGATATTAGAATTAAGAGAATGAGAATTGGGTTTATTGACACCCAAATTGGAGTGTAGTGGATTGGGTTTAGTAGTAGTGTCTGTAGAGAAAGAGGGACTGGGCCTGGCCCAATTACTGGATTTGGGTGCCCCCCAACTGTCACGTGGTCCCCCATCGCTTCTTCTTCCCTAATCATCTTCTCCCCAGAGTTGGTTTCGCGCCTCCAACTCCATTACTGTTCCCACCTGCCTCATCTTCAACCGCGGGAAGAGCAGGTTCAACTCCGACCCCGGAGCAAAACGCCTCATTCCCGCATCTTTAAAACAGCACCAAGTATGGAAGGCGGTTTGAGTTTCCCACCACTCGAACCAAGTTAATGTATCGCCGTGAAGTCCCACCACGGCGTGGTTCAATCGGTGCTCTACCGGAACCTCATTTGCCTTGAAGTATCGATCCATGCGTGTAACACCCTTGTAGCTCTAACTTAATGTTAGGCTCCAGGAAAGTTACCTCACACTTTTCTTACTTTGTGGAATAATATAATTTGAATTCTATTGCGGAAATAAGGTGTCATCAAACGCAAATAAATAACGAGTAGAAATCGGTAACTCTCATAACAGAACACATAAAGCAAATTGAGTGTTTACGAGCAAATACAACTGAATTTCATGAATTAGAAACAATTTCCAAAGTCAATGCAATAATCCAACCTCACCAAACTAAATGAAAATGAATACATAACTGGTCTAAAACAAAAAGAAACTAAACTACTACTGCAGGAGGAATGGTCCGTTCCTTCGTCTCAGTCGTGTAGGCACATAGTACCCGGGTCTTTTACCCCTTCCCCTTTCCACGCGTGGAGTATATCGTATGCATGGTCGGCGAGGATCCCGGAGAATACAACGTTTCGCCGGTGGCTTCGAATACCAAATATAAACAACGTCTGGAATCTCCATCTCTCTGATTCGGCTGGTTGCTGTAGACTCCGTCGACGAGTCTGAGGAGTAATTAGGATCCTCCTCAGGGTCCGTATCCTCTTGGGTTGGGGGGTTGTAGCTCGGAACCTCTTCAGTCTTCAACTCAAAACTCAGAAGCACTGTTGTCTCAACTGCGGTTGACTTTGACGTCGGTACGGCGGCTTCCTCCAGCGGTCGATCCTCTAAGCCCCTCTCAAGCGGAGGGACCCTCATGTCCTTCGGCGTCTCGCCAAAGCTCTCCATCTAGAGATGGTACGGAATAGAGGTGAGAAATTATAATTTCTCAGTAGGATAATGCACACATAGGTGTTATCATATCCATCTCCGCCACTTCGAGTTTATTTTATGAAAATGTGGTCATGCATAGACATTCATTTAATTTTAAGTGAAAAACTCCATTAGTCGAAGTGGATAGCTTTTAGAACATGCTTCTTGATGACATTTTTAATCATGCTATCAACATACTCATAAATGGAAATCACACTAAAACTCAAACATAAAACAGTTAACCACATTATACATTTTCGTAATTGTTTAATCCTTATTTTAACTTTACTTTATTTTACCTTACTCCAATGGACCTCCCTCAACTTCTTTCTTGGTAATGAGCTCATACCGTGGCCGTCGCCACCTTGGGTTCCCTTTCGGGAGAGGGGTACTATTGAGAGTCACCTTCCCTTACCGACGGATCGTCATCATCTTGGCTAGAATCACCTCCCCTTACTGGAGGATCATCTCTTTATTTTTCTTATAACTTTTAATTATCTTTACTTTAATTATGCATAAACTTGGATGAAAGTACGAATCACATAGCACATACATACACTTATTTACTCTAACATTATGGGAAATAAATAAATACAACTCCTTATAAAATACACATGATATATATATAACTACTTATGCATATCATTCTTAGGGTTCTATATGTTTTTATATGTCTATATGTCTACATGTGAATAAATATATCAAGTTTCTATATGTCTACATGCACATGTTTTATGTTTTATGTCTTATGCACATATATATGTTTTATGTCATATTATTTGAATTATGCATAAAACATATGCACATATAACTACTTATTTGAATTATGCTTCTATATGCACATGATATATATGTCTTATGCATAAAACACATCATTCTTAGGCTTCTATATGTTTTATGTCATATTATTTGAATTATGCATAAAACATATGCACATATGACTACTTATTTGAATTATGCTTCTATATGCACATGATATATATGTTTTATGTTCTATACATAAAACATATAGAAGTCTAAGAATGATATGCATAAGTAGTTATATATATATCATGTGTATTTTATAAGGAGTTGTATTTATTTATTTCCCATAATGTTAGAGTAAGTAAGTGTATGTATGTGCTATGTGATTCATATTTTCATCCAAGTTTATGCATAATTAAAGTAAAGATAATTAAAAGTTATAAGAAAAGTAAAGAGATGATCCTCCGCTAAGGGGAGGTGGTTCTAGCAAAGATGATGATGATCCTTCGGTAAGGGAAGGTGACTCTCAATAGTACCCCTCTCCCGAAAAGGAACCCAAGGTGGCGACGACCACGTTATGAGCTCATTACCAAGAAAGAAGTTGAGGGAGGTCCATTGGACTAAGGTAAAGTAAAGTAAAGTAAAGTTAAAGTAAAGTAAAGTAAAGTAAAGTAAAGTAAAGTAAAGTTAAAGTAAAGTAAAGTGAAGTTAAAGTTAAAGTAAGGATTAAACAATTACGAAAATGTATAATGTGGTTAACTGTTTTATGTTTGAGTTTTAGTGTGATTTCCATTTATGAGTATGTTGATAGCATGATTAAAAATGTCATCAAGAAGCATGTTCTAAAATCTATCCACTTCGACTAATGGAGTTTTTCACTTAAAATTAAATGAATGTCTATGCATGACCACATTTTCATAAAATAAACTCGAAGTGGCAGAGATGGATATGATGACACCTGTGTGTGCATTGTCCTACTGAGAAATTATAATTTCTCACCTCTATTCCGTACCATCTCTAGATAGAGAGCTTTGGCGAGACGCCAAAGGACCTGAGGGTCCCTCCGCTTGAGAGGGGCTTAGAGGATCGACCGCTGGAGGAAGCCGCCATACCGACGTCAAAGTCAACCGCAGTTGAGACGACAGTGCTTCCGAGTTCTGAGTTGAAGACTGAAGAGGTTCCAAGTTACAACCCCCCAACCCAAGAGGATACGGACCCTGAGGAGGATCCTAATTACTCCTCAGACTCGTCGACGGAGTCTACAGCAACCAGCCGAATCAGAGAGATGGAGATCCCAAACGTTGTTTATACTTGGTATTCGAAGCCACCGGCGAAACGTTGTATTCTCCGGGATCCTCGCCAACCATGCATACGATATACTCCACGCGTGGGAAGGGGTAAAAGACCCGGGTACTATGTGCCTACACGACTGAGACGAAGGAACGGACCATTCCTCCTGCAGTAGTAGTTTAGTTTCTTTTTGTTTTAGACCAGTTATGTATTCATTTTCATTTAGTTTGGTTAGGTTGGATTATTACATTGACTTTGGAATTTGTTTCTAATTCATGAACTTCAGTTGTATTTGCTCTTAAACACTCAATTTGGTTTATTTGTTTTGTTATGAGAGTTACCGATTTCTACTCGTTATTTATTTGCGTTTGATGACACCTTATTTCTGCAATAGAATTCAAGTTATTTTATTCCGCAAAGTAAGAAAAGTGTGAGGTAGCTTTCCTGGAGCCTAACATTAAGTTAGAGCTACTAGGGTGTTACAATGCGCGCCAACCAAACGTGCACGTCGGCTCCATCAAGCGTCGGAACTTCCCTTCGATGGCCTCCGTCCCACCCCGCACGAATCAGACCTTGGTGACGACCTCCACCGCGAGGCTCGACTATCTCAGAAACTCCATCCTCCGATTCTTGGTTCGCATTCGGGGTCGTATTCGGAGCTGGAATTCGCATCACCAGATCTGCCAGCCACTTCGTCAACGTTTCCAACATCCTTTCCAAACCTTAGACTCGATTCTCCATTGAAGCCGATGAACGAGTGGTAACCATCCACAGGAAGAAGCCCCGGATCCCCGGATCGTAATCTGATACCAATTGTAATGGTATTTCCCCTCATTGCAGAACAGTAGAAGACAGAAGTAGAATAGAGAGTAGGAAGATTGAAATATTGGAAGAATGAATAGAGGAAATACAGGGCAGGGTTTATCAATGTAATAAATCCCTCAGCCTGCAAGAATGTATTTCCTGTATGAGAAAGAATCAAGAATTACAGCAATGATAATCTTGGCAATAGAGAGGCCAAGTCCCTCACAAGTTCACCTCACTAATTCCCTACCTCCAAAACTCTCTTCTTTTCCTATTTATAAACCTCTCCAACTACTAACAAACTCACCCAACTTCCTTTTTCCCCAATTATCCTCTAACAGAATTACAATTTATTTTCCTCAATTACCGTTACTTTCTATTTCTCTCCCTTTAAACACTACAATGGTACATAACACTGTTCAATGTGATCCCTTTTATGTCCATGTATGTTGCATAATCTAATCACTGTTGGCAGGTCCTCCCTTGATGAAGATGAAGCATTTTTGACAACTGCGGATTCAGCAGTTAGGTTGCTTTCCGAGGCAACTAGAACAGTTAAAGAGTGGAGAGGTCTGGAATACAGAGCAGCATTTCCCATGTTAAAACCTCCCGGTGCTAATTTTTACCCTCCGGACATGGATAAAATGGTATTATTATACTAAGCATACTTGTCAATACAATTGGGTTGCAACTGTGAAAAACAATAAAGCTTCTGTCTTGCAGGAGTTTGAAATGTGGAAAGACAGTCTAGAAAAGGATCAACAAAATGAGGCAACAGGCTTTTTCAATGTTATTAAAAGGCACAGTGAATTTATTTTAGATTCTCATCAGTCTGATAACAAAAGGTCTACTCATGATCTATTCATAGTTCCTTACTCTGAAGAGTACAAGGCTCTTCTTGCAAAGGCTGCTGATTTATTGCATAAAGCTGGGGACATTACTAATTCACCAAGGTGGTGTTGTTATCTGTTTTCCTATAATTGAGAAATCATTGGTATGAAGCTTCATGCTAAATATTGTTTTACTTACAGTTGTTGGTTGACTTTTTCTTTCCAATTGTAGTTTGAAGAGGCTGCTACATAGCAAGGCTGATGCTTTTCTTTCAAACGATTATTATGAGTCAGATATAGCCTGGATGGAATTGGTTAGTTGTATTCTGTAGCTTACTTTTGTGCCACAATCATTATGAAGTTGTCGTTAGGTGTGATGTCAGTAGTATCTTATTTTATTGAATCAAAAGTACCTTATGTAAATACAACAAAAATAGCAACCACCACTAAGTTTTGACAGACTTGTATGTCCAAGATGACTATGAATGACATGTTATGAGTGTACTGAAGAACACATTTGGCACAACAAGATGATAGAGTCCTTTACAGTTTAAACTCATGATCAGTTACAAACATTTTTCCCGTATTTAAAACCTACTCAGCCGGTATTAATTGGCTTATATATATCAAATTGAAAGGATAACCTGTGGCATAACAGAGGAGATGGTTAACAGGGAATTTTATTCCATTGGCTAGATTAAGATAGGGTAAAGAGTTTAAAAGAGAAAGAGAGGTAAGAAGAATAGAAGATTTTTATTATCATATAGAGATATTCTGAAGCACCAGAATCAACTGACAAGGATCCAAGTGATGATGCAGTGGGATTTTCAGTTTCACTCCAAATCAAATTTATTCAGATGAACTTCATTTTTGGTTGGCATTGGTGTTGATGGGATCGAAAATTGAGTCATATAATGCAAACTGAATGATAAAATTCCATCTTGGAAATCTCTATTACTTAAATATTATGCTTGTACTGTTGGTACACAAATTTTGAAAAATATACTAGCTCTAAGCTTAGCACATAGTCACTTACTATAATATGTTTTTTGATTTTTTTCGCTTTCTGACAAATTTCAAGATCACATAGTTATTTTCACCACTGGTTTTTGTGCAGGACTCTAAGTTAGATGTTACAATTGGTCCTTATGAAACTTACGAGGACAAGCTTTTTGGATATAAGGTAATTTTCATTTTTCAATAATTAATCCACATTGATATAATTGGTTCAGATGTAGCAGAAATTGAAAAAGAATCAAGAATGTGATGTTTATTCATATGAATTTCTTGGCGCAATAAGACCCAATTACAGAGAAAAGATACACTTCCATTCCTTACGGATACCCCCTCCCCTCTATACTGTGGAGGTTGGACACTGTCACAATGTGTTTGGCTGTTTGCACACCTGAATGCACAGATACTGCAACTGAAGCGTATCCACTAGAAAATATTAGCTGCGGAATCCCCAATCAAGATACTAGAAAAGAGAGAATATGATTTTTGTGTGTTGTATAGAACTGTATAGTAGGGTTATAATAGATAGACAGCTAATGAATTGTTTCTAATAAAATACAGTTAATCTCTTATACTAATTTCCCTAAATAAGAATGAATCTGCCATAAAAAAGAATACATCTGTATAGAATAATATACAGAATAACAAAGATATCTCAACACTCCCACTCAAGCTGGTGAATGGATATCTATCATTCCTGGCTTGCATGTAGCCACTCTAAACCACTCTGTGGGTAGACCTTATGTTAACAAACCTGCCAATTGTTGTCCTGAAGGAGCATGTGTTGGATTATCAACGGATCTCCATAATCCTTAATCTCAAACTCCATTGCTAATCTGGGTGGAATCTCCATGTAAACCTCTTATGAGTTTCCATTCAGAAAGGCACATCAAATTGATTTAACTCCCAACCAAGACCTGGTGCAAGGGAAAACAAGACTGGCAGTGTTCATTGTTGCAACTGGGAAAATGTCTCCTCATAATCAATCCCATAAATCTGGGGTATACCCTTTTGCAATTGATCTTGCTTTTTATCATTCTAATGTGCTATCAGACTGATATTTCACATTATATATCCACGTGCATCCAATTGGTCTCTAATCTCCTGGTCTCTAATCCCTTTCCATTGAATTCTAATGACATTAATGTTATTAGAACATAACATTTCTTAAATATCGTGCCACTACAGTCTCATCCACCATTGGATGGACTATGGGACCCAGATCAAGTGGGAGCTACAGTCCCTATAACATTGGGTGAGAGTGTGTGGACACGATGTTCAAGAAATGTTATGTTAAAATAACATTTCTCTTTTGATGAGGTCCTTGGTAGTTCAAGATACCTTGTAATTTATTTTTTGGACTTATCGTTTCAATATTTGTTTCCCTTATCCAATATATTAGACAAAGTAGCATTTGCCAAGATAATTTAGCCATTTATAAGAGTAAATGTGTAATGTTTCTTAGATGAAAGCATAAAGTAACTTTCTTCAGCCGGCCATAGTGCTTATTGGACCAATTTCTGGTGCAGTTAAGCATAAGTAATCTGCGACGTTGTCTATTATGTGTGAATGCCACTTTGTAGGTTGAATCTCTAAATTTTTTTATAGTATCATGAATAAAGAAATATAAATTATGTTCCAGAGGCTGTACATTCTCTTGAAACACGTCAACATGCTCTTGCTTAAGAAAACATATGACAATCTTTGAACTTAGTGTCACATTGCCATTCATTTAGGCTACCTTTGAAGCATATATTGGAGTCAGGGATGATGAAGCAACAGCTCAGCTGAAACTCTTCGGTGATAATCTACAGGTGCTATGCTTCTAGCATTTCATTGTGAATAAGTTGTGTAGTTCTTTGCTTTTCCATCCTAAATTGTGTGACTGATGTGTCAAATAATTCTCTACTGTCTACTGAAGCTTCTGGAAGAAAATCTCCCAATGGACAGTGCATACAAATCAAAAGATGTGAATGCTTCACCTATTAGGGTTATCCAGCTTATATATAATGCAGGGGTGAGTATTGGAAATTTTTTAATTTTGGTGTATACCTTTTATATGATGGCAACAAGATGGTCTGATCGACTTCTGATGACAATGCATCCTCTGCTGTCCGATTGCCAAGTAATCTGCTGCCCGAAATTTTGGTATAAACATTATTCCAATACGTTGTAGACATGACTGCATAGGGAAGCATTAGAGGGGGAAAAACATGAAAATTGATGACTGAAGATGGGTGGTGGTTATCTTGACAAAAGAGCTGATGCAAAAACTGAATCCATCACGTCCATCTTTGGCTAAAGCTGTTATGTGGCAGTCACAATCTTCCTTACATCCTTTCTAAAAAAAATTCACGAGAGGTTCTCCTTGTAATGCAGTATGTTATGCTTAAAATTATTTAACTGGAAATTTTTTTTGAATGAATTATTTCAGGATGTCAAGGGACCACAGACTCTTGCTTTCAATCTACCAAATGATGAGCGTATTGTAAAAGACCGGGGAACATCAATGGTCATGCTTAAGAATGTTTCAGAAGCGAAGTATAATTTCTGATCCTAACAATTCTTGTTTCATCCAGTGGCATCTTAATTGTGAATGAGTTTCTTCTGTAACTTATTTTTTATATGCATAGTTAAGGTTGGGAAACATGCCATTTCTTAACAGGTTCAAGCATATTCTTCTTCCTATAGCTGCTACCTGTCTTGCAATGGAACAACAAGAATTTGTAGATTTTGAATCATTTTTTACTCATACAATTTGCCATGAATGCTGCCATGGAATCGGACCTCATACCATAACACTTCCGGATGGTCGGACATCTACTGTGAGATTGGTTAGTTTCATATGTATCATTTGAGTAATTTCTTTGTTATTTGAAACTTCTGCCGTAAACTTATTAACTTGATGACGATGTTAGAATGGCCACTGAATTTGTTATAGCTTTTTTAGTTAATAATAGGTGACTTTACATATAAATAAAATAGTTATTTACTTAACAGTGAATCTACTGCTGAAAGGATGTAACACTTGTTACAATTTAAGCATGTATTCATTTCTGGTGGTAAAATGAGTGAGAGCTACCATATCAGGACTTAGGTGTAATGATGAATAAGAAGGGTCCTAGGTTTTCCTGAACAGGTGTGGATTAGCTAGAGTACAATAGTGGAATTCGTTTTAGGCTTGGAATGTTGACAAATGTCTAGTGAATCAATGAAAATGGTAGACGTGATCCTTAGGATGTGAATCTTACATGCCGATGAGAAGATTAGCAAGTCGGAGAAGAGGAAAAGGATTTAGATGCTTCCAGTTTTTGAGTTATAGGATACTGTTCAGGAAAAATCTAGAAATGTGTATAGTAAATAAGTACTGGGAAAATTAATGCAGCAAAACAAAGATGGTCATATCACTATAATAATGTAGTGAAATGAAGCCCTCGTTTTTCCAAAAGTTTCACTTTTAGTCCTTGCTAATAGTCCAAACCCATTAAAGTGATGACATGGCAAATGGTAATCCAAGTCACTTCATGACATCTAGCTTTTCTTTTTATGATATGGCAATAAAAATTATTAAAAAAAAATTGAAGTGGTGACACATCAGACTTTGGAACCTGAAAGACCCAATCTTCTTCATTCTTACCTGTACTGGCATAACTCACCTGAAATTCGTGGAGCATGCATGTATCACTTGTCACTATTGCATCCCTGTCATTGTCAAGTATTCCACGACATGGTTCCCCTGTTTTATTATCTACAAGCGTTCTTTGGTTACATGATTAAGGCGAGGAGGGGTCTGATATATAATCTTAAGTTTCAACAGTGAAAGGTCTACTGTGCTCTGTAAGGGTTCCCTACAATTACCAGCAGTAGCAAGAACAGAATAACAGTAGAAGAATAGAAGTAGTAAGAATTAGAGAAAGTAGGAAGAAGATGAGTAAGAGGGAAATCAGTGTGATATTCCCTTGGTGTGTATTATCTGTAAAAGTATAAGAAACGAAGAACGATAACAGAATGCAGAGATAAATCCTTCCCTTACAATTTCCCCTCCTGGCTTTCGAGAGGCCAGTCTCTCCCCTTTTCACTCCACTCAATTGCCTACCTCACTATTCTCTCACCTCCACTATTTATATTTCCTCAAACCCGTAACTAACTTCTGAATATTTGGTCCATTTTACCCCTCTCTTGCTATTTCCTTATTCCTTCTCTGATATGTCCTCCCAAAAGGTGTGATTTCCCCCATCTGTCCCCGGTCTATATCATTGCTGGGGTTCCTAACAATACCCCCCCCTTGAAGTGTCACCTTGTCCTCAAGGTGAAAGAGAGGAAATGCTGCTCTGATCTTGTCTACGGATTCCCAGGAGTTCTCACAGTCCGGAAGATTCTGCCATTTAAGTAATACTCCCTGTTCCCCACTGGTAGTCACTCTGCTGTCCAAAACCAGCTCCGGCTGCACCACTAATTCTGCCTCTTCAGTCAGGTCAGGTGGCAAGGGCTGCGGGGAAGAAGCGGGACCAACACTCTTCTTGAGCAATGATACATGAAAAACTGGGTGGATGCGGGCAGAATCGGGGAGCTTCAACCTGTACGCCACTGCCCCAACACGGTGCAGGATTTCGAACGGCCCATAAAACCGAGCATCTAACTTCTGATTTGGGCGGGACGCTAGGGATTTCATCCTGTAGGGGTGTATCTTCAGGTAAACGAATTCCCCCACTTCAAAAACAACATCTCTTCTCTTCTTATTAGCTGTTTGGGCCATTATATTCTGAGCTCGGTTGAGATGAAGGTGTAATTCATCCAGTACTTGATTCCTCTCGGCCATTAATAACCGGACTTCTTCCACTGTTGACTCCAAGCCACCGCGGAGGAGAGGCGGGGGGTCCCTGCCATACAGCGCCTTGAAGGGGGTCATACGAATGGAGCCATGATAGTGCGTGTTATACCAAAACTCAGCCCAAAACTCAGCCCACGGAAGCCAACTCAGCCACTGGCGAGGCTTAGAACCTGTCAAACACCTTAGGTATGTCTCTAAACATTTGTTAACGGCTTCTGTTTTCCCGTCGGATTGCGGATGGTAAGCGGTGGACATCTTCAGGACTGTTCCCGACTGTTTGAGAGCTTGGACCAAAAGGAGCTAATGAATATCTTGTCACGATCGGAAACTATGGAGGACGGGAAACCATGAAGGCGGACCACTTCCTTAACGAAAACTGCAGCAACATCTCTTGCAGTAAAAGGATGGGACAAGGGAAAAAAGTGGGCATATTTGGTGAGACGGTCCACAACTACCAAAACAGTGTCATAACCCTTGACCTTTGGGAGACCCCCAATGAAATCCATGGACAAGTCAGACCAAACATTGGTCGGAATGGGAAGGGGTTGCAGAAGGCCCGCGGGTTTGAGGGTAGAAGATTTATATTGCTGGCACACCTCACAGGATTTAATGAAGTCCATAATTTGAGATTTCATACCTTCCCAGTAAAGCAAAGCGGATATGCGTTTGTACGTGCGAAAGAAACCCAAATGTCCCCCCACCTTCGAACTGTGAAACTCAGCCAAGATCTTTGGAATCCACTGGGAATTTCTGGTCACCACTAAATGCCCCTTGTACATCAATCGGCCGTTATGCAGGGAAAATCCAGCTGCAGCTTCCTAACCCACTAAGAGCTGCTGCATCATACTTTTCAACTTAGGATCCTCTAACACTTCCTGCTCAATACCGTCCCATTCTGCTGCTACCGAAAAGGATATGGAGGAGAAGTGGAATTTCCGCGACAGGGCATCAGCCACTCTGTTCTCCGCCCCAGCCTTGTACTTAATGTCGAAACTATACCCCATCAGCTTAGACAACCATTTCTGCTGACCCTCCTCATCCGCGCGCTGCTCTAGCAAATACTTCAGCGAATTCTGATCTGTAAACACTGTGAAGCGTTGCCCCATCAAGTAATGTCGCCACTTTTGCATGGCAAAAACAATTGCCATAAGTTCCCGCTCGTAAACCGACTTGCTCTGAGCTAGAGGAGAAAGTTTCTGACTCATGAAAGATATTGGGCGACCCTCCTGCATGAGAACAGCCCCAACCCCTTTTCCAGAAGCATCAGTCTCAATCTGGAAGGGCTTAGAGAAACACGGGGAGGCAAAGACCGGCACTGAAACCATGGCATCTTTCAAATTCTGGAAGGCCGCATCCGCCTCATCCGACCATTGAAAGGAGTCTTTCTTAAGAAGCTGAGTGAGGGGCCACGCAATCCCACTATATCCCTTTACAAAGCGGCGGTAGTATCCTGTGAGGCCCAAGAACCCGCGTAAAGCCTTCAAATCCTTAGGAATCGGCCAGTCCACCATATCTTGCACTTTTCGAGCATCTGCTGCCACGCCCTCTGCGGAAATGATATGTCCCAAGTAATCAATACTTGAGCTCTCGAAACAGCACTTTTTCTTATTGACCAAGAGGTGGTTCTGACGCAGCAATTCTAGAGTCTGAGCCAAGTGTTCCCTGTGGCTGGTGATGTCCGCACTGAATATCAAAATGTCATCGAAGAAAACAAGGGCGAATTTCCTGAGATGGGGCTTAAGCACTGCATTCATCAAGGATTGGAAGGTGGAAGGGGCATTGGTGAGCCCGAAAGGCATCACTAGAAACTCATAATGCCCCTCGTGCGTGCGGAAGGCGGTTTTATGGATATCTACAGCCTGCATTCGAATGTGGTGATAACCCGATTTGAGATCGAGCTTGGAAAAAACCACAGCCCCCGCTAACTCATCCAACAACTCTTCAATGATCGGAATGGGGAATCTGTCCGGAATAGTGATCTTGTTGAGGGCGCGATAGTCAACGCAGAATCGCCAACCTCCATCTTTTTTTCGAACCAATATCACTGGGCTCGAAAATGGACTCGTACTCGGGCGGATGATCCCCATCTGTAACATTTCATCGACAATCTTTTCAATTTCCTCCTTCTGGTAATGAGGATACCGATAGGGTCGAACATTCAGAATGGCCGCATTGTCCTGTAATGGAATCGCATGGTCCTGGGGCCGCGGAGGAGGTAAACCTGTAGAGTCCTGAAACACATCCTCAAACTGACGTAACACTTCCAAGGTTTCGGAAGAAATAGAAGGGGAATTTTGCAAAGAAACAGAAGCCAATATAGGAGTCACAATGAAACCTTCCTCTTGATTTTTTAAGGCTTTTAGAGTCAACTTACTTTTACAGAGGCTGGGGTCTCCTTGAAGAGTCACCTGAGAACCCATCGATGACCAGCTCAGCGTCAACGAATTGTAATCCCCTTCAAACCTCCCTAAACTGGCGACCCACCCTGCGCCTAAGATCACCTCAGATTGTCCAAGCACCATTACCATAAAATCTTGAACGATGGACAGTCCTTGCGCGCAAATGGTCACTCCCAAACAGCCCTGAACGCCATGCTCGATTGCTCCGTTCCCGACCTCCACCAAGAACGGAGGAAGAGTTACTGTTCGCAGACCAAGGGCATCGACCAAGGAAGGGGATAGAAAATTAGCTTCGGCGCCGGGGTCAACAAGCACAATCACCGGAGCTCCATTGATGGTACCGCGAAATTTTAATGTGCGGTGGGAAGTAAAGCCCCAATAGCTCATAGAAGAGAGATGAAGAGTGGATGAGTCAGTCTCGGTGTCAGTTTCCTCTAGTGGCACGTCCTCCACAAAGCCTTCTGGGATGTTCTCATTCTCCTCCAGAATAATCATTCTTTGGTATCTGTACTTACAAGAGTGAGAAGGGTTCCACTTATCCCCACATCTATAGCAAAGCCCCTTACGTTGCCGTTCAGCCCACTCCTCATTGGAGACCCAGCGGGAAGGTGTTTTGGATCCAGTTGATCCAGATGCGAAATTGGGCCCAGATCCATGTGGTTTAGTGGCTGGAGTCGGATTGGGTTTATTAATACCAGAATGGGCCTGAAGTGGGTTTGGCATGGAAGACTCAATAGAGGGAAGTGTATTGGGCCTGGCCCAAGGAGTGGGTTTGGGGGCGCTCCAATTGGCGCGTGGCTCCACGCGTCTTCCCCATTGCTCCTCTCCCCAAGCGTTGTTTCGCGCTTCGAGCTCTATAGCGCGATCCATGAGGTCCTGTAAGGACTCGAATTTCTTCACTGAAATCTCTGCGCGGATCTTCGGGTGCAAACCTTCATGGAACAGACACATTAAGGTCATCTGACCCAAATCGCGGAAGGAACGCGACGCAATTTCGAACTCCCGGCGAAACTCCATCACCGATCCCACCTGCTTCAGTTGCAACAACGGTGAGAGTGGGTTCAGTGCTGAACCCGGAGCGAAGCGTTTCAACACGTCGTCCTTAAGACAACGCCAAGTCGGAAAAGCGGTCTGTGTCTCCCACCACTCAAACCACGTGAGTGCATCCCCTTGGAGTCCGATCACCGCATGGTGGAGTCTGTCCTCCACCGCGACGCCTGTCGCCTTGAAGTAGCGGTCCATGCGCACTAACCACCCTTGCGCATCGGAGCCATCAAACGACGGTACTTCTAACCGCCGACCGCCATCATACCCAGTCGGAAGTGGTCCTGGACGCCGACCACCGTTCCGCTGCTCGTCAACGACGGACGCATCGTCTGCAGTTTCTGGAGCCGCCTCTGGGGGAGGAGTGGGAGCCGGAATCCTCACGGCAAGATCCGCAAGCTGCTTCATCATCGTCTCCATCATTCTCTCTAAACCGTCCACCCTGTTCTCCATGGAAGTTGCAGAGCGTGTGGTGACCATTCACAGGTAAAAGCCCAAGATCGACAACTGATACCAATTTGTAAGGGTTCCCTACAATTACCAGCAGTAGCAAGAACAGAATAACAGTAGAAGAATAGAAGTAGTAAGAATTAGAGAAAGTAGGAAGAAGATGAGTAAGAGGGAAATCAGTGTGATATTCCCTTGGTGTGTATTATCTGTAAAAGTATAAGAAACGAAGAACGATAACAGAATGCAGAGATAAATCCTTCCCTTACAATTTCCTTTCCTGGCTTTCGAGAGGCCAGTCTCTCCCCTTTTCACTCCACTCAATTGCCTACCTCACTATTCTCTCACCTCCACTATTTATATTTCCTCAAACCCGTAACTAACTTCTGAATATTTGGTCCATTTTACCCCTCTCTTGCTATTTCCTTATTCCTTCTCTGATATGTCCTCCCAAAAGGTGTGATTTCCCCCATCTGTCCCTGGTCTATATCATTGCTGGGGTTCCTAACATGCTCTCGCAAGGTACAGTCTACAGATGCTCAAGTCTGCCATGCTTGCAGTGACCGATGGCTAACAGCTTTTGCAGGTAGAGAAGAGACGCAAGAGAAAATATGAAAGAGCAAAATTTCAGCTGATATGGGAAGGAAGAAGGGGGAAACCGGGAAAGAATGATGCAGATTGGGTCTAGTTTTAAAAGTCTCATCTGATAAGCACATGACTTTTAAATCTCAAGTTTCACCCATTGATTATTTTTTTAATAAGGGAAAATCTTAGTGCACAATAAAAAACCAGCTAAAACAGTCTATAGTTCGTGCACAACGTATAATATGTAATATGCACAACTTATATTGTATGTTATGCATACCATTTATAACATGTTATGCACAACATATATCACATGTTGCAACATTGTCTTTCTTTAAAACATGTGATACATGGTGTGCATAATATGTGATATATGTTGTGCACAATATATAATATATGTTGTGCACATTACATAATACTTATTGTGCATAACATATTGACTGTTTTGACTGTTTTTTTATTGTACATGTAGCAATGCTCTTTTAATAAATTTTTGTTGCCCAGTTCTAAACAAAATGTTAGGTGTCATGAATGACATGGATTACCATTTTCCATGTAATCACTCAGTGGGTTTAGCCCTTCAATAGGGATTAATAGTGAAACTTTTGAAACACTGAGTGACAAAAATCAAAGAAAATATTTTACAGGGACTAAAACCAAAATCCATTATATTTAGAGGGACCAAAAAATATTTAAGCCTTGTTTTTATTAAGGAAATCAAATAGAATGTTTTGCATTAACTGAGTCATATTTGGAGAGAGCTATGAAGGAGGTGATTTAGGAGACACAAGGAAGCTCTAATGGTATGATCAATGATATGGTTAAACGGATCAGCAAGGTACTAAAAGAAACACTTGATGAATTATGAGGTTCTGGACTTGAGTGTGAGGAATCTTAATGGTGGGATCTATGTGTCCAAGATAAGGTTGAGGACTCGAGGTTAATTGATAAAGTTTGGTACTTGTTTTAAAATGCTTAAAATTGGTACAGAAGTTTGCTTAGAATGATGCTAAGAATGCGGTGCACCATGCGCAAAGTGAAACTTAGAGCATTTCATGAGTTATGCTAATTCTCAGGCATGAAATTAGGGGAAAGAAATATTTATATGCTTTCTATAGGTCGGAATGGAAAAACAGAAGGAATCGGTGAAAAGTGAAATGCATCAAGTATGATTGAGAACGAAGGTGTTGGTTAATGGTGATGCCATCAACATTTCAGTTCTCTAATTCTTACTGTCTAGTTTACAATGACTTACATTATTGATTGGCAGGATCATCACTCTTGTTTGCCATTATTCTCATTTTAAATCTTGCATTAGGTAGATACTATCAATCAAGAAGTGAAAAGCTATTGAATTTCAGAAAACTATTTAATCTGTTTCTCACACTATTCAATTTGTATATAACATTAATTGTGCCTTACTGTTTGAAACAGGAATTGCAAGAATTTCACTCAGCTCTAGAAGAAGCAAAAGCTGATATAGTTGGCCTTTGGGCATTGAAGTTTTTAATCTCTCAGGTTAGTCATCAAACATCATCTCGAAAATCATATCTATTGTTAAGAGTCTCACATTGCTCAAGGATAGCCTTTATAAGAGCTTCGGCAACCCTCATCTCATGAGCTAGCTTTAACCCCTTAATGATTAAGTCATAACCACTTCTTGATCTCATCACATATGATTTTATAAAATTAAAAATAGCATATATGGAAAATAGTTATATTCTTTTGTAAAATTTAATACTTAAATAAGGGCTCTTGCACGTAATGCAATTAGTAAATAAATACATATCTTATAATACCATCTCATAAATTAAACATCCAATCCTTAATACAATAACATTCAAGTCATAAAGTCATATAAAATATTAATACAAATACTTAAATAAAGTTCATAGCATGTTAAGTGTAATTCTTAGGGATTAGGTGCCAAATTCACATGATTGATTCCACTTAACACCAAAGCAATAACAAACCAAGCAAACCAACAAGTCACATTGCCATCATGGTGCTTATTCTGCTAAATCATGTGAAAGGGTGAATTTCTGCATCCC
This sequence comes from Aeschynomene evenia, assembly GCA_013621005.1. NCBI lineage: Eukaryota > Viridiplantae > Streptophyta > Magnoliopsida > Fabales > Fabaceae > Aeschynomene > Aeschynomene evenia. Next base: position 20,830,204 of record CM024265.1, on the reverse strand, counting down.
AAACTCTTCTCTCAATTTCTGCATTTTACTTGTGTATTTCCTTCTTTCATGGACTCATCTCATTCGATATCAGCTCAAGGAGTAGTAATATTATTCTTCTTCTCTTCTGTGTTTATTTCATTTCTGTCAGCTTTATCAGTGTCTTATTAGCTGACAGTTGATGCTGATGTCATCTTGTGTCTCTAATTTTACCAGGACTTGCTTTCTGAAAGTTTATTGAAGTCCATGTATGTTTCTTTTCTAGCCGGATGCTTTCGCTCAGTACGTTTTGGTTTAGAGGAAGCTCATGGGTATGCCGCTAGCTATTCATTCTTTTTTTTTTATCTGGTGTTTTGATTTACGAACTTCTGATGCAACTTCATTTTGTCAGAAAAGGACAAGCATTGCAGTTCAACTGGCTATATGAGAAAGGAGCCTTTATCTTTCATCCAGACAATACTGTTTCTGTTGATTTTTCCAAGGTATTATTGCTTCAAAATTTGTTTTTTGTCTGCATCTCTAAGATGGGCGATATTAATGGCAATTCCCGTTGTCAAGATTGAAGGCGCTGTCGAAAGCCTAAGCAGGGAGATACTCACGATTCAAGCCAGAGGCGATAAGGAGGCTGCTGGTTTACTTCTCCAGAAATACAGCGTGTTGACGGAACCACTGAAAATTGCTCTGAAAAAGTTGGAGAGTGTTCAGGTATGCACTGGAGACCATAGTATTCTGTTAAATTTCTTGTTGTGATAAGATGATGATAGCGTATCGGCAAGTGCACTGAGTCGTACAAGTAATAAAAGAAAATCATTAAAATTATAAACTAAAAATTATCTAAAATGCCAAGGACTCATAAGATGATGAGCTAACTTAGAGCCTAGTGAGTTTTTGTTCTTTCACAGTTGTTTACACTAGAAAGTCCCAGTTAGTTGTCTAAACTTGCTTCTATCTGCTTATGACACAAATTTCAAAACTTTTTGAAGCGAATACCTTGTGTGTACATTCATTTTATTTCAATTTATCATCACATTTTGGTACATCTGAATTTTGAAGGCCATGAGGTTTGAACCAATTGCATCATGCATACTATTGAAGCCCCATTTCTAGTGGCTTAATTTATCATCACTTTGAATTTTTCCTAAAATATTCTAGCACCTCACTTTGATTATGACAATACTTCCAATATTCATGATGCCATTACCTTGTTTATGCATTTTTTTATTTCAATTTGAACTACATTTTGGATCATTTAATATATATATATATATATATGGGAATTTCTTCAATACCCAATAAAATACATGGATATTGTCGTACCAGTACCCATTATCTATTCTATGGTGAAAAACAAGCCATATGTTCTTTTTTAAAATTTACCCAGTCAATTATCAAACTTCAACTATTAATTATAGGATTTAATTTTCATCCACTGAAAGTGTACAATTTTTTTACAGTCATCCAATCATGTGCTGTCACGTCAGTCATAATTGTATTTTCTCTCTCTCACTACCTAAAGAGTCATATAAATGGAGTGTTTTGATTGGATGACGGTGTAAAAGTATTTTACTCTGTCAGTGCATCAAAATTAAACTCTTAATTATATAATGGATATCGATTCCCATACATTTTATTGGGTATCAAAGTAAAAACCTATATATATATATTCTGTCTCACTTCTAGGATCTAATGTGCGACTGTGGTTACCAAATGTTGAAGTCATCCAGCTAATGATGATAAAATCTTTATTACAAATACATACTTGATCATTAGAAAATGCTTACTTTCGTTCTTCATAATACACTTTTGCATCACATCACATATGCACAATTCATTTTTCTGAGGATGATTATCTCAAATCTCCAAAGGTAATATTGCATAATTCATACTATGATCTTTTGTTTGTTATCCTGTGTACCCTAGGTACCTGTTGATGTAGCTCCCACCTTCCCTATTGCGAACGAAATATTGAAGAAGTGAAGGCAATAGAACCAAGGCTCTGATATCAATGTTCTTTCAGACTAGATCGAACTTGTTTGGATTTATTTTGCTGAGATTTGGATAGCAAAAGTAATTATAGAATGGTTTGAGTTTATTCCTATACATCAATGCTTTTTGCATACCATAAAATTTGTCACCATCAGTCACTATATGTAATTTTTTAACATTATTAATTCAACTTTTAATATTGGATTAAAAGTTTAAAAAAAGTTAGATTGTTGTATATCGTGGCTAGTAGCAGCTGATTTTGTAATATATATGTAGAATTACTCATTTCTATATATGACTAATCATATGTTGTTGGATGTTGCTGGAAATAGAAGTTTTATTGCCATATTTGTATGAGGTAAACTGTTGCTTATCGTGGGAAAAACATTTTTGCTTTTAAAATTTGTAGATGTATAAATGATATTTGACAGAGATTATAATTCATACTTTTTAAAGATTTTAAAATATATTAATGAAAATTCAAATAAAGTTTTGATAGTTTGATACATGTGCATGTGGTGAAGTTATTATGATCTTAGTTTGAAATTGAGATTTATTAATTAGTCTTATACTAATATCTTATTTATGTCACTCTTTTGTAGTTATATATTTTTTAACTTTATACTTTGGAATTACTATTAGAACATGAGCATATAATATCAATATGAAGATGAAATATTTCAAAATATAAGGTATAATAATATAATTTATAATCTAATTGATGAAACTTTAGTATAATATGCAATATGAGTACAGCTTACATCATAATTGTAAAAAGATATTTTATATGATATAGATGCGGTGAGTGAGGTTTAGAAAAATTATTTTTTAATTGATATTTTTAAATAAGTCTTAAAATAGTATTGGTGATTTCATGTTTGGATTGAGATATTATCTACTAACAGTAGTATCACATAATACTTTGTGACATGTAGAAGAAACTATAGTTAAATCTTAATTTAGTTTATCATATTGCACATTATTTTAGTTCTTTTCAGTCCACGGTCTGGTATCTAATCTCTCACTAACTTATAAACAATTTGAAAGATGAGACATCTAATCCAAAATTTTAAAGTTTTTTCGTACCAAAGACAAGAATTGACATTTGGTTGAGCTGGATTATCTAATTTTGATTTTTTTTATTTTATTTTGTATGATGTGCTTGTGAATCTTTTTCTTGAATTTGAATTTTTACTTATGAAATTACTGGATGTCGAATTGCTGATATTATTAGTTTTGGATTTGAGCTCAATGATCATGAATTTTGATGTCAATTTGTTAAATCTGACTGCTGAATTGCTGATATTGTAATTTTTGCCTCCAAGACCAGTGATGATGAATACAGATGTTTATATATTGCCTTTGGATATGTTATTCTTGGCTTTGAAATTTCTGAGAATAAATTTTTCTATCTTTCTTCCTAGAATTTTGCCAACCGAAAATTTTCCCAAAGAGTTCTAGAATTATCAAAGATAATTTTTCTATCAATATAAATTTTCAATCCATGAGAAAATACTTCAATGTCTCATAATCATTTAATCCCAAACTCTAAGCATAAGTCATAAAATTGATAAAATACTCAACTACATCTTCAATTTGCTCTATTGGATGTGAACTTGTCAATCTATATCTATATAATATTGTAAAAGACAGGTAATGATTGATTATCAATTTACCCATTAATTGAGTCTCTATAAATATGACACGTATGCAATTTTAGGTATCCTTTATTTTTATTCTTTCAAGATATTTACAAATCTTTAATATATCTTTTAAATATTAATATCCAATATGTATCTTTTATTTTATTTAGAATAATTGATTTTATGCATAAAATATTTGAAAATGATAATATTTAATTTGGAAATGTCTATTCACATTTCATAATATAAATTTGGAAAATCTTATTTCGAAATATATATAATAAAATCTTCTTTATATCAATTTTCTATTTACATTCACATTATAAAAAATCTTCTTTCTGATTCTTTTCTTTGTTTATAGCATTTGATATTAAATTATGGCCAAATCATTTATATCTATATATCTTTCCACTTTCTCAACCCTTTCAACTTCATTTTTTTTTTCAATTCCTCTCTTATTTTGCCATCTCTATTTCTTGCTCTTTTTTTTTTCTCTTTCTTATTTCATTTTTTTCATCTATCTTCTTAGTCATCCTTCATTTTTTTTTCTATTTTTTATTTATTTTTAATTCTTCTTCTTTCATTTTCTATTCTTCATCTTTCTTCTATATTTTTTTATTGTTTCATTCTTCTCCTCATTTTCTATTCTTCATAATTTAATATTTGACATGATTGATTAACTGTCTCACGGGAAATGTAAAACATAAATAATGAACATGTTTTTTTAAAAGAGAATAATTACGAATTATTAGTAATTATTAATGTTTGATAATTAGTGATATTTGAATATTTTACCTGTAATTTAATAATTTTTAGTGATTGATAATTAGTGAATATTTTAGAGAATTTTAGTGATTGATATTACATTTTTTTAACATTTTTTGTTAATTAGGAATAATTATGAACATGAATTAGTAATTTTTAATATTTTTATTGATTGTTGAACGGGAATAGATATGAATAATTAGTACATATTAATGATTGATAATTATTAGTTTTGAAATATTTTCTATGATTTCGGTAGTTTTTAGTGATTGATAATCTGTAAATTATGCTTATTTTTTATTAATTGTTGAAAGAGAATAATTATAAATATTTTTTATGAATACAAATTTGGTATTGAAAAAGATGAAAACTAATTATGTGATTGAATAATTTTATTTGCATCCACTAATATAATAATAAGTTTATTATGTATTTTTATTGTTATATTTACAAAATAAATTTATGAATAACATATTTTCATTTAACTTCATTTTATACAAATATTTTTTCATTAATTATTTAATATCTTAAACGTAAAATTTGATATAATTCCCGTGCATCTGCACGGGTACAAAGACTAGTACACCATTAAAATAGAGTATGGTAGTCAATGAAAGCACCAATACAAGATATAAAATATTGAGAGAAGAATAATTAACCAATTCAAAGGGAAATGGGAAATAATTCTATTGAAAGTTTAAATTTTAAAGAGAAAAATGTACCAATTGACCGATTAAATCCATAAATAATTAAATCACTACTACTCTTATTTTACCCATTTTTTACTCAATAGAGAGATATATGAGCTCCAAGAGAGTTGAGTAATTTTTTATTTCTCACCATGTATTGATTTAAATTAAGAAAAAGAGAATTATAATATCTACTACAACAACAAAAAATTATTATTTACCTTAAGGAAATAATGACAATGGAATCTCCAGAATAAGCAAAAAAGATGCGGTTGATGCGAAGGATTTTGGCATTCAGAGGGCACCAGCGCATAATGGGATTTGGCATTCAGAGGGCACCAGCGCATAATGGGAGCGTGCTCTGATAAGGCAACGATTGGATTGGACGCAATGCCAAACTACTATGCTCTCCTCAACTTGGGTCACCTACCCTACCCAGTTTCGGGGCAACTCCCTTTATGGTGATTAGGGATTGCACTTCCTTAATGGAATTTTGGGACAATCCCTTTTGGTTGTACTGAAGATCTGGGTCAGCTCTAAATTCAATAATCCTTTTTAACCACAAGCAATCTCCCACGTCTTTGATACCCCAACTTTTGGTCACAAGCAAGCGTGACTTTTTGCTCGGTAATCTTACTATACGCACTGTTATATATAAATGCTTGTAATGCCTCTGACACCGCCGATGTGGGACTTGTTTCCTATTACTCATCTTGATATCAGCTGAAGGAGTACTAATATTACTCTTCTTCTTCTCTTCTGTGTTTATTTCATTTCTGTCAGCTCTATCAGTATCTTATTAGCTGACAGTTGATGCTGATGTCATCTTGTGTCTCTAATTTTACCAGGACTTGCTTTCTGAAAGTTTATTGAAGTCCATGTATGTTTCTTTTCTAGCCGGATGCTTTCGCTCAGTACGTTTTGGTTTAGAGGAAGCTCATGGGTATGCTGCTAGCTATTCATTCTTCTTTTTATTTGGTGTTTTTGTTGTGATTTACCTTCTGATGCAACTTCATTTTGTCAGAAAAGGACAAGCATTGCCGGAAATGTTGAATAATTCATAGGAAATTGTACATACAACAATATCTCTCCAACCATTTTTTACCAATTTAAAAAGTTGGTAATTTTTATGAATATGTTAGCAACTTGTCAACATTTTTATAAAAGTTGCCAACTTTTAAATGGGTGAATGACAATGGTGTGTACCCTAGGTACCTATTGATGTAGCTCCCACCTTTCCTATTGCGAACGAAATATTGAAGAAGTGAAGGCAACAGAACCAAGACTCTGATATCAATGTTCTTTCGAATTAGATTGAATTTTTTTGGATTTATTTATTTTGTTGAGATTTGGATAGCAAAAGTAATTATAGAATGGTTTGAGTTTATTTCTATATATGACTAGTCATATGTTGGTGGGTGTTGCTGGAAATCAAAGTTTTAAAAATTGGACCGGATATTAAATTGAATTAGGGAAGGATTTAGAGGTTCAGATATTCAATCAATTTGATAAGAATTTAATTGTATATAATAAAATATATATTTATCTAGTAATATATATGTATTTAATGAATTATCTATAATAAAAAATTAAAGTGTATTATAAATGAGAAATGACTTATATATACTAAAAAATCAATCAATATATACAATAATGTAATTTTTTAAAAATATTAATCTAATTATTAATATTATACATTAATCTAACATTTTAAATGTTGAATTAATACATATGATGACTAATAGTAATTTATTTTGAAGTGTACATGTAGCATTATGGGTGGACATGGTTTGGATTTTGATGAAACCAGATCCACATCCAATTATAACTAGATTTCAACTTGAAAACCAAACCAATTGTAACATAAGATAAAATCAGTTTGGATCTAGTTTTGCAATTAACAAATCGGTTCTAAATTTTAAAACCGGTTTTAAAATGAAATTGATTATAAACCGGTTTTAATAGTTTTTAAACTAGTTTTAATTGTTTTTAAATCGATTTTAACCAGTTAACTGGTTTTTTACTCATAAAAATCAGTTTTTTAACTACAAAACCATTTTTTTTACTATAAAACCATTTATTTTTGTACTAAAAATCAGTTTTTTAACTCACAACTAGAATCTTTATAGTAAGATTTCACATTTTAAAGTATGTCTTCAATTTCTATTGTATGAGAAAAATTCATGTGATTCAATATTTTATAAGTTAGTCTTTATTTTAAATATAACAAAAAAATTGTGAAATCTTAGGTTTTAAAGTATATAGCCTTCAATTTCTACTAAATGTACAAAATTAAGGTTATTCAATATTTTAGAGGCTATATATAATCTTTACTTTATAATACAACAGAAAAAATTTAAATCCACACATTTTAAAGTATATAACCTTCAATTTCCTCTATACGTAAAAAATTCATGTGAGTCAATATTTTATAGGTTATAGACTTTATTTTATAATACAACCAACAAAATTGTTAAATCTAACATTTTAAAGTATGTACCATTTGATTTCTATTATATGTAAAAAATTCACGTGATTTAATATTTTATAGACTTTAGATTTTATATTATAATGCAACAAAAAAATTGTGAAATCTTACATTTTAAAGTAATGACTTTCAGTTTCAATTATATGTGAAAAATTAATGTGATTCAATATTTTATAGGTTATAATCATTATTTTATAATACAACCAAAAAATTGTAAAATCTCACATTTTAAAGTATATAACCTTCAATTTCTACTATATGTGAAAAATTCATATGATTCAATATTTTATAGGTCATAGTCTTTATTTAATAACAATACAACCAAAATTATTGTGAAATCTCACATTTTAAAGTATATAATCTTTAATTTCTACTATATGTACAAAATTCAATTATTCAATATTTTAAAGGCTATATAGTCTTTATTTTATAAAACAACAATTTTTTTTTTTGAAATCTCACATTTTAAAGTATATAGTGTAACAATTTCTTCTTTAAAATCTCACATTTTGAAATCTCACATCTAGAAGGCTATAGGCTTTAAAATGTGAGATTTCACTATTTTTTCTAAAAACATTATAAAATAAAGACTATAGACTTCAAATTGTGTAATTTCATGATTTTTTTTTACATATAGTAGAAATTGAAGGTTATAGCCTTTAAATGTGAGATTTCACTAATTTTTCTAGAAACACATTAAAACAAAGACTATAGACTTCAAATTGTGTAATTTCATGATTTTTTTTACATATCGTAGAAATTGAAGGCTATAGACTTTAAAATTTGAGATTTCACTAATTTTCTAGAAACACTATAAAACAAAGGCTAACGACTTCAAATAGTGTAATTTCATAATTTTTTTACACATAGTAGAAATTGAATAATAGACTTTAAAATGTGAGATTTCACTAATTTTTTTGTAGAAACACTATAAAACAAAGGCTATAGACATCAAATTATGCAATTTCATGATTTTTTAACATATAGTTGAAATTGAAGGCCGTAGGCTTTAAAATCCGAGATTTCACTAATTTTTCTAGAAACACTACAAAATGAAGATTATACACTTCAAATTATGTAATTTCATGATTTTTTTATATATAGTAGAAATTGAAGGCTATATAGGCTATAAAATGTGAGATTTCAATAACTTTTCTACAAATACCATAAAACAAAGACTATAGACTTCAAATTATGTAATTTCATGATTTTTTTTACAAATAGTAGAAATTGAAGACTACATGCTTTAAAATGTGAGATTTCACTAAATTTTCTAGAAACACCATAAAACAAAAACTATAGACTTCAAATTATGTAATTTCATGATTTTTTTACATATAGTATAAATTGAAGGCTATAGGCTTTAAAATGTGATATTTCACTAATTTTTCTAGAAACACTTTAAAATAAAGGTTGTAGACTTCAAATTATGTAATTACATGATTTTTTTACATACAGTAGAAATTGAAGGCTATAGACTTTAAAATGTGAGATTTCACTAATTTTTCTAGAAACACTATAAAACAAAGACTATAGACTTCAAATTATGTAATTTCATGATTTTTTTTACATATAGTAGAATTTGAAGGCTATATAGGCTATAAAATGTGAGATTTCACTAACTTTTCTAGAAATAACATAAAACAAAGACTATAGACTTCAAATTATGTAATGTTATGATTTTTTTACAAATAGTAGAAATTGAAGGCTAAAGGCTTTAAAATGAGAGATTTCAGTAATTTTTCTAGAAACACTTTAAAACAAAGGTTGTAAACTTCAAATCAAGTAATTTCATTAATTTTTTACATATAGTAGAAATTGAAGGCTATAGGCTTTAAAATGTAATATTTCACTAATTTTTTCTAGAAACACTATAAATTAAAGGCTATAGACACTTCAAATTGTGTAATTTCATGATTTTTTTACATATAGTAGAAATTGAAGGCTATAGGCTTTAAAATGTGATATTTCACTAATTGTTCTAGAAACACTTTAAAACAAAGGTTGTAGACTTCAAATCTAGTAGTTTTTATTATTTTTTTAAATATAATAGAAATTGAAGACTATAGGCTTTAAAATGTGAGATTTCACTAATTTTTCTAGAAACACTATAAATTAAAGGCTGTAGATTTCAAATTGTGTAATTTCATTTTTTTTTTACATATAATAGAAATTGAAGGCTATAGACTTTAAAATGTGAGATTTCACTCATTTTTCTAGAAACACTATAAAATAAAGACTATAGATTTCAAATTATGTAATTTCATGATTTTTTTACATATGTTATAAATTGAAGGCTATTGCTTTAAATTGTGAGATTTGTCTATTTTTCTAGAAACTAGACAAAACAAAGACTATTGACTTTAAATTATGAAATTACCTCATTATTTTACATATTCTACAATTTGAAGGCTATAGGCTTTGAAATGTGAGATTTCACCAATTTTTCTAGAAACACTATAAAACAAAGACTATAGACTTCAAATTATGTAATTTCATGATTTTTTTTACGTATAGTAGAAATTGAAGGCTAAGCTTTATTATGTGAGATTTCACTAATTTTTCTAGAAATACTTTAAAACAAAGGTTATAGACTTCAAATCAAGTAATTTCATGATTTTTTTACATATAGTAGAAATTGAAGGCTATAGGCTTTGAATTGTGAGATTTCACTAGTTTTTCTAGAAACACTATAAATAAAGGCTATAGACTTCAAATTGTGTAATTTCATGATTTTTTTTTTACATATAGTAGAAATTGAAGGCTATAGGCTTTAAAATGTGAGATTTCACTCATTTTTATAGAAACACTATAAAACAAAGGCTATAGACTTCAAATTATGTAATTTCATGATTTTTTTACATATAGTAGAAATTGAAGGCTATAGGTTTTAAAATGTGAGATTTCACTAATTTTTGTAGAAACATTATAAAATAAAGGTTATAGACTTCAAATTATGTAATTTCATGATTTTTTCACATATAGTAGAAATTGAAGACTATAAAATGTGAGAATTCACTAACTTTTCTAGAAACACCATAAAACAAAGACTATAGATTTCAAATTATGTAATTTCATGATTTTTTTACATACAGTAGAAATTGAAGGGTAAAGACTTTAAAATGTGATATTTCACTAATTTTTCTAGAAACACTTTAAAACAACGATTGTAGATTTCAAATCAAGTAATTTCATGATTTTTTTTTATATATAGTAGAAATTGAAAGCTATACGCTTTAAAATGTGAGATTTCACTAATTTTTCTAGAAACACTATAAATTAAAGGCTATAGACTTCAAATTGTGTAAGTTCATAATTTTTTTACATATAGTAGAAATTGAAGGCTATATTATAGGCTTTAAAATGTGAGATTTCACTAATTTTTGTAGAAACACTATAAAACGAAGGCTATAGACGTCAAATTATGTAATTTCATGATTTTTTTACATATAGTAGAAATTGAAGACTATAAAATGTGAGAATTCACTAACTTTTCTAGAAACACCATAAAACAAAGACTATAGACTTCAAATTATGTAATTTCATGATTTTTTTACATACAGTAGAAATTGAAGGGTAAAGACTTTAAAATGTGATATTTCACTAATTTTTCTAGAAACACTTTAAAACAACGATTGTAGATTTCAAATCAAGTAATTTCATGATTTTTTTTTATATATAGTAGAAATTGAAAGCTATACGCTTTAAAATGTGAGATTTCACTAATTTTTCTAGAAACACTATAAATTAAAGGCTATAGACTTCAAATTGTGTAAGTTCATAATTTTTTTACATATAGTAGAAATTGAAGGCTATATAGGCTTTAAAATGTGAGATTTCACTAATTTTTGTAGAAACACTATAAAACGAAGGCTATAGACGTCAAATTATGTAATTTCATGATTTTTTTACATATAGTAGAAATTGAAGGCTATATAGGCTATAATATGTGAGTTTTCACTAACTTTTCTAGAAACATCATAAAACAAATATTATAGACTTCAAATTATGTAATTTCATGATTTTTTTACATATTGTAGAAATTTAAGGCTATAGGCTTTAAAATGTGAGATTTTACTAATTTTTCTAGAACACTTTAAAACAAAGGTTGTAGACTTCAAATCAAGTAATTTCATGATTTTTTTACATATAATAGAAATTGAAGGCTATATGCTTTAAAATGTGAGATTTCATTAATTTTTGTAGAAACACTATAAAACAAAGGCTATAGACTTCAAATTATGTAATTTCATGATTTTTTTTACATATAGTAGTATTTGAAGGCTATAAAATGTGAGAATTCTTTCACGACCCAACTCGGATCCGTGACCGCCACATGGGACACCGAGTCCCATGTCAGCCTTAACCTGTATATCACACGACAATCCAGCTAAACAACGACAACCACAACTAGTTTAACATGCACACATACATAAAATCCATACATATAATAGGGTTCTCAAGGTATCACCCCTAAATTCATATTACATATAATACGGTCATAACATCCAGCTTAACTCAAAAGTCAACATAACCCAACATTGATTCAACAAGTCTTAAATAGACTACAACACATACATAACTTAGACAATCCTGTTTGTAAACCTATGGAGCACATTACTGACATAACAGACATAACATTACGCCTCTACACATTGAGGCTCACCAAAGCTAAGAGCTTCGAGGAACGGAAGGGCTCGCCTCCTGATCTGCACTTGAATCTGAAAATGGTTTGTATGAATGGGTGAGTCATACGCTCAGTGAATAACAGATTAAAAACAGTTTATGCAACAACACCATAATCATATACGCAAACAAGTTAAATCACCACACAATCACCATGCAACATATCCCGCAATTTGCCTTATTCATCATTATTACATGTGTTTTTATCATTAGAGATCTCGAGAGCCCAGCCCCTCCTCAGATCTTTAGTCCCGGGAGCCCAGCCCCTCCTCAGACTTTATTAATACTCGACCCCGGGAGCCCCGCCCCTCCTCAGGCCAAACCAACCAACGTTAATCATCCTTTAATTATTATCATTTCATAATCGCACAACGCATTACATTCACACCATCATCATAATAATGTCATAAACAGCCCGGTATCGAGTTTGGGGTAGTGGTGAACGAATTTATTTGAATGCATAACCTAAAAGTGTAACTATTTTGAGTTAAAGTCTTAAAAATAGTGTTTTAGTACAGCTGTAATCGATTACAGACCCCCTGTAATCGATTACCAACATCAAATTTCGCACTGGAAGGAAATTTTTGTAAATTTTGGCAGTCTGTAATCGATTACCAACTGGTGTTACCAACTGGTGGTAATCGATTACAGTAATCGATTACAGAGTCTTGGTAATCGATTACAGTAATCGATTACCAAATCGTTGTTATCGATTACAGCCTGGGTCAGAGACAAAATTCTGCAGAAAATTGTTCGAAAATCATCTCCAAGTCCACATTTTCACTACAACCCATCCAAATCAAACACAACCAATATACAATATCAATCATATATCAACCAATCTCAGTCCCTATCAACTATCATAGCAAGAAATTCACAATAACAACCAAAATCAAACATAAACCATAAATAACCCATTACTCACAAATTACTCCAATGAGCTCCAAGACACCACCCGGAGCTAGGATGAGTCACCCAGAGCTTCTCTAGTTCGTTGAGACCCTAGAGAACACATCACAAGCCTCAATCTCACAACAAAATCAAAAACCCCATATATGAACCCTAAACCCCAAAATCGAGATTGGAGAGAAATAGACATCAATGAAGCAAAAGAAATACTCTACACTTACCCACAATATGCTAGATGAACAATGCTAACTTGAATCTTGAAAATTAATGGAGTTTGGGTGGGATTTGAGGAAGAGAGATATGAGAGAAATGGTGAGGGGAAGAAGATGAAATTGTGAGAATAGGGGGGGGGGTTACGGGAGTGAAAGAGAGAAAAAGGGAAAAAAGGAAGGAAAAAGAGTGGGGAGGTGAGACCCACTTGGTTCTATCTCCCCGTGTGTACCGTGATCTCTTACTTAAACTAACTCAGAATACCCGAGGTATTACAAATTCACTAACTTTTCTAGAAACATCATAAAACAAAGACTATAGACTTCAAATTATATAATTTCATGATTTTTTTTACATATAGTTGAAATTGAAGGCTATAGGCTTTAAAATGTGAGATTTCACTAATTTTTCTAGAAACACTTTAAAACAAAGGTTGTAGACTTCAAATCAAGTAATTTCATGATTTTTTTTACATATAGTAGAAATTGAAGGTTATAGGCTTTAAAATGTGAGATTTCACTAATTTTTCTAGCAACACTATAAATTAAAGGCTATAGACTTCAAATTGTGTAATTTCATGATTTTTTTAACATATAGTAGAAATTGAAGTCTATAGGCTTTAAAATGTGAGATTTCACTAATTTTTATAGAAACACTATAAAACAAAGGCTATAGACTTCAAATTATGTAATTTCATGATTTTTTTACATATAGTAGAAATTGAATGCTATATAGGCTATAAAATGTGAGATTTAACTAAGATTTCTAGAAACACCATAAAACAAAAACTATAGACTCAAATTATGTAATTTCTAGATTTTTTTACATATAGTAGAAATTGAAGGCTATATAGGCTATAAAATGTGAGATTTCACTAACTTTTCTAGAAACACCATAAAACAAAGACTATAGACTTCAAATTATGTAATTTCATGATTTTTTTTACATATAGTAGAAATTGAAGCCTATATAGGCTATAAAAAGTATTGGTGATTTCATGTTTGGACTGAGATATTATCTATTACAATAGTATCAGATAATAATTTGTCACATAGAGAAGAAACCATAATTAAATCTTAGTTTAGTTCCTCATATTGCAAATGAATTATTTAAGTTCTTTTCGGTACACGGTCGGTATATCTATTATCGATCATAAAATCTAATTACTCACTAACTTGTAACAACTTGAGAGGTGGGACAATTGATAAAAAAAATTAAGTTTTTTCGTACCCAAGACAAGAATTGATATTTGGTTTAGCTAAATTATCTTATTTTGAATATTCCGATTTTGCATAATGTGCTTCTAAATATGTTTCTTGACTCTGAATTTTTGCTTCTGCAATCACTGGATTTGGATGTTGAATTGCTGATATTATTAATTTTGGATTTGAGATTAATGATAATGAATACCGATGTCGATTTGTTGAATATGATTGTTGAATTGCTGATATTATTAGTTTTGGATTTGAGATTAATGATAATGAATACTGATGTCGATTTGTTGAATCTGATTGTTGAATTACTGATGTTGTAAATTTTGCCTCTAAGATAAGTGATAATGAATAATGATGTTCATATATTGCTTTTGGATCTGTTATTCTAGGCTTTGAAATTTCTTAGAATGGATTTTTTCATCCTTCTTCATAAAATTTTACCAACTCAAAAGTTTTCCAAAGAGTTCTAGCATTATCGAAGATAATTTTCTATGGATATAAATTTTCAATCTATTGAGAAAATATTTCAATGTCCTAGAATCATTTAATCTCAAACTCTAAGCATAAGTCACAAAATTGATAAAATACTCAACTACATTTTCAATTTTCTCCCTTGGATGTGAGCTCATCAATCCATCATTAAAATAAAGTATGGTAGTCAACGAAAACATCAATGTAAGAAGTAAAATATTGAGAGAAGAATAATTAACCAAATCTGGGAAAAAATAAAGAATAATTACATAGAGAGTTGAAATTTTGAAGAGGAAAATGCATCAATTGACCGATCAAATCCATAAATAATTAAATCATTGCCACTCCTATTTGACCCATTTTTTACTCAATAGAGAGAGATATGAGGTCCAACCGCTCCAAGAAGAGAGTTGAGTAATTTTTTGTTTCTCACCACCATGTATTAATTTAAATTAAGAAAACGAGAATTATTATATCTACAACAGCAACGAAAAATTAGTATTTTACCTTAAGAAAATAATGATAATGGTCTTTCCACACACCATTGTGATCTAGAATTAGTAAAAAGATATGGTTGATGCGAAGGATTTTCGTATTCAGAGACTTAGAAAAAAGATGTGGTTGACACGAAGGATTTTCGTATTCAGAGTATTCAGAGACCACAGGGCCGTTGCAAGCAACTGGAATCAAATCCACTTGATGAGAGCGCTGCTCTGATAAGGCAACGATCGGATTGGACGTTTTGCCAAACTACTATGCACTCCTCAACTTGGGTCACCTTCGTTCTTTCGAACTGGGAACCTATGTTCTTTCGAACTATCCAGTTTCGGAGCACTCCCTTCAATGGTTGAAGCACGACTTCTGGGGCGATTCTAAATCCAATAATCCTTTTAACCACGTGCAATCTCCCACAACTTTGATACCCCAACTTTGGTTACAAGCAAGCGTGACTTTGCTCGGTGATCTTAATCTTTACACTATGATATATAAATGCTGGTAACGCCTCTGATATCGCCGATGTGGGACTTTTTTCCGAGAAAAGATATTTGTACAACATCAAACACTACAACGTATTTGACATCGTATAAGTGCGCTACTTATTACATACTCATTTAACTCTCTCTCTTCACTTTTATTCTTCTCTTCGTTCTTTCTCTTTCTTTCATTTTTTTTGTTACTTTTTATCTCAAGCAACATAATGCAATTATCACCAAATCTTTATTCTTTTTCTTCTTCTTCTCTCTTCAACAGACCCACTCTTTTTTTCTTGTAAGTAAGTTTCTTACTTTTGTTCCTTTTAAACTCATCTTCTTCTTGTTCTTTTCTGCAACTTGCTTCTATAGTCATGGTAGAAGTGATGATGAAGAAGAATTTGATTTGATATTATGTTCATTAACTAAATTTATTTTTAATAATGATTCTTGTCATATTTAATGAGATTTTTTATTTCTTTTTATCATACAACTCAATCTTTATTTATACCAGGTTGTTTTAGTTACAAAAAAAATAATATTTTTCTTTTCAGATTAGAAATAATTATGCGCAACGAACACAATGTATAAGATTAAATAAACACATATGACAACCTAAAATGAACACATCGGGTAATACTTCGGTCATAAAATTATTTATTAGCAAATGAATACATATATAGTACAGTTAAGTCACAATGAACACATAATATATGAAACAATGAACACGCATATATACATATATAATACAATTGAACACATAATACAATGTAATGTGAACACATACTTATATTGTAATTGAACACATAATACAATGCAAAGTGAACACATATATAAATATATTGCAACTGAACACATAGTACAATGCAAAGTGAACACATATTTATAATGTAACTGAACACATAATACAATGCAAAATGAACACATACATATACCTTAACTAATTAAACACATAATATAATGCAACCAGATAAAATTAATGAGTTTGAGATGTTTTTTTAAGTAAATATGTTCATTTTTCCATACTTAAGTGTGTTCGTTACAACAAATAAATATATTTATTTCTGATAATTAAATGTGTTTGTTTGCTATTGAAATATGTGATCATTTTATGTGTTGGAATTTGTTCGCTTATGCGCGTACTGTTCACGTGCGCATCATGAGAGTGGGTGCTTTTCACTTTTGTTGCATGTCTTCCGTACTGTACGATGGTAAATACATTGTCAGTAGTTCATGTTGTATATATACCATGACTGTTTTTTTCCTATTAATCATTTTAATACTGACTATTGTTATTAATTAATATAATTACTCTGTTTTTAAGAAGGTTCAATTATGAGATTTTAATACAATAATTCTATTATTTGTACATTCAATTTTTCCAAATTTTTATACATCTTACTTACAAAAAAATATGTGGATTTCATCATATTTATTACCTATTTTTTCTTTCAAATTTTTATCTTTTCTAACTTTTTTCCTCTATTTATGGATGTATATATATATTCTCAATCCATCATTTTCCATTTTTAATAAAGGTAGAGTCTATAAATTTTTACAATATGTACAGTTTCATTCACCTAGAAAAGTAAAATAACTCGTAGAATTGTTTTAGATTGGAGAGAGAAAAAACAAACAAAACTTTAAACTTAATGAAATAGGCCACTCTAGCATAGTTATAAAACTACGATCAACTTCAAGTGACTGACTTAGTAGTATCACCAAGCCAATGGATAATAGATTAGTACAGGTAAGTCAATTTGTTGGAGATTATAATTAGGAATATATTAGATATTTAATTTTAAGAGTTTGTATTTTCTTTAATTTATATAAGACCTTATCTCTTTATAATCATATTCACTTTTACCATTCAATTCATTATATATTTCTTATTTCTATTTTCTCTCTTCTCTATAGATACCATGATTTTCTACATGGTATCAGAGTTATTGATCCACAATGAATAATTATTTTTTATTCCCACTCCCACTGCATTTCTAGAGAGAACTTGTTCTTGCAATTTGTTTTAGCAATGGTCCCGATACCATTGATTTCTCATCTTTTCTTTCTATACCATTGGGAATCAAGAAATGGAATTTCTCTACATTCAAAGCCTATCTATCATATCCAAGAAAAAAAAATCCTTATATTCCTAATTTCTTTCCCAAACCACTATCTTTTTCATTCCTTTTGATCTTTGAGAAGAGTTGTAATCAACCTACACCAAATTTTCATTGCTAATGTAAATACTGCGGCACCTTTTGCCACCCAAGTTTCAATCTTTCGTTCTTTTCCTTCATGGGTCTGACATTGTTCTTCTCAAGTGTTGCTACCGCCCTCTGTTTTGGGTGGTTTCCTCATCTTTGTCAGTATTGGATCCAATTGCAGCTTTGGCTATTACTGTTTGGCTCTGTTCTTATTTGGTTTATTGATGATTGAAGATTTTTTTGCTTAAGAGATTATATGTGCCAGCTTGTTCTATTTTTTCTTGATTTCTTGGATATCATTTGCTCGAAGATTTTTACTATTCTTTGATTTACTTAAGATTTGATGATTGTTCTCCCTGCCTTCAAAAATTGAAGACAAATTCATTCAAAGTATCTTTTAATTTCTGCCCATTCTATATAGGGTAAGAAAAAAAAATCAGTTGTATGGCCTAAAGGCATTTATGAGCTTTTGTCATAAAAATAAAATTGTGGTTAAACATTTGAAAGCGTTCTTTTTTATCGATGTTCTTTTCGGTGAGACGACTTCAGTTTCATTCAGTTTCTCAGAGAAGCGACTTTTGGCCGATGTTTTTTACGGCGGGTCGACTCACTTCATTCTCATAATTGATTACAATTTTTTTCATGATTGATTGTATTTCTTATAATTCATTGTATTTCTTATATTTTTTTATGTATATTATTTCTTTCCCAAACTGGACATGTTCGATTTCTCACACGTTCTAGTTTGCGGGGGACTGTTGAAGATTATAATTAGAGATATATAAGGTTCTATCTCTTTATAATCATATACATTTTTACCATTCAATTCATTACATATTTCTGATCTTTATTTTCTCTCTTCTCTAAATACCATGATTTTCTACACAATTGTTGGTTGAACCAGCTGAAATGAATTTAATTAATTAATTAATTATAAGTTTATGAACATACTTATGGATATCAATACTGATTCTATAATTAATAATTATGGTTGACTTGTTAAATTTTAAAAAGGAACACGTGACTTTTTTATAATCACACGATAAATAATAGATATCAATATCCATAAATTTTATTAGATACAAAATAAATCACATAATTTTATACTAAATGCATTAACAACAAATTTTTGTGTACAATCAAAAACCAATTTTTTGCATGGAATTGTAAAGGCGTAGAAGTTATGTAGAGTATCATCATACGTAATCCAGCTTTATACGTTCAGTTATGCTTTGGTTGAATGCATGTAGGCACAAAAAGTTTTAGTATCATCTTTTTTTTTTTACTATTTGATTTTTAATAATACTAAGTGTACAATAAAAAATCAGTTAATATAGCCAGACCTATTTTGCATTGGCTTTTATTTTGACCCAAATAATCATTGAGATTGTAATGGATCGAGTAATTATGACCCAAAATCTCATTTTTTTGGCTGATTTGGCTGGTTTTTTATTATACATTTAGCATCACCTTTGATTTTTTTTTAGTTTTGCTAGGGGTACAAAATTGTACTAGCCAAAAATAAGAAATTGAGCCTAAATCACTCAGTCCATTGAAAAAACACACATGATTAAGAGTGTTATTTGGGCCGCCAATGATGTGTAGCTCGAGTGGCATTTCCCTTGATTCAAGTAAACTAAGGTTTGAGTTAGGGTCAGGGTTCAATCTCAACATGCTCATCCCATTTCCCATTTGTTAATTAGGCAAAAAGTATTAAAATGAACTTTCTTAGCTGTTTTGCCCGAAAAAAAATGGAATAAAGGTTCACTTTGACCCTTCAAATTGTTAGTATGATTCACTTTAGTCCCTAAAATTGTAGTTTGTAGGTCAGTTTAGTCTCTGGTCAAACTTCTGTTAGTCAACTGTTACCAATTTAATGACGTGGCAAGTTAAGTGACACGCGACACGCCATATGTTGATGATGTGTCATGTTTGTGCACATGGTATGACACGTCGACAGCCATGTGGCATGCCACATGGACCCAACATGACGTTAATCGACATGTGGCATGCCACGTGTACCAAATGTGACACATCATTAACACGTGGCATGCCACGTGTCACTTAACTTGCCACGTCAGCAAATTGGTAACAGTTGACTAACGAAAGTTTGACCCGGGACTAAAGTGACCTACAAAATACAATTTGAAGGACTAAAGAGTTAATTTCAAAATTTTAGGGATTAAAATGAATCACACTTACAATTTGAGGGACCAAAGTGAACTTTTATTCAATTTGTGTAGCGGCGAAAGAGAAGAGTGACTAGTGGGTTGAAACAAATGGCCATAATTATTGGTGGTAGTATAACTTTGTTGAAAATAATTTGCATGAAATTGTCATGGAGCGAGGTTGATTGCACTGAGGAAGGAAAAGTGAAGGAAAAAACATGAAATGATTGACTCTGAACAACTCTTGTCAAGCATCATTCATGCATGTGCACTTGTCTCGTGATGACCCACTCAATTCAAGTCAATATTTATTAATCTTTTTATTAGGAAAATGCTAAATGTACCTATAATAGTACCCTCCATTCATTTTTTTACTCCATTAAATTAAAATGTTAGCAACTTCACTTAACATATGCATCAAATTTACTAACATTTCAAAGAGAAAAAAAAAAAAGGATGGAGAGTACTATTATATGTATCAATAGAACTCCCTTTCCATTATACTAATAACACACTACTTCACAAACTAGACTAAATTGCTTTCTCTTCATACACTACACACGGTTACATTATTGCTTGTGAGATAAAGTAGCAGAGTAGTTCATTGCAATATAATAACCCAATTTCTTTTGATCTTGTGATAGTGTGAACCATTCATTCATAATCCATGGCTGCTGAACTTATTGGTGGAGCTTTTCTCTCTTCTTTTCTGAATGTTGTTTTGGAGAGGCTGGCATCACCTGAAGTAATCAATTGGGTCAAGGGAAAGAAGGTTGACCAGAAGCTGCTTGGAAAGTTGGAGAGATGTCTGTATGTAGTTGAAGCAGTGCTGAATGATGCAGAGCGGAGACAGATCACTGACCTTGCTGTCAAGAAGTGGCTTGTGGATCTCGAAGATGCTGTCTATAAGGCTGATGACTTGTTGGATGAAGTCCGCACCAAAGCTGCCACCACTCACAAGGATCATCCAGGTAACCACATGTCTTGGTTTTCCAAGCTCAATCTGAAAGCTAGTAAAATGGTGGGTGAGATACAAGATGTCATTGATACACTAGAAGAACTTGCAAAACACAGATATCCTTCGCCTGAAAGAGATTGCAACTGTCAACATGCAGTCTAGGAGGAGAATTCCATCCACATCTCTAGTTGTAAATTCTGAAATATTTGGTAGGGATAATGATAGGGAGGC
Source organism: Aeschynomene evenia (assembly GCA_013621005.1). Lineage (NCBI taxonomy): Eukaryota > Viridiplantae > Streptophyta > Magnoliopsida > Fabales > Fabaceae > Aeschynomene > Aeschynomene evenia. Next base: position 20,808,629 of record CM024265.1, on the reverse strand, counting down.
CATAGTAGAATTAGTATTGTTGGATGATTCTAGTGATGCTGCTGTGTCTGTGATCCCCATTGTTGGCATGGAGGGTAGGAAAAAACTACTTTAGCTCAATTAGTTTACAATGATGATAAATTGAAGGGGAAGTTTGATTCTAGAGCTTGGGTTTGTGTTGGGGAAGAATTTGACACTGTAAAGGTCACAAAAGCCATATTGGCAACAGTAACTCATAGTTCTTGTGACAAGGATGATTTCAATTTACTTCAAAATGATTTGAAGGATGAGTTGTCTGGGAAGAAATTCTTAATTGTTCTGGATGACATGTGGAACGAACGTCCAGAGGCGTGGGAAATTCTTAAATTACCTTTTCAGTATGGGAATAAGGGAAGTAAAATTCTCGTGACAACCTGTAGTGACAATGTTGCTTCTATGGTGAAAACTGCTCTAACTTACAAGCTAGAAATGTTACCTGAGGAAGATTGTTGGTCATTGTTTGTGAAACATGCATTTCATTCCACTGAATCTAGAGACTGTTCAACTCTAGAAGAAATTGGCAGAAAAATTGTTGAAAAATGTAAGGGGTTACCTTTGGCTGTAAAGACACTTGGTGGCTTATTACAGAGAAACTATGATGCCAACTATTGGGATACTATTTTGAAAAGTGAAATTTGGCAAATTTCGGAAGATGAGAATAGAATTATTCCTGCATTAAGAATTAGTTACCACTACCTTTCTTCACATCTAAAACGGTGCTTTGTTTTCTGTTCATTATATCCCAAAGATCATGAATTTGACAAAGATGAACTGATCTTATTGTGGATGGCTGAAGATTTTTTTGTACAGCCAAATGGAATGAAGACTCTTGAAGAAATTGGTAATGAATGTTTCAATGAATTAGTTGCGAGGTCATTTTTCCAGCCTTCTAATACTAGGGAAGGTTTATTTGTGATGCATGATCTTATGCATGATTTGGCTATATTCTTGGCGGGAGAATTCTATTTCAGAGATGAGCTAGAAAATGCAATAGAGACTCGTAAGGTTAGCATTAAGACTCGTCATTTGTCACATATTGTTGTACACAATTATCCAATCTCAAATCTTTTATTAGCAACTCGTCATAGGGCCGAACATTCAAGGACATTTCTTAGTGTCAATTTAAGGAGTTGGAATGCATTTAACATGGAAGATGCTCCATGTATCTTGTTGTCATACTTGAAGTGCTTAAGAGTTTTGTCCTTTAGCTCCTTTCCTCTTCACTCATTGCCTCCTTCTATAGGTGAGTTGATCCATATGCGTTATTTGGATCTATCTTATACACATATTGTGACATTGCCCGAGTCATTGAGTAGGTTGTACAATCTACAAACGCTGAAGTTGAATGGTTGCTTGGAACTGAAAATGTTTCCTAGTGGCATGCAAGACCTTGTGAATTTGCGCCATCTTGATATTGAGGGAACTCCTAGTTTAGAAGAGATGCCTAAAGGAATGAGAAAAATGGAGCACTTGCAGTTTCTAAGTTACTATATTGTTGGAAAGCATGAAGGGAACAAGATCGGGGAATTGGGAGCACTTGTGAATCTCCATGGGCCACTTTGCATCTCCAAGATAGAGAATGTCGTCAATGGCAACGAAGCTTCAAAAGCAAGGATGAGCTATAAGAAGTACGTTAACTGTTTAGAGTTGAGATGGTCATCAAATAGGATTTATGTTGCTGATTCCCATATTGAAAGAGATATATTGGACAGGTTAAAACCTCACCAAGACTTGAAGGAGCTAACGGTTGACGGTTTTACGGGTACAAGGTTTCCTGATTGGTTGGGGAATTCTTCTTACAAACATATGACTCATCTGAAATTGCATGGCTGTGAAAATTGTTGTATGCTCCCATCACTCGGGCAGCTACCCTCTCTGAAGCACCTAAAAATTTCAAGATTTGAGAGGCTGGAATGTATTGGTGTTGTGTTTTTCAGGGGTGATGACTCTCGTTGTGAGACTCCTCCCTTTCCATCTCTGGAAACACTGACATTCAAGGATTTGAAATGTTGGGAGGAATGGCATTCGTTTGAGTCTGACGACGCTTTTCCTCAACTTAAGGAGCTTATAATAAAGAGATGTCCCATGTTAAAGGAAAATTTACCCAGTCACCTTCCCAAGTTGGAGAAACTTAACATTGATTGGGAATGCGAGAAGCTTGCTTGTCTTCTCCCAAAGACTCCCGCGATGCTTGAACTAGAGATACTGAGTATCAATAGCCTAAGAATGCAGGAGCTACCGCCTTCCATACGATCTATACGAATTAAAGGAAGCGAGGTGATTGAGTCCGTGCTTGAGGCCATGAGACGCACCCACCCAACTTGTCTCCAATCTTTATACATCAAAGGTTGTGACTCGGCCGCCTTATCATTTTCGGGGGATTGTCTACCTGCTTCATTGCAATCGCTGTATATCATGAATTGTAAGAAACTAGATTTCCCTACCCAACAGCACCAGTCGTTGCAGGAATTGAAGATTTATTCCAGCTGTGATTCACTCACGTCCTTCCTTTTGAGTGCCTTTCCAAATCTCAGGGATCTCCGTATCGAATATTGCGAAAATATGGAATCTCTTGAGGTGTCACCGTCACACCATGCCTCTAATTCAAGTCTCCGTTCTCTGACAATCTCCAACTGCCCTAATTTCGTCTCCGTGTCCAGAGCATGGATGGCCGTAACCCAGTTAGAGTCTCTAAAAATATATGATTCCCCAGAAATAGAATTATCTGGGGGTCTTCCGCCTAACTTGAGACAACTTGAGATCTCAGGATGCAAGAAACTAGTGAGCAGCCTGGCATCGATGGACCTGCGTAGCCAAGGACTCACTCGTCTTAAGATTGAAGGTGCAAGTGAGAGTGTGAAGTCCTTCCCAAAGGAGGGCTGCCTACCTGCCTCCCTTGAGTCTCTGTCTCTCCGGAACTTTCCAAGTCTCGAGACATTGGACTGCAACGGGCTTTCCCATCTCACCTCCCCCCATTCTTTAGAGTTTTTCAAGTGTTCGAAGCTGGAGAATATGACGGGTGAAACACTGCCTGCCTCTCTAACACGCCTCAACATATATTATTGTCCATTGCTGGGTGAACGTTGCAAAGTGAAGGACCCCCAGATTTGGCCCATGATTTCTCACATCAGACAAATTAAAGTTGAAGGGGAACAGATTCAATGACATTGGATCATCAACAGGTAGTTGTTTTCACTCTCTCATCACTATGAAAATTGTTTTTCGCTTCCTTTTTCATTTACAAATATATGAAGTAATTCTTTTATTATTTTTTTTACTTTATGAAATCATCTTTATTTGCATTACTACTATTGTCACTTACAAGTTACAGCTAGTACAAGTATATCTTGAATACTTTCTACCTAATTTTAGAAAATTCATATTCCCTTATTTTTTTTGTTTTTTCCTTTGATCGGTGTTCTCATATTGTAAAGGATCACAAACTACTAGATAGTTGAAACAAATTCAAAATACAATTTACGGTGAAACTCGATCACATTTTTTATTGTTGAGTTGTATTTGGAATGGTTGATTGCAGGTTCCGAGGCTCAATTGGTTAATTCTGAATTGCACCATCTTCTTTTGATTTCATCTACTGAATGTGAACTGTGGAACTGATATGCCTCATGAAATAGAAAATTTTGTTTGGTTATTCTGAAAAAATCATACCAATTTTGGTGATTTAAGAGGTTTGTCGTAGATTTAAAGTTTTAAGAGGCACTCCAGTTTCTATTTATGCAGATCAATTACAGGTATGAATTTGTATTCACCAAGCTTAACTTTGTTAATGCTAAGTTTCAAGTCAAATGATGGCTTTATTTGAGAAGGAAGAACAAAGACTATTGTATGGCGAAATTACATTTTGGCAACTGTGATCTGTTTGTGTATACCTCCCATTGTTATTTTACATGTCGAAATTACAATAGACATTATCAATATATATCCTGGTAACCAACCATATTTCTACTCTTGTTTTTTACAACCATACAACTATCAGCATATTTTGTTGGAATGATTCAATACATTCACAAACCACTTGGTGATTTAACTTAAATCTGTTCAATTTTCTTCAACCAAGCAAGTTGGCTTATTTGCATAGCCAAAAATGCAGTTCAGTGGTATAGTCCAATGCTTGCATTCTGTATACCACCATGAACTTTGGAGCTAAGTAACCTATAAACTCTATCATAGGAGGAAGTTACCAAAATATTGTCATTTTTAACATTATTATTATTAGAAAATTGTAAATTCTGGTATTTTGCTTTTTGGTGATCTGTTTATTTCTATTTCTACCTCTATTGTTTGCATACAAGGAATTAAGGATAGCTTGTTGTTTTTGCTGCATGCAAGGATGTACAGTCACTGAAATGCAATGCAGTGTGACCTCTTAGGAGAAATACTAAGTACTTGCATCAATTTTTCTTGTATCTTTTTCCAATCTTAGGGACCGATTTTTAATGTACCTTGAGTTTGATTATCTCATTGATACTAGGCCCCATTTAACATTAAAGTATTCTTAGTTTGATGATAAATTTCTTTTTCGACTAATTTTCCTTTTGTTGTGATGATAAGGTGATAAGGTCCATTGTGGATCAATTGTTGCCTAGAAATTAAAGCCTCAACTGAAATGAGGAATTCAAGACAAACTTAAAACAGCGTTTCTCATCCCAAGACTATGAAAAAGCAATGAATGGAAGAATGAAGGCAATAGCATCATATGTTGTTGACTCTTAAGGAGCTTCATTGTAAAAAATAAGGTTCAGGCCCAGGCCAAAAGTTCTCATGAGTGTTGCAATACCATCGTGTTCTTGTCTCTGCCTTATGTTCATTGTAGCTAGCTTGAGGGTTCTATGCTGTTTTGATGATCGTGTTGAGAATTTAGAATAGAAGATGACAAAGATTTAATTTATTGTAGTTTCAAGGCACGATTAGATCACTATCTTTAGAGAGATATTTGACCCCACATAAAGTTGTTATTGGGTTCATGACGATACTCTCTCGGGATACAATAAACCGTTGGATTAGAGGTTCACATCATATAGATCATACCTATAAATTTTCAAAACAATATAAAGTCATTTGATATAGTTTTGATCGATATAAAAATCAACGTAAATATTTGTTCAAAATAAATAAGAATAAGAGATATATGATTATATTCTTAATGATGTTCAATTTTAATGAAATTTGACATGAATGATCTTCTCAATTAGTTATTCTAATTCAACGGTTGGATCGACAAAAAAATTATTTTATATAAAGTTATAAGCGGTGTAACTTTACTTAAAGTTACACCAGTGTGATTTGAACCCAACTCTATATATATGAGTTGAGTTCAAATTACACCGGTGTAACTTTAAGCAATTGTTACACCGTTCAATAACTTTTTATTGGATTAACTTTTTATGTAATTAACCGTTGGATTAGAGGTTCACATCATATAGATCATACCTATAAATTTTCAAAACAATATAAAATCATTTGATATAGTTTTGATCGATATAAAAATCAACGTAATATATTTGTTCAAAATAAACAAGAATATGAGATATATGATTATATTCTTAATGATGTTCAATTTTAATGAAATTTGACATGAATGATCTTCACAATTAGTTATTCTAATTCAACGGTTGAATCGAAAAAAAAATTATTTTATATGAAGTTATTTAAAGTTAAACCAGTATGATTTGAACTCAAGTCTATATATATGACTTGAGTTCAAATTACACGGTGTAACTTTAAGCAATTGTTACACCGTTCAATAACTTTTTATTGGATTAACTTTTTATGAAATTAACCGTTGGATTAGAGGTTCACATCATATAGATCATACCTATAAATTTTCAAAACAATATAAAATCATTTGATATATTTTTGATCGATATAAAAATCAACGTAATATATTTGTTCAAAATAAACAAGAATAAGAGATATATGATTATATTCTTAATGATGTTCAATTTTAATGAAATTTGACATGAATGATCTTCACAATTAGTTATTCTAATTCAACGGTTGGATCGACAAAAAAATTATTTTATATGAAGTTATAAGCGGTGTAACTTAAAGTTACACCAGTGTGATTTGAACCAAACTCTATATATATGAGTTGGGTTCAAATTACACCGGTGTAAATTTAAGCAATTGTTACACCATTCAATAACTTTTTATTGGATTAACTTTTTATGAAATTAACCGTTGGATTAGAGATTCACATAATATAGATCATACCTATAAATTTTCAAAACAATATAAAATCATTTGATATAGTTTTGATCGATATAAAAATCAACGTAATATATTTGTTCAAAATAAACAAGAATAAGATATATATGATTATATTCTTAATGATGTTCAATTTTAATGAAATTTGACATGAATTATCTTCACAATTAGTTATTCTAATTCAACGGTTGGATCGACAAAAAAATTATTTTATATGAAGTTATAAGCGGTGTAACTTTACTTAAAGTTACACCAGTGTGAGTAATAAATCATGATAAAGAAAGACATCAAATATAACACATTAATAGAATAAAAAAAGAATAGTAAGGTTTGATAAAGAAAATTTCCTTTTTTTAATAAATCATGATTATATCATGTTATAATATCTCCTGTCATTAATTACCATAATATAATTGGTTAAGCCTATAGTATCTCTTATTAATAATTACCATAATAATTCTTATATTTAATGATGGAATATATTAAATCAAGAAAATAAATTAAGTAAATTTTTTCAAAAAATAAAAAAATTGAAAAATCTGAGAAAATGACATGTGACAGGGAATTTAATGTAGGAGGTTCGTAAATATTATATGTATAGATATGGAGGGACTATTGTTACATGTAACACCCTACTAGATAGCCCTTAGTGCTATAGTCATTTAGGGTCATTTCATAAGGGTTACCTCATGTTATCATACAAATACTTGTTTTCAAAATACTTGTACGCGGAAAATACATGGGAGAATTTTTTCGAAAAACATTTGCGTAATATAAACATAAGGGCATTGCGTATAATATAACGATAATATATGACACATGATGTAGTCTGAATAATACCTCATAAAATAAATGGAAGTAAACAAACATAGTCTCGCCAAACATACAATCAAGAAAGTAAATAGTAGTAGTAGGTGTCATCTCATGAGCCTAAAACTGAGACCCATGAGACTCCACGAATACAAAACCATAACTGAAAAGTAAATACCGGCTAACATATGTCCGGACTCAAAGTAAATACCAATAAATTCTAATATCCGTAATAAACATAATCCATAACGTAAAAGCGGAAACTGATAAGCCTAGAATAAATAAATAAACTGCAAAGTCTAAAGCTGTGCGGGATCCTCATCCGCTCCTGTGTCCTGCTGAATCTCATCATCTAAAATGGGGGAAAAACGAGGGATGAGTACTGGGAAGTAACTCAGTATGGGAGCCGCTCCGGGTTTATCAATAAAATCGGTGTAACATGAATGAATTCAATTTCAGTTATAAGTTCTAAAATTATCTTTCCCGGAACGACCTACCTAAGTGCCTCTTGTTCATTTTACATCATACATACATCATACATAAATATGTCCTTCGTGTGTGTGCTCTACGTGCCATCTAGTCATATAGGGAAACTTAATCAAATATCATGCTATGTTCTCTATCACTTTACTGGATGTTAACTCATATCACTTTATCTTTCATTATGTCTTATGGCCTATCCACCCTCCTGTAACCTCTGCTGCACCGACCCCTAGGCATGAGCTCATCCTAACGAAATGGGGAAAAGGGGGTTATTCACCAACTGCAAGTGAAGGACCTGTAGCGCCGAGGATGCCAACCCCCTCCTACAGCCTCTCAATCACAAGCCGAAGGCTACTAATTATCTTTGTGCCACCCAGTGACGTCTTTATTAACCACGCACCACCCAGTGACATCTTAACAACATACATGTGCCACCCAGTGACGTCTCAGTTCACAACACATAACATATACATTCATCACATAATTCACATAATTCACATAAACATGTATTATCATCATTTATCTCATATAAACATAACATATCAACACATCATCGTCCAAACAACATTTAAACTTGCATACAATTCATAATTAACTCATATATATCATCCATACTAGTTGTAGAACGCATTAGCGTACATAAAGGGTCAAAACTGTTCATTTTCGCACAAACAGCACTGTTGTAATCGATTACACGGGCTGGTAATCGATTACACAGACTGGTAATCGATTACGCAGCTCTGTAATCGATTAACAGAGAGCGTCGTTTTCTCGCGATTGGAAATTCAGACATCGTAATCGATTACGACGTCGTGAAACACAATTTTGGAGTTTCAAAAACACGATTTTCAATAGCCATTGGCCAAAATATGAACCCAACATCGTCCCAATCGATAGAAAACATAGTCATACCATTAGCCAACATAAAAATACTTTCAGAACGCTTCTCAATTCATAAAACCCCTTTCTTTTTCAAAATCAATTTCATAAATCAACCATTTCATGAACCCTAATGGAAAAAAACAACATATAACATTAAAACTCCATTAATTTATCAACAATCATGCATTTACATAACGTTTAGAATGCCTAACCCCTACCTCTTGAAGACAAATCCTTGTTTTAGACGGAATCCTAGTTTCACGAACGGCCCGACTCCAACGATGACCCTTTCCAGAGAAAAACAACCGGTAGAAACGTCCGGCTTGGTGAGAGGATCAAGAATATATAATTATTTTTTGGATTGGGTGAGTATTTCTGGGTGTTTCTTGACGTGGAATGGCTATGGCTATGAGAGTTCTTGAGAGAGAAAGCTATGGAGGCTCTGGGATGAAGAGAGAGAGTGTTTCTGACCAAATGAGGTGGAAATTAGGGTTTACCTTCTTATATTCTGAGCTAATAGGGTTTAAGAGTCATCGTGGGGCCCACCCGTCACTTAAAACATCTGAAAACTCATTCTGCGCGCTGTGTAATCGATTACATCAAACTTGTAATCGATTACCGTAATCGATTACACGGTTCTGTAATCGATTACATGCCTCCGAAAAAGCCCAAATCTGAAACTTGACTTGCTGTAATCGATTACCAAGGAGCTGTAATCTATTACTGGGCACGAAAAATGCCCCAAAACCCTAACAAAGTGTCCCAACTCACATACTAACATTCATACACCCATAATAACTTAATGTAACATCAAAGCACACATAAATACTCATAAAAACACATAGCATTGTAATATCTCGGGTGTTCTGAGTTAGTTTGAGTAAGAGATCACGGTGCACCGGGGAGATAGAACCACGTGGGTCCCACCTCCCCACCCCTTTTCTTCCTTTCCTTTCTCTTTTTCTCTTTTCTTCCTCACTCTCTCTTATCTCTCTCCCTCTCATTTCCCATTTCTCCATCTTCTTCCTCATCTCTCTTCTCTCTCAAAATCCCTCACCCAAACTTCTTAATCTTCAAGATCCAAGTTAGCATTGCTCATCTAGTGTATTGTGGGTAAGTGTAGAGTATTTCTTTTTCTCCATTGATGTCTATTTCTCACCAATCTCGGTTTTGGGGTTTAGGGTTCATAATTGGGGTTTTGTGATTTTGTTGAGAATCTGAGGTTTATGATGTGTTCCCTAGGGTCTCAACCAACTAGAGAAGCTCAGGGTACCTCATCCTAGCTCCGGGTGGTGTCTTGGAGCTCATTGGAGTAATTAGTGAGTAATGGGTTATTTATGGTTTATGTTTGATTTTGAATGATATTGTGAATTTCTTGCTATGATAGTTGATAGGGACTGAGATTGGTTGATATATAATTGATATTTTATGTTGGTTGTGTTTGATTTGGATGGGTTGTGGTGAAAATGTGGATTTGGAGATGAATTTCGCGAGATTTTCTGCAGAATTTCGTTTCTGACCCAGGCTGTAATCGATTACAGCGAATTGGTAATCGATTACTGTAATCGATTACCAAGACCCTGTAATCGATTACTGCGGGATTGTAATCGATTACAGACTGCCAATTTTTACAAAAATTTTCTTCAGAACGAAATTTGAAGCAGGTAATCGATTACAAATGTCTGTAATCGATTACAACTGCACTAAAACACCATTTTTAAGACTTTAACTCAAAATCTATACATTTAAGTTATGTTTTCAAATCCATTTGTTCACCACTACCTCAAACTCGATACTGGGCTGTTTATGATGTTATTATGACGATGATGTGAATATGATGCGATGTACGAATACGAATGTTATTAATTAAAGAATGATAAATGTTGGTTTGCTCGGCCTGAGGAGGGGCATAGCTCCCGGGGTCGAGTTTGATAAAGTCTGAGGAGGGGCTGGGCTCCCGGGACTAAAGATCTGAGGAGGGGCTGGGCTCTCAGGATCTCTAAGAACCAACACACTTGTAATAATAATACATAAGACGAATTGCGGAATGTGTTGTATGGTGATTATGTGATGGACTGTTATAACTGTATATGTGATCATGATATTGTTGCATAAACTGTTTTTAATTTATTATTCACTGAGCGTATGACTCACTCATTCATACAAACCATTTTCAGATTCAGGTGCAGATCAGGAGGCGAGTCCTTCTGTTCCTCCAAGCTCTTAGCTTTGGTGAGCCTCGATGTTTAGAGGCGTTATGTTATTATCTATTATGTCAGTAGTATGCTCCATAGGTTTACAAACAGGATTGTCTAAGTTATGTATGTGTTGTAAGTCTAATTAAGACTTGTTACACTTCTGTTGGATTTATGTTAGCTTATGGATTGAGCAGAATATTATGACCATATATTATGTATTATGGATTTAGGGGTGATACCTTGAGAACCCCATCATGTGTATGGATTTTATGTATGTATGCATGTTAAAGTAGTTGTGGTTGTTATTGTTTAGCTGGATTGTTATGTGGTTTACAGGTTCAGGCTGACATGGGACTCGGTGTCCCATGTGCCGGTCACACCGATCCGAGTTGGGTCGTGACAAGCATAGATATTTTAAACTGGGGGAAACATAGTCACTCAATCCAATTAAAGTCTATTACCCTTAATTTCCTTTAATTAGGACCTAATAAAGATCGGGGTGTTACATTACACATTTTTAATTATATTATCATGCCTTTTTTTATGAATTTCTATCTAATTATCCTAAAATACTTTTTTTCCTTCTCTTTCATTTTTACTGATATTGTTAAATAAATCTAAAATTTAAAAAATACTTAATTTCTAATCAATCACTAAAAATTGCAAAAGATTCACTAATTATTAGGGTGAGTTGATATATTAATGCTAATAATTATTCCATATTAATAAAAATATTAGAAATCTCTAATATCAATCACTAAAATTCTCTAAAATATTCACTAATCATCAATCATGAAAAATCACTAAATCAAAAAGAAAAAAATTGTAAAGATCACCAATTATCAAACATTAATAATTACTAATAATTCATTATTATTCTCTTTTAACAAAAAAAATTGTGAAATCACAGATTTTAAAGTATATAACCTTTAATTTCTACTATATGTGAAAAATTCATTTGATTCAATATTTTATAGGCTATAGACTTTATTCTATAATACAGCCAAAAAAATTGTGAAATCTCACATTTTAAAATATGCAACCTTTCAATTTCTGCTATATGTAAAAAGTTCATGTAATTCAATATTCTAAAGGCTATAGTCTTTATTTTATAATATAAAAAAAAAAATGTGAAAATCTCACATTTTAAAGTATATAGCCTTCAATTTAATTCTACTATGTCTAAAAAATTCATGTGATTCAATATTTTAAAGGCTATAGTATTTATTTTATAGTCTATTTAAAAAATAGTGAAATCTCACATTTTAAAATATATAGCTTTCAATTTGTACTACATGTGAAAAATTCATGTGATTCAATATTTTATAGGCTATAGTCTTGATTTTATGATACAACAAAGAAATTGAAATCTTACATTTTAAAGTATAGCTTTAAATTTCTACTATATGTGAAAAATTCATGTGATTCAATCTTTTATAGCCTATAGTCTTTATTTTATAATACAACCTCTTTTTTTTTTTAAATCTCACATTTTAAAGTATATAGCTTCAATTTCTACTATATCTAAAAAATTCATGTGATTCAATGTTTTAGAGGTTATAGTGTTTATTTTATAGTCTATTTAAAATAATAGTGAAATCTCACATTTTAAAGTATATAGCCTTCAATTTCTACTATATGTGAAAAATTCATATAATTCAATTCTTAATAGATTATTCTCTTTATTTTATACCCAAAAAAGTTGTGAAATCTCACATTTTAAAGTATATAGCCTTCAATTTCCACTAATCAGTAAAAAATTCAGGTTATTCAATATTTTAAAGGTTATAGTCTTTATTTTATAATACAATAAAAAAATATGAAATCACACATTTTAAAGTATATAACCTTCAATTTCTACTATATGAAAAAGTTCATGTGATTCAATATTTTATAGGCTTTAGACTTTATTTTATAATACAATCAAAATAATTTTGAAATCTTACATTTTAAAGTATATAACCTTCAAGAGGGTACTAATATTATCCTATGTGACACAATATAGAAGTTCTAATGAAATGACTAATTAGTAAATTTCATTAAATGTATTTTAGTATATTATATAGTATACTAGTGTTTTGTTACCCGTGCAATGTACGGTAAAATAGATTTTTAATATTAAAGCTAAAAAATATAAATAATTCTGAAAAAAAAATACCCTTAAATTTTATATGATACCAAATAAATATTAAAAATAAACATTATATAACAGTTAATTATTATTGACAAATTATTATGTACATAAAATATTTTTTTTTGTGTTGAACGAAAAAACATAAAATATTTATATTAATGTACAACTATTTGTATATATTATATTTTCAAACATTTAACACATAAAATACATACGTCCCGTCTATTTTATTATTAACTTTTTTTTTCTAACTCATTCTCTTTCCATAATTTCTTTTAAGTTGTCATGGACGGACGTTAAAATTGCATTGAAATGAAAATGAGCATAGATTTAGAAAATTTTTAATTGGTTAGGATTGTAACAAAGGCAATAAATTGAAATATAAATTAAAAAATAAATAATATAAAATATAATTTACGGTTTATGCAAGATATACATTACTTTATACTAATGTAGTAAATGGAATAATATAAGGCATAAACTAATATTTATTATTTTTCAAAAAATAAATAATTTATATTTTATAAATATGATAACTTCTAATAAAAAGCAATTATATTGTCTTATGATAAAATTTCCAAATCAGTTCCACTTAAAAGTTTTATTGAAGAAAAATAAATACAGCCATGTTTACTTAAAATGTAGAAAATATAAATTTCTAGGAAAAAGGAATAAATTAATTTCTCCATATTCAAAATGCAAATAAATGAGATGATATTTTTTTTCCAAAAATTACTATTTTTATTTTTATCATCTTCTAAAAAGATTTTTTTAATTTAGATTATTTCTAGAAAGTTATTGAAGCATGTATAAACTATTGGAAAACTATTTATTTTTTTCATGAATATTCTATTACTCTTACATTTAATCGTGAAGAAACTCACTACTATTTCTTTAAAATAAAATATAACATATTCGTTTGAACTCCTAAAATAAAAGTCATTGTAAAACCAAACTCAAATTATCAACAATGAACTTACAAAACACAATGCAATGCTATTTGTTGCATCACAATCATCTTAATTATCCATTCATCTATTGTTATTTGTCACACTCCACCAATGTATTCTAATTATTGAAGGTAAAATATCCAAAATATAAATAAAAAACACAGAGAGAAATCACAAAATAAAAAATATTAAAAAAAATAGTCTAAGTCGGACTTACTATGTCACAATGTTGCTTAAGTCAGCTCATTATATGTACGTTGAAAACATATCAACTGACATCCTTATTGTTTCAACTATCGAGACATGAAAATGAAGATGTGAAATCAATAAAGTAGTATAGTTAGTTATGGAGAAAAATAAAATAAGAAATAAAATAAAATAAAAAAGGGTATAAATACTTCATAGACAATTTGATCCTACCCGTATATATAGTTGTTTGAATTCAAAATGGTCATGACATTAAACTATTAATGGTCATGATGGACATTTTAATCATTATTATTATTTATTATATTTTCATTTATTAGTTTTTGTTAAATTTTTATAATTAGAATAAATCAATTACTTGAAATTTAAATCAATCATTTTATGAATTAATATTTTATAATGTATGTGTTTGAAAAAATTATTAATAATTAAATAATAGAAGATTAATGTAATAATTAAATATTACAATTAGTATAGATAGATTCAATTCAATTTTAGTTTTGAAATTCCAAAAAAAAAATCTGTTTTAGTTTTGAAATTGATATCATTTTATTAGTTTGTCTTAAATTTTATAATTAGAATCATCATTTAGGTTAGGAAACATATATCGAGATCATTCAATTTTTTTTTAAAGAAACGAATCAATCATTTCTTTAAAATTTAAATAAATTATTTTATGAATTAATATTTTATCATATTTATATTTGAAAATTTTATTAAATAGAGGATCAATTTAATAATGATATTTGTCATCACATTCTCATGTCTAATCCTCTGAAATATTATTAGTGTAGATTAATATTTTATTATGTTTATATTTGAAAAAATTAAATAGAGGATTAATGTAATAATCTATATATATAATACCATTTTACAGTTAATATGGATAGATTCAATTCCATTTTATTTTGACATTGATATCAATTTTAGTAGGTTCTTTAATTTTTATAATTAGAATCAATCATTTGGTGTAGAAAACATGTAACATGATTAATCAAATTTTTTTTTAAAGAACCAATCAATCAATCAGTTCTTTAAAATTCAAATAAACCATTTTAATTAGGGAAAAAAATGTAAATTCAAAACATATTCAACTTATTTCTAAATATTATCACATTAATTTATTTCTAAATTTATTTCTATATAATACCATCAAATAATATCTCATTATAGAAATCTACACTATTAATGGTCATAACATTTTAATCATTATTATTATTTATTATATTTTCATTTAATTATTAGTTTTTTTTTAATTTTTATAATTAGAATAAATCAATTATTTGAAATTTATATCAATCATTTTATGAATTAATATTTTATAATGTCTATGTTTGAAAAAAATTATTAAATAGAGGATTAATATAATAATTAAATATTACAATTGGTATAGATAGATTCAATTCAATTTTAATTTTGAAATTCCAAAAACAAAATTCCATCTTAGTTTTAAAATTGATATCAATTTATTCGTTGTCTTAAATTTTATAATTAAAATCATCATTTAGTGTAGGAACCATATATCGAGATCAATCAATTTTTTTTTAAAAAAGAATCAATCAATTATTTAAAATTCAAATAAATCATTTTATGAATTAATATTTTATCATATTTATATTTGAAAAGTTATTAAATAGAGGACCAATTTAGTAATGATATTTCTCATCACATTCTCATATCTAATCCTCTGAAATATTATTAGCATATATTAATATTTTATTATATTTATATTTAAAAAATATTAAATAGAAGATTAATGTAGTAATTAAATATTAAAAAATTCAATTCCATTTTATTTTTGACATTGATATCAATTTATTAGGTTCTTTAATTTTTATAATTAAAATCAATCATTTAGTGTAGGAAACATGTAAGATGATCAATCAATTATTTTTTTAAAAAAGAATCAACCAATTATTTAAAATTCAAATAAATCATTTTAATTAGGGAACAAATATAAATTCAAAACATATTCAACTTATTTCTAAATGTTATCTTATTAATTTATTTCTATATGATACTATCAAATAAAATCTCATTAATTTTTTTTTCCTAAATTAGAATCATTTAAACCTAACTCATCGAGGTTGCGCCACTTGACAGCTCCTCATTAAACTAACTCTGTTATATTATATATATAGATATAGATATAGATTATATGGATATGGATATGGATATGCAAAAATTTAGTATAATATGCAATCTGAATACAACGTATAAAAAAGATATTATATGATATAGATTCGGTGAGTGAGGTTTAGAAAAATTATTTTCTAATTGATTATTTTAAATAAATCTTAAAAAAGTATTGGTGATTTTATGTTTGGATTGAGATATTATCTATTATAATAGTATCACATGATACTTTGTCACATGTCATATTGCACACGAATTATTTTAGTTCTTTTTAGTCCAAGGTCGGATATCTATTATCAATCATGAAATCTAATCTCTCGCTAATTTGTAGACAACTTGAGAGGTGGGACAATTGACCCAAAATTTTCAAGTTTTTTCGTACCCAGACGTAGAAAATTATGGAATCTAGAGAAGAGAGAAAATAGAAATGAGAAATATGTAATGAATTGATTGTCAATTGTACGTGAATTACAAAGAGATAGAGTCTTATATAGGCTAAAGAGAGTAACAAAATTTAAAATCAAATGCCTAATATATCCTCTAACACCCCCGCAAGCCGTAGCGTGCGAACACTGACATGTCCGACTTGGGATAAGGGTGAGATACAACGAACAAATCAAATGAAATACGAAAGAATACAAGCAAAGTGAAAATACAAGAAATGATTATGGGGTGAGTCGGCTCGTCGAAATAACATCATCGATCAAAAGAACGCTCCAAAATGGGCTCAATGACTCCAAATATGAGATGTCTCGACTCGGTATCAAGCAACAATGGTGGCTCGTAGTCAGGAAGTCTTCGACCTTCTTTTTTTTTGGGCCTCTTCGATCTATCCATCGTTGCAAAGAAGAATATTATAAAATGTTCTACCATTAAGAAGAATATTATTACAAAGAAACAATATGAATTTCAAGAACCACAATTATTCTTCAAGTATGAGCAAGTTTTCCAAAACAAATCTTGAATCCAATATATATCTGAATGTCAAATCAAACTTGAATATATAACAAACTCCAATAAACTACCTCTATGCTAAACAAGAGTGAAGTAGAGAACAGAACCAAACTCCCATGACCAAGAAAAAACATCACATACCAAAGTAGGCTTAGCATAACACCGAAACACATAAATAATATGAAAGCAGTAATGAGTCTTGAACCATCAACCAATACAAATTCAAAACAACAACAATTGCACCGAACACCCGAAAATAAGAAGCTCCTAATCCCAAATCAATAGATACTATCAGAAATAATTCGAATTGTGATCCAAGAAATTGCGAGGAAAATAGATGCAGAAGTGAAGCATTGAAATAAGAGTAAGCCAGAGACATTTTCTTTTTATTTTTTTATTTGCAAATAAAATCAAGAAATTCATAATAAAGAAAGTTGAACCATCAAACAAGAAGGGGAAGGTCTCGCATGAGCAGAAACAATAGAACTTGAGGTTTGGGTGGTGGTGGATCTTGAGATCATCTTGGAACACCTTGGTGAGCTTGAAGGAGAAAGTTGAAATGCTACAATCAAAGCATAATGTGATGTCATATGAGAAAGAAAAGCTGCTCAATGTTGCAGCTTGTCATGTTGATGCCTTGGTGCAATTAAAGCTTGGAATTAATTTGTCAACCTCCATCCATAATTGCTTTCTCCCAAATGTGAAGTGGCGTTAGAACCAGTGTTGAAAAATTGGGAAATTAGGGGTTTGAGTGAAAAGAAAATTTATGTAAAATTACAAGAAGAGTTCTTGAAACTCTAGCATAAGAATAAAATTAGGTGGCTCTGATACCATGTAGAAAATCATGATATTTAGAGAAGAGAGAAAATAGATATGAGAAATATGTAATGAATTGAATGGTCAATTGTATATGAATTACAAAGAATAGAGTCTTATATAGGGTAAAGAGAGAAACAATCTCTAAAATCAAATGCCTAATATATCCTCTAACGCAAGACAAGAATTGACATTTGGTTGAGCTAGATTATTTGATTTTGAATTATCTGATTTTGCATAATGTGCTTCTGAATCTGTTTCTTGACTCTGAATTTTTGCTTCTGCAATCACTAGATTTGGATGTTGAATTGCTTATATTATTAGTTTTGGGTTTGAGATCAATGATGATGAATATCAATGTCGATTTGTTGAATCTGATTGCTGAATTGCTGATGTTGTAATTTTTGCCTCTAAGGTCAGTGATGATGAATAATGATGTTCATATATTGTTTTTGGATCTGTTATTCTAGGTGAAAGGATAAGCTCTGTTTTAGTCTGTTATATTACTGGTTTATTGCTTTCTGCATTATTACCCTTATTGGTAGTTATGTTAGTTAGCATTTCTTTGTGTTTCTATATAAACCTGTACTCTGTACTGTATCATCATCAGTTTTAATATCGCAATATCATCTTTTCTTTCATCTCTTTCTCTCGCTCTGTTTCTCTGTTTCATGCTCTGCACACCCTCACACTAGGCTTTGAAATTTCTGAGAATGGATTTTTTCATCATTCTTCATAAAATTTTACCAACTGAAAAGTTTTCCAAAGAGTTCTAGCATTATCGAAGATAATTTTCTATGGATATAAATTTTCAATCTATTGAGAAAAATACTTGAATGTCCTAGAATCATTTAATCTCAAACTCTAAGCATAAGTCACAAAATTGATAAAATACTCAACTACGTTTTCAATTTGCTCCCTTGAATGTGAGCTCACCAATCCACCATTAAAATAGAGTATGGTGGTCAACGAAAACACCAATATAAAAAGTAAAATATTGAGAGAAGAATAATCAATCAAATCTGAAAAAAAAAATAAAGAATAATTACATAGAGAGTTGGAATTTTTAAGAGGAAAATGTAACACTTGACCGATCAAATCCATAAATAATTAAATCACTACCACTCCAATTTGACCCATTTTTAACTCATTAAAGAGAGATATGAGCTCCAACCAGGCACCAAGAGAGTTGTGTAATTTTTTGCTTCTAACAAAAAAAAATAGTATTTACCTTAAGAAAATAATGATAATGGTCCTTCCACACACCATTGGAATCCAGAATTAGCAAAAAGATGCGGTTGATGCGAAGGATTTTCGTATTCAGAGAGCACCAGGGCCGTTGCAAGCAACTGGAATCAAATCCACTTCCATTTACTGAGAGCGCTGCTCTGATAAGGCAGCGATCGGATTGGACACTTTTGCCAAACTACTATGCACTCCTCAACTTGGGTCACCTTCGTTCTTTCGAACTCCCCAATTTCGGGGCACCCCCTTTCATGGCCGAAGCACGACTTCTGGGGCGATTCTGAACCCAATAATCCTTTTTAAGGACGTGCAATCTCCCACAACTTTGATACCCCAACTTTGGTTACAAGCAAGCGTGACTTTGCTCGGTGATCTTAATCTTTACACTATGATATATAAATGCTGATAATGCCTCTGACACTGCCGATGTGGGACGACTTGTTTCCTATTAATCATTTTAATATTGATTATTGTTATTAATTAATATAATTACTCTGTTTTTAAGAAGGTTCAATTACGAGATTTTAATACAATAATTCTATTATTTGTCCATTCAATTTTTCCAAACATTTATACATCTTACTTACACAAAAATATGTGGATCTCATTATATTTATGAGTTTAATTTCAGTTCACGGTTAGTGTAAAGTATTTAACTCAACCACCCGCTAACTAAAAAGTCATACAAATCAATGGATGTAATTGGCTGACAGTGTAAAACAGTACATCATAATTAAACTCTATATTTATTACCTATTTTTCTTTTAATTTTTTATCTTTTCTAACTTTCTTCCGTATTTATAGATGTATATATTCAAAATAGATGTTAATCCATCATTTTCCATTTTAATAAGGGTAGAGTCTATAGATTTTTAAAGAGGAAACCCCAAACTGGTCCCTGACAATTTCAGCGTCGGACAAGTTGGTCCTTAACAATTGGAAATACCCTAACTGGTCCTGACAATGTCAAAAGTCGGACATCATAAGATCCCTGGACAGAAAAACTAACAGCGTTAATGACAATTTTAATTTTAGATAAATTGGTCCCTGACAATTGTATTATTAGAAAAATCAGTCCCTAATTATTTTTAAAATTCTTTATTTTATCTCTTATCACTTTCATTAACATATTCAACTCTAAACATTCTTAAATCAAATCTATATATCTTTTATATAAAAATTGTCACTCACTCTTTAATACAACTATTTTGATATTTCTAAAAAGATTTTTGTTAATAAAGTATTGATTTTTTTTTAATAATTTTATGTATGAAACCTCTTAATTTACTTGTTTCAAAAAAATAAAATAAAAAATTTCATTCTTTTTATTGATAATATTAAATTACTTACAAGATAATAGATTTCTTTTATTTTAAATTTTATATACCTTAAAATAGTTAATTTTAATATTTAATATTAATTATTAGTCTAACTTTAATATACATAATTTAAAATATGAAGATTTAAACAAGTAAAGCTTAATAAATGACTCTTAGGAAGGGTAAAATAAATACATTAAAAATGAATGGTAATAATCAAATGGGAGATATATAGAATTGAGTTGAGAACGATTAAAAATGCATATTAAAATAAAGATGATAAATAATAAAAAAAAATTAAATAAAATTATGGACCAATTTTTCTAACAATGAAATTGTCAGGGACCAATTTGTCTAAAAATGAAATTGTCATTAACACTGTTAACATTTTCCATCATGTGACCACATAATGTCTGACTTTTGACATTGTCATGGACCAGTTAGGGTATTTCCAATTATCAAGAACCACCTTGTCCGATTCTAAAATTGTCAGGGACCAGTTTGGAAGTTCACTCATTTTTAAAATATGTACAGTTTCATTCACCTAAAAAAGTAAAATAACTCGTAGAATTGTTTTAGACTGGAGAGAAAAAAACAAACAAAACTTTAAACTTAATGAAATAGGCCACTCTAGCATAGTTATAAAATACGATCAACTTCACAAGTGACTGACTTAGTAGTATCACCAAGCCAATGGATAATGGATTGGTACAGGTGAGTCAATTAGTTGGAGATTATAATTAGGAATATATTAGTCATTTTGATTTTAGAGTTTGTTACTTTCTTTAGTCTATATAAGACTCTATCTCTTTATAATCATATAAACTTTTACCATTCAATTCATTACATATTTCTCATCTCTATTTTCTCTCTTCTCTATAAATACCATGATTTTTTACATGGTATCAGAGCTATTGATTCTCTATAGATACCGCCTCTGTTTTAGGGTGGTTTTCCTCATCTTTGTCAGTATTGGATTCAATTGCAGCTCTGGCTATTACTGCTTGGCTCTGTTCTGATTTGGTTTATTGATGATTGAAGATTTTTTGCTTAAGAGATTATATGTGCCTTGTTCTATTTTTTTTCTGGTTTCTTGGATATCATTTGCTTCAAGATTTTTACTATTCTTTTGATTTGACTCAAAATTTTGAAGATTTGATCTTCTGCCTTCAAAAATTGAAGACAAATTCATTCATAGTATCTTTTAATTTCTGCTCATTCTATATAGGGTAAGAAAAAAAAAATCAGTTGTACGGCCTATGTAAAGGCATTTATGAGCTTCTGCCATAAAAATAAAATGGTGGTTAAATATTTGAAAGTGTTCTTTATACCGATGTTCTTCCCGGTGAGACAATTTCAGTTTCATTCATTTTTTCAAAGGAGCGATTTTTGACCGAAGTTCTTTTCGGCGGACCGACTTACTTCATTCCCATAATTGATTACAATTTCTTTCATGATTGATTGTATTTTTTATAATTTATTGTATTTCTTTTATTTTTTGATGTATTCTATTTCTTTCCCAAATTGAACATGTTCGATTTCTCACACGTTCCAGCTTGCGGGGGATTGTTGGAGATTATAATTAGGGATATATTAGGCATTTTGATTTTAGAGTTTGTTACTTTCTTTAGCCTATATAAGGTTCTGTATCTTTATAATAAGGGGCGGAACTAGATAACTTTTGTAGGGGGCCAATATTAATAATAATACATATAGATGAAAAATAATAATATATATTTATTAGATTTTTATGCAACATAAAATAAAAAAATAACATAGAAAAATATACGCAGTTCACAAAAAAATTAAAAATGGTATATATATATATATATATATATATATATGCATATTGAAAATAATTTATCATAAAATTATATGTATGTTTTTATTTATTATTAATGAAATAAAAAGCTAATAGATTCAATTTTCATTCGGTAACAACCTATCATTTTTTTACACAATTATTTAATTATGTGTTATCATGTCAGTCATGATAGTGTTTTTTCTCTTCTACTACATGAAAAATTATATAAAATAAGTATTTTGATTGAATGACAGTATAAAACACTTATACACAATCGGTCCATCAAAATTAAATTCAAAACTAATTAGCATTTATAACAACAACAATAATGAATTGAATAACTCTTTAAACTCAATATAATTTAGTATTAATTTATAATAATACAGACAAATAAAAAAAACTAGACTACAAGATATGGTGTGACAATGGGAAGACGGACAGAGATGCCTAAAGATTGTGTTTTTGGCAATGGAGTGTTGCAGACTTGCAGGATCATAAGACTTGAGAGATATGAGTAATTTTCTTTTTTCCTTTTTTTTTTATTACCAAGAGACACAAGTAATTTATTAGCACTTCACTTACTTCTTTTGGGTTTTATTTTTTGTTTGGATGAGTTATTGGCTTTAAATTGTAATCATGTTAGATTGAGTTATAACTCTTTATAAATCACTGGAATTTGAATTTTCTTAAACTTCTACAAGTGCACTAAATTCAGATTTTTTTATTGAAATTATTAGAAATTTCAGGGGGTGGCCATTGCCCCCTCCCAACAAAGAGAATCCGCTCCTGTTTGTAATCGTATACAGTTTTACCATTCAATTCATTGTATATTTCTCATTTCTATTTTCTCTCTTCTCTAGATACCATAGTTTTCTACACAATTGTTGGTTGAACCGGCTGAAATAAATTTAATTAATTAATTATTTAATTATATACTATAAGTTTATGGACATACTTATGAATATCAATACCTATTCTATAATTAATAATTATAATTTGATGGTTGACTTGTTAAATTTTAAAAACAAACACGTGACTTTTTTATAATCACACGATAAATAATGGATATTGGTATCCATAAATTTTATTAGATACAAAATAAATCACATAAGTTTATAATAAATACATTAATAATAATTTTTATGTAAATCAAAAACCAATTTTTTGCATGGAATTGTAAAGGCGTAGTGTCTATAGAGAGTAGTGTCTATAGCAATACTCACTTCTTAATAGCTATTTAGTTCAAAATTGCAAAATATTAGTTGGATTCGTAGGCAAGTCCTTTCCATTTTAGATTACTAATCGTTATTTGTCTTTTGAAAATGGCGATTTTGTACTGAACAGGTGACAAACGCAACTGATTATGTGAGAGTTCGTAATGACGCTCTGCAAAGAGTTTGCAGAAGAGGTCAAGGAAGTGCATGATGTAAGAGGAAAATTGCATAGAGAGTTGAACTCTGAAGAGGAAAATATCTACAACAACAAAAAATTCGATTTTGATTCGGTACCCAGGAAAATATAGGATATATGTATGTGTATGGTTTATAGATAAAATTAATTTAAATTTTTTAAATTTATATAACTAGTAACATGTTAGGTAAGTAATTTTCAAAAATTAATTTAATTTATATTGTTATTCTCTAACTTTATAAAAAATTCAATTCTTAACCTATCGCTAGAGAGAGAGTGCATAATTATGCAAGAGAAATAAAAAAAATGTGTGATTGGGAATGAGTCGTGTTTAGAAATACTGCGATCGTGACCATCGTGCTATGTTGGTATCAAATTATAATAATTACTTTAATATATATTAATAGATTAAACATACAATTAGGTACCGATATCCACGCACCAGCACCATTGGAATCTCCAGAACTAGCAAAAAGATGCGGTTGATCGAAGGATTTTTGCATTAGAGGGCACCAGGGCCGTTGCAAGCAATTGGAATCAAATCCACACTTAATGAGAGCGTTGCTCTGATAAGGCAACGATTGACCTTCGTTCTTTCGAACCACCCTCGGGGCACTCTCTCTTCATGGAATTTCGGGACACTCCCTTTCATTGCTGAAGCAATTCCCCCCTGGGACCATTCTGAATTCAAAAATCCCTCAGCAACACCCGTGCAATCTCCCACACCTTTAATACCCCAACTTTGGTTAGAAGCAAGCGTGACCATGCTCGGTGAACTTACTCTTTGCACTATGATATATAAATGCTGGTAATACTTCTGACACCGGCGATGTGGGACTTGTTTCCTATTAATTACTCTCTTCGTCCACTTTTAATTGACATTTTAGAGTATTGTACACTTATTAAAAAGGTGATTAAAACACATAAATTTCTATAGAAGTAAATGTATAATGACAAAATTATCCTTATAGTTTTTTGTGCAATAATAATTGTAAGAGATAAAAAGAGAGTGTATGTATGGATAAAACTGGAAAATGATTGTAAATGTTTAATTGAAAATCTAAAATGACAAATAATAGTGGACAAATAAATTTCCTAGAAAGACAAATAAAAGTGGACGGAGGGAGTAATTCTTTTAAATACAATAATAATATTCGTACATCACTATATTCCGTTATTATTAGTCACTACTCTTACACATAAAAACCCAACAATAGAACAAATAAAAAAATTCAATCAAATCAATAAAAAAATCCAAACAAATAATAAAAAATAAGTTTTAATAACAATTAAAAATTCACTCAATAATCAAATAAATACATTATAAGTATATTGAGAATGAAAAAATAGCACAAAATACATTATTTTCCTAAAGAAAGTACCTTTATCACTAAATTATCGTTAAAACAATACATATTAATACTAAAAATGGACAAAAATGTATTATTTAGTCAATTTTTAGTTATTAAATTATTTTTTTATTATTTGATTGATTTTTTTTTATTTATTTGATTGAATTTTTTATTTATTTTGATTGGATTTTTTACTTTTAAAAGTGGTGACTGATAGTAAATTATTTAAGTGGTATATACAAAGCATTGTTGTTTTAGATATTGTGATTTAATTAACGGAAATGTTATTTTGACAACTGAATAGTTGTCCATGGTGAGACAACCCGGGCGACATGCATAGTCTCTAAAAATGAGGTTCCACAATAGTAAATATCATTTATTAAATTTTGAAGGAGAATCACTCATATCTTCATCCTCATTCCCTCTCCCCATTTCTCTTTCATTCTTTGAAGCATCTCACATTTCCTCTTCCCCACTCTCTCTCCCTATTTCTCTCACCCCTCACTCTTTGAAAACAAAAGTTTGGCTTCGCTAGACCATACCGCCGCCGCATCGCCGTCGTTGGTGACAAGGTCAGGTCCTCCTAACCTCTGGAAAAGAAGTGGCAAGTGGTATCAGTGCTCCCTCTTTGCAGTCGAGAAGAGTGTTCTCCGTTTAAAAATCGCGTGAAGAGCGCCTCTCACCCCCAACCGCCTCCGACCCCCTCCGACGGGCTCCGACCGTGTTTTCCAATTCCGTTTGGAGTATTGCCCTCTCTTTTCATGTACATAATAGGCAGAAGGGAGAAAACCACAAAAGGTAAGTTTTGTTTAATTTTAGGGATTGTACTGGATTGGGGTTTTTTTTAGATTGTAATGCATATGGTTGAATGAGTTTATTCTACTAAATATGGTGAAGTAAGTTATGTAGTTGAGTAAATTAGTGAAAAAAAATTGTTAAAATAGTTAGTGTTGTGGTATTAAATGTTGATGATTTTTTTTTCATATCTTTGCAATTTGTTTATATTAGTATTATCATGTTTGAAATAATGACACCAAAAGGATTTTGAAGTTAGTATTAGCATGTTTAAAATTGCTGGTGATCTGGATATTTTTGCTGATGACTCTGCTTACATTAGTTGGTTATTATGTAAGACAGTTGATAACTAAGTGTGTAATATTATGTAGTTGTTGAAATATAATAGCCGAATTTACTAAGGAATACAATTTTGTATCAAGATTTCTTGAGGCAATGGATTAGAAAAATGGTAAACAAATAAGTTATGTAGTTGAGTAAATTAGTGAAAAAAAATTTGTTAAAATAGTTAGTAGTTAGTGTTGTGGTATTAAATGTTGATGATTTTTTTTTCATATCTTTGCAGTTTGTTTATATTAGTATTATCATGTTTGAAATTATGACACCAAAAGGATTTTGAAGTTAGTATTAGCATGTTTGAAATTGCTGGTAATCTGTATATTTTTGCTGATTGCTCTGCTTACATTAGTTGGCTATTATGAAAGACAGTTGATAATTACCGCAATAATGCAGTCATAACAGAATTTAGAAGAATTTATTATTGAAACATATTAAAAAGAAAAATTTTAAGCAAAAAAGCTATCGAAAGATTTTTCCTTGGTAATGTAAAGAAAAAATTAATAAAATACCAACTATAAATATATTGTAATTAATTTGGCTTACTTTTTATAATATAGAGTTGTAGTTATCATCATAGTTTGGTAATTATCAGTATAAAGAATGATAGTTACCAACTACTTTTATATAGATACCAACTGCGATAGACCCAGGTGTGGCTTAAATGTAGCAAAGCCACGGGGCAGTGAAAATTCCCACCACCACCCCGTGGGATGCTCTGTCAATGTCCCGCAATTTAGTGAAAAAAATGAGTTAATAATTTATTTTTATTTTACTTATTTTTAATAGAACTAGACATTGTAATGATGAAAAATAAATGTATATTGTGATAACAATGAAGAGTTAAGGGATAAGAACCTTAAATTCTAGTTTCCAGCATTATTTAGTAGTTATAAGCGAAAGTAGCAGAGGTTACCAGCTAGTTTCACATAGTTACCAACAAAGTTAGTGATAACAAACAAATTTATTTTGTGACATTCAAACCACAAACCTAAAATCAGGTAAATATAACCAGAATATTTTGTTAATTATAAGAAGAAGCAACACAAATTACCAACTACATTTACATAGTTCATATCACCTACATTTACATAGTTCATAACTCAAATTCAACTTCATAAACAACAACAACATTTCAAAGATTCATAATGCATTTACACAAATCACATTCATCAAAGCACACTTGAAACACCATTTTCTAAATCAATAAATTTCTATCAAGATCATCTCTCAAAACAGAACAACACCCACTAAAAAAAGGCAATTGTCCCTTATTTGAAAGTGTTCAATTGAACAAATAACCTCAACATAAGCACATCTTTAAATATCATTAATCTAAGTATACATAACAAAATGATTCCATGTGCATCTTTGTAGTATGAGCTTATTACACTTTCAAACTTCTCTTGTCCAACTGCAAAAAAATAATAGAAAATAAAATATTATTATATAATTGTAACAAATTGCCACTACAGGATTTTCATATGAACGAAATTCAATATGTGAAATCATCATGTACCACAATTTCCAAACTACAACTATTTTTTAGATAAACAATATATATGACCACACACATTTATATAGAGTTAATTTCCTCTTATATGTCCACACACTTTCAATGTTGCCTAACTCAACGACCTTTCCCCTGCCCGGTATTAGTAACAGCAATCTAGGGCTCAACTACACTTAAACATAATTGAATCTAATCTCATTTACACTAAAACATTATTATGTGGCGTCAACTAATTGCAAACAAACGATGCATTTCATTCAGGTATGAAAGAAATTTAATCCTTTACACATACCCAAATCTCACGACTAACAAAATAAATTTCAATAATGGAACTTACAGCTCTATATGATCGGCCATCAACCGTCTTCTTCATAGACCGTCCTTTCAAAACATATTTCTTGTTGCTCTTTTTTCTCAACTGTTTCTTCTTCACTTGAGTCATTCTCATCTATATTAAATATTCATTTAAAATATATGAGAAATAACATTTACATATAACAAACTGATATCAATCTAATTTCAATACATATATACACTCACCATTTAAATGTGGTTTGAATTCATCTTCAACATCTTTGTTCGTTGAACACCTACTGCTTCCTTTAATCTTTCTCTTCATCTACATTTTACACATTTACAAATAACTACTAAGTAATAATAGTTCAAAACTTCAAATTTTATTTGTTTACCATTTTTCTAATCCATTGCCTCAAGAAATCTTGATAGAAAATTGTATTCCTTAGTAAATTCGGCTATTATTTTCAACAACTACATAATATTACACACTTAGTTATCAACTGTCTTACATAATAACCAACTAATGTAAGCAAAGTCATCAACAAAAATATCCAGATCACCAGCAATTTCAAACATGCTAATACTAACTTCAAAATCATTTTTGTGTCATAATTTCAAATATGATAATACTAATATAAACAAACTGCAAAGATATGAAAAAAATCATCAATATTTAATACCACAACACTAACTATTTTAACAATTTTTTTCACTAATTTACTCAACTACATAACTTATTTGTTTACCATTTTTCTAATCCATTGCCTCAAGAAATCTTGATACAAAATTGTATTCCTTAGTAAATTCGGCTATTATTTTCAACAACTACATAATATTACACACTTAGTTATCAATTGTCTTACATAATAACCAACTAATGTAAGCAGAGTCATCAGCAAAAATATCCAAATCACCAGCAATTTCAAACATGCTAATACTAACTTCAAAATTCTTTTGGTGTCATAATTTCAAACATGATAATACTAATATAAACAAACTGCAAAGATATGAAAAAATAAATCATCAACATTTAATACCACAACACTAACTATTTTAACAATTTTTTTTCACTAATTTACTCAACTACATAACTTACTTCACCATATTTAGTAGATTAAACTCATTCAACCATATGCATTACAAACTAAAAAAAAACCCAATCCAGTACAATCCCTAAAATTAAACAAAACTTACCTTTTGTGGTTTTCTCCCTTCTGCCTATTATGTACATGAAAAGAGAGGGCAATACTCCAAACGGAATAGGAAAGCACGGTCGGAGCCCGTCGGAGGCGGTTGGGGGTGAGAGGTGCTCTTCACGTGATTTTTAAACGGAGAACACTCTTCTCGACTGCATAGAGGGAGCACTGATACCACTTGCCACTTCTTTTCCAGAGGTTAGGAGGACCCGACCTTGTCACCAATGACGGCGATGCGGCGGCAGTCTGGTCTATTGAAGCCAAACTTTTGTTTTCAAAGAGTGGGGTGTGAGAGAAATGGGGAGAGAGAGTGGGGAAGAGGAGATGTGAGATGCTTCAAAGAATGAAAGAGAAATAGGGAGAGAGAATGAAGATGAGGATCTGAGTTATTCTCTTTTAAAATTTAATAAATGATATTTACTATTGTGGAGCCTCATTTTTAGAGACTATGCATGTCGTCAGGGTTGTCTCACCATGGACAACTCTTCAGTTGTCAAAATAACATTTCTATTTAATTAATATGATTACTCTGTTTTCGAGAAGGCTCAACTATGAGATTTTAATAAGGGTAGAGTGTATAGATTTTGACAATAGGTACAGTTTCATTTAACTACAAAAGTAAACAGTAATATTTATTGTACATTAAAATTATATTTATTGAATATTCAATATGTGTTATATATTATACATAATGTATGCTATAAGTATAACACATTATGTATAATGCATATATATATTATGTATGACATATAGCACATGTTAAATATTTGATAAATGTATTTTTTATGTACAACAAATATTACCAGAAAATTAAATAACTCGTAGAAGTGTTTGGATTGGAGAGAGAAAAAACAAATAAAACCTTAAACTTATGAAATAGGTCACTCTAGCATTGTTATAAAATTAGATCAAGTGAATGACTTAGAAGCAAAATTCCAACGACCGAATATTCAATCGAATGAGAGAGGTTTAGAAGTTTAGAGATTTAACTGATTTGATTGGAGGGGATCAACTGAATATAATAAAATATGTATATATATTATATATATTTATTTATAAATATATATACATATGATTAATTATATGCTATAGAAAAATTAAAGTGCATTATTAAAAATATTAATGAAAGTTGAAATATATAAAATTTGATAAATTTAAAGGTTTTTCAGACTTAAAACTAACTAAAATAACAAGAATTTTGATCCGAGGATTTTTTTTATCCCATTCATGTATCATAGATATATACTACCTATTAAATTTTATTATAAAATAGTTACTAAAATTTAAAAAATTAAATTTATATTTTTAAATTAGTTGAACGGTTCTGATTTTTACTGGTTTTTCCGATTTTTACAGGGTTTCCCAGTTTTTATAAGTTTTCCTAATTTTTATTGATTTTTTCGATTTTTGACCGGTTTTCAAAATTATGATTATTTTAAGGCTCATTCGGACGGAAAAAAGGGTATGGTTCTCGGTTCAACCGGTAGGACCAGACCGATTTTCAAAATAGTGCTTAGAAGTATCACCAAGTCAATGGATAATCGATTAGTGGTCGAACTGGTGAGTCAGTGGTTGATTGAACCGGCTGAAATGAATTTAATTAATTAATTAAATATAATTTTATGACGTACTTATAGATATCAATACACATTGTATAATTAATGATTATAATTTAATGATTAACTTGAAACATGTGACTTTTTTATAACTACAGGAT
Organism: Aeschynomene evenia; assembly: GCA_013621005.1. Taxonomy (NCBI): domain Eukaryota; kingdom Viridiplantae; phylum Streptophyta; class Magnoliopsida; order Fabales; family Fabaceae; genus Aeschynomene; species Aeschynomene evenia. Next base: position 20,777,829 of record CM024265.1, on the reverse strand, counting down.
TAATATGTATCGATATCTATAAATTTTATTAAGTACAAAATAAATCTCATAAGTTTATAATAAATACATTAATCATAATTTTCTGTGTACAATAAAAACCACAATTCAGTATACAAAGAGGATTCAACAAATTTTTTTTTTTTAACTTTAAAAATGACAATGAAAACAAATATATAATTTAAATCGAGCGGTGATTATTACTAAGAATGCGGGTTATTTTTACATGAAAATTACAATAAAAACATATATAATTTTAGTGGGAGAGGTGATTATATGTTGTTCTAATTAACAATCACCATAATATATGTATATAAAAGATTTGTAAACATCTATTTATTAGTATTATTGATTTAAATTATGAGTTAAATGAAATATAATACTATGATCAGAATTATTTAAATTTTATTTGATAAAAATAGTCTAATTTACATAAATTTTTATATGATAAAAAATGTGACTTGTCAAGTCGCTAATAAATAATAAAAAATTAATTATAAAACAAAATTAATTTTGACACACCAAGTTTTACATTATTATATTCAACTATATTTTACAAAATATCTCTAAGATTTTTAGAATATTAAATGATTAAATCAAACATTTATACTGATATATTAATTTATGATTGAATATTTGTATATAAGTTTTTAGAAAAAGTATAGATGATATAATATATAGTTTTATATATAGAGAGAGAGCTCAACATTGAAATTACACATGAATTTTTTTCTTGTATTTTTATCTTTGCACCAAAATATTGTACTTCAACTAAATTAGTGAATATTATTGATTTTAACTTGTTAAAAGATCGAGAGCAATCTTATAAAGTATTTTCTTTTTCTCTTAAAATTAATTTTATTATATTAGTGATTTGCAGTAAAGTATATATATATATACATGGAGTAAAAGAAAGATTATTGATTATTTCACCTATGATAGTGTATGAAGGTGATGTTTTCTTGCGATTTTGAGAATAAATTAAAATGTGTTTAGGAGGGTAAAATAAGTTGGTGATAAATATGATTTTTGGTGATGAATTGAGGTGGATACAAAGGAAGATGAAGAAGGTGTGAGGAAAGGAGGGTTTGAAGGGTGTGTGTATCATAAAGAAGAAGAAGAGAGAGGATTTAGAAGGGAATAGTGGATGAGAGGTTTGGGGAAGTTTTAGGGTTTTAAACAAAGTTTGGGGTCAAAGTACAATTTTTAAAAGTTTAAGGTATTAGTGTAAATAGAAGGAATGGGTCAATGTGTAATTTTTTAATTAATCAACAATTAGGTGGTGCTGAGTTTATTTTCTTTTTTTATTTTCTATTTTTTATTTTTTTAATGAAATAAAATTAAATATTTTTATTTATGTTTTATATTTACAATGTAAATAAAATTGAAAATAAAAAATGTTAAATTTATATTTTTAGTTAAAAGTGTGAAAATTGAAAATGAGTTGGATGAAAAAAATTATAACTATTACCCACTAGAACAAATAAACGTACAACCCCTAAACTTATATAAAAATAAAAAATAAAAACAAAAAATATTTTCACAAAGCAATACTTAAATATCCTACTCACAAAACATGTAAATCTTACTATTTTTATTACTTGCTTTTTATTTCAATTCATTATATCTCTACCGCATCTCCTTCATTTTTCTTGATATCTACATCCAGATGTCAAAAATTATTTCCCTTTTATAATAGTTTGAATGTCAATTTTAAAAATACTTTATTTTAATTATAATCCCACTTTTGCACTCACCAGAAATATTATTTATGTATTTATTTATTTCCGAAGGTGCTTGGCAGGTTCTTCTTTGTGAAGACTGGGTCAGCAGAACCACTAGCCACTAGGTACCTACCTACCATCATAGAACGAGATGGTGACGTCATCGTGACGGAGCAGGCATCTCGGGAAAGCTATGGCTTCTCCTTCCGCGAACCCGCACGAGGCACTGCTACAAACAGATAGAGACCATGCCACCAAATTAAAACGACGCCGTTAGTTTCAAGTTATCCCACACTTCCATAAGCTTTTAAATATAAGAGTTGGATTATATATATATAATAAAAATCAGTCAAATCAAGTTATAAATAAATAAGATTTGAGTTATAATTACTTATTATTAACATTCGAATGATTATTTAGGTAAAAGAAATCAAAATAAATGTATTGACTGTATGTTGACCGATTTATATATCATTATATATCAAACATTATTATAAACATAATATTTACATATATTATATCAAATATTTGATTGTTTTGTTTGAAAATATAAAGGAAAATACTTCTTGTTTATATCAATGATAAAAATTAATATTCTCTAATCATTACATAATTTTTAAGAGTTTAATTTTAATTTATTATTGATGAAAAATAATTTTAATCTGTTAACAAATTTTTTTAATTCAAACATCACTTAATTAAAAAGAAAATTCACAAATTAGTAATAAGATTGATTGACAGTGTAAAATTATTTTTTAAACTATCAATACATTATATCTAAACTCAATTTTTTAATTATACAATAGATATTCTCTATTTTTATCCAATCTATATTTACAATAAACTTTTTAATTTATAAAATGTCATCATGATATATATAATAAACATTTATTTCACCTAAAAAAGTCAAATAGGAATATTCTTGACGTAAAAGTTAAATAATTAAAGTTTATTTATTTGCATTCAAAATTCCATTTATTTATCTTTAATTTGTGCTCTATATATATAGTCAAAAGAATCTAGGCGGCATGTAGTACATTATATATTTATAAGATTACTTGATAATTTAACTTACATTTAGAAAGATCATCTTAGTTTAAATCATTGGTATATGCAATATAATATTTGGAAAGCAGAAATAATTTAATCGACTATTTATATTATCTTATTTAGTATAAAAAAAATTGTTAGATAATATATGTATTTTAATACTAATTAAAAATATATTAAATTAGTTAATTATTACTAATAATATTTACCAATCATTAATTATTATTATTATTGTTATTATATTATTTATAATATTTAAATTTAACAATAATAGTTATAAATTTTAATTTAATTAATTTAATAATTATGTTCTCTAGATTATAAATCTTAATTACAATAATAATTATTTATGAATAGGTAAATTATTTATACACAGCTCCGATGCATGAGGTAGTTTGGCAAAATTTCACGCAACTCCATCATATTTAATAATAATAATAATAATCTAGATAAAATATCAGGTAATTAATAAACGATCTTCAAATGTTTTCTCTCACGTGTCATGTAACAAGCTGCCGCCTATAGAATCTACTGTTTTCTCCAAATCCGGAGTCAGGATCTTGCACTAAGTTCACACTCTTGACTCAGTCCAAACCGCTCACAAAAATTGTGCAAACTAAATCATACACACTTAATATTTACTTTTTTTGTTTTTACCAATGATAACGAGGAAGGCGTATAATAAAAATTATATAATATTTATATAATAATTATATTTATCATAGATTGTAAAACATTATTATAATTCAATAATGGATATAATTATTGTATAAATATTATACAATTTTCATTATACATATAACATTAATATATATTAATATTCACTTTTTTATTTTTATATTATTAAATGACTTTATTATAATATCTCAATTTTTTTATTACTATTAATTGTGATAAATAGCTTACTACCATCCAATTTTAATAGGTAATGTTTACTGTGCAACAGAAATATATCCAACTAATATGCAACATGTACTATGTGTCACAAACATTATGTATAACACACATTACATCTAACACATAATACACGTTGGATACTGTTTAAATGTATAATTATTGTACACATACTATTACCAAAGTTTAATGCTGAGCAAGTATTTATTTTTCAAAAACCATAAATACCCACCCCAAGACATAAGTTTCCTTCCCTCTTAGCAAAATTCTCATAATTCCTCTCTTTCTTCTCCTTTCTTTCTTTCTTTCTTTCTATATAGCCGCCATTGGCCATGACCTAAACCATGTCTGGCCCAAATAATGACTGGCTCCATTTCTACAACCAAAACATCCAAACACAAGGCCTTACACAATCAATTCCCACCTCATCCACCATTGCTGCCCCCACCAGCCCTCCACTAAGGACGATGATGATGACTTCCTCACCGTCATCGTCCTCTCAACAACATCTTAGCCCGGATCAGGGCCGCGTGTCAAAGCCCACGCGGCGCCGATCCCGGGCCTCACGGCGAACTCCCACCACCCTACTCAACACAGACACCACAAACTTTCGTGCCATGGTGCAACAATTCACCGGAGGACCAAGTGGACCTTTTGCCCCAACAATCTTATCATCATCATCATCAGGTTTGCCAAATCTGTTGGGTTTTGGAGGGTTCGAGTCATCACGTGCGTCTGTGAATAACCCATCTGGCTACAACATTCTACATCAGCAGCAGCAACAACATCATTTTCAGCCACAAAACCAATTACCAAACATTAATTACGATGGTGGAGACAACATGTTTGGCCATGGAGGAGGAGGAGGAGGAGGACGTTTCTTCCCAAGTACTTCTTCTTGATCTTGATGGGTTCTCCTGTAGAAAAATCGCATACCCAATTAATAAAAGTCTTTTGTCAAATGGGAACATGGGTAGTGGTTTTGTTTTGGTTTTCATGTTGAGAGTGACATAAAGCATATAGGAGTAGGTGTTAGCTTGGGGAGAATTGTTGACCAACCAATGTAAAATACAAAATACAATATATGGTTTTATGCTTGTTGCACGAATTTCATCCGATTAACATTTAATGTGTATTATATATTATATATTAGGGAGATACTTGGACACAACAATAAATCAGTCAAAACAGCCAACAAAATGTGCATAACATATATAATATAAAATGCACAACGTATATTATATGTAGTGCACAACGCATATCATTTATTGTGCATAACATATATCCCATTTTGCAACATGTTATATATGTTGTGCACATCATGTGCTATATGGTGTGCATAACATGTAATATTCGTTGTGCAATTTATGTTATATACGTTGTGCACAATTTGTTGGCTGTGTTGGCTGTTTTTTTGTTGTGCCTCTAGCATTGCTCTATATATTATATATGACACACATTAGATACATATATATTCTATTGTATAACAAATATTATTATTGATGTAAAATATGAGCATTGCTATGGATACAATAAAAAACCAGCCAAAACAACTAACAAATAGTAATCTGGGCCACAATCACACAACTCATTAAAAATATACTCATGATTAAAATATTATTTGGGCCCTAAAATACTAAATAGGTTTTGTTGGCTGTTTTGGTTGATTTTTTTGTTGTTCCCCAAACATTTATGGTAAAATATATATGATAAAATATTTTGAGTATAATTAAAAGTTAACTAGTATTTATTTAACTTTTAATTATATATTAAATATTTTTCAAAATATATTATAGGAAACTTTGACCTCAGGAATTTAACTTTTTAAAAATTATTATCTAATTTTTAATATTATATATTAATCCAATATTTTAAAATTTAGAATAATAATTTTTAAAAAGTTGAATTATTACTTATGATGAGTGATGATTATTGATTTTATGATGTGCATAAAGCATTACTCTTTACTCCCTTCGTTTTTTTTTATTTGTCCACTTTCGCTTTTCACAATATTTTAGGTACGTAATGATTGGTTTTATCTAAAAATTAATAAAAGATTAATGTATTTTACTATATTGTCCTTAATTAAAGTGGACACATTATTTTAGGTAGTGTAATTTACTTGATAGAAGATAAATTAAATAAAGATAAAACAGAAAAACATATCAAATATTGCATAAAATTACTAATAACTGAACAAATAAAAAAAATTAATAAAGTGGACAAATAAAAAAGAAAAAAGTATATCTTACTAATATAATATAATATATCATTTTAGGGGTTTTCACGCTTAGAATTAGGGTATGCTGAAATACTTCTAGATCCCTACGTATCATTATTATTATTAGGGAAATACATGTGGCACAATAAAAAACTAGCCAAAATAGTCAATAAGTTGTGCATAATATATATAATATAAAATACACAAATTATATCATATGTAGTGCATAACATATATCATCTATTGTGCACGACATATATCACATGTTACAGCAACATCTTTCTTTGCAACATGTTATATATGTTGTGCACATCATGTGTTATATGGTGTGCACAACATGTAATATTCGTTGTGCAATTTATATTATATATGTTGTGCATAATTTGTTGGCTGTTTTGGCTGATTTTTTATTGTGCCTCTAGCAATACTCTTATTATTTAAAAAAAAAACAAAATGCAAGTATTTTTGTGCTGTTCCATTTATTTTTTCCTACAATTTTATAATAAGCATTGCTAGAGGCACAATAAAAAACCAGTCAAAACAGTCAACAAATAGAAATTTGGGCCACAATCACCCAGCTCATTAAAAATATGATTAAAAGTGTTATTTGGGCCATAAAGTGTTAAATGAGTTTTATTGGATGTTTTGGCTGAATTTTTATCGTGCCCCAAACATTTGTGTATTATAATTAACCTGATGTTTTTGTGTCGTTTAATCTGCCAACAGCTATTATGTTTTACCAATAATAACTTTGTAACAATTGAAGAACATATTAGCTAGGTAATTTGACTTGCAACTCATTCATTTAATTTGGTGAATTATAAGTTAATTAACTTTCTTTTGCTAACAAATAAAAATTATTTCCACTTAAAAGAACATAAGCATGTTGTCCTTAACCAATGACAAGAACAACGGCGAGTATCAAAATGGAGTAGTAAAGTCAAAATTCATAGTAAAAACTTTTTTCAGTAGTTTGAAACTCATGCAATGAAAGAAAACTTAACATGATCGATTGGGTAAAAGTTTTGTCCAATGATACTAATGAATTTCCCAAAAGATATATCAATTATGTAATAAATGGATATAAGTACCATATAAAGGGGCGTGATGCCAAATGAAACAAAAAAACAAAATGTGTTACTATAATGATGTTCACTATAAATTTTGCTAGCTCAAATAACGAATATCTAATTGAAGAAAATATAGTTTATCATGACCAAATAGTTGATATAATTGAGCTAGATTATTATGTCCATTTTCAAATTGTTTTATTTAGGTATACTTGATGAACGGGTGAAGAAGATAATTATGATATCTTGTTTGACATACATCGATACAACAACGGTTGGACCTCATTTGTAAGGGAATCCAACCAATGAGATCACCTTTTTAAGAATGGTCTAATGAAATATTTACTTATAATGAACCTAAAAAAATGTAATTTTTTCAAATTATATAACACATATGATATCGTCACAATTACAAAAATAAAATGCTTTCTACAATAAAATAAATATATGCAGCAACATTCAATCAAGTACAAATTAAAATAGAATCTAAACACACAAGTATTTAAATTGCATTCTAACTTGTAACATGGCCTTGATCAAGCATATACACACACAAATAATAATTCTTTTCATGTATACAAGCAAGACAAATGCAGAAAATTTTGACACCACCAACAAAGTTGAAGGTTAGTTTCTGCAACTCCAAAGCAAAATTCCATGATCCAAGACAAAAGATAGAACTTGGAGAAGTCTAATGGAATGAAACTATGCACAATCTAACAAGACAATAACTGAAAAACTCCATTGAACTATATATGCCTACTTTTTGTTCTCATCTTTCCCATTATTAAGAGGGTTAAGCTCATCAACACCAAAGTATTCTTCAAAATATTGTTCATCACCACCACCATCATCATCGTCTTCATCATAATACTCTTCGCCATCTACGACGTCCTTACCATCCTTGAATTGCTGACCCATTAACCTTTCTTGAATGCGATCCCTAATCGCGGTCCCCTGACATTAGTAAAAGCAGTGGTGGAAAATGAGAGAAAAAGAAGTCTGAGACTTATAAGAAATATATATTGTTTGTGTAAATTAAACTAGCTCATACCATCTTATGGCAACCTTCTTCAAACATTTCTAGAAATCCAGCAACCAAACGATCAACATTATCCACCCATTCATTGCGATGGATACCGGCATTCTTTGCAACAATTTGGATCTAGATGAACAAAAGAGATGTTTGTATCATCAGTCACAATTTCAATGCACCACAGGCAATTTTAAAATGTATGCTCCTAGCCTCCTACTATATAAAAAGCATAAGTGTGAATGAATGAATGCCCATGATCACGAGTCATGACTTTTTCTTTAACAGAAAGTCTTGCTGCACGGTGAAAAACCAGTCAAAATAGTCAACATGTTGTGGTGTTGAAGTTTTCTGGCATACATCATGACTATTGTGCACACCGTATATCATGTTATAACATCATCTTTCTTTACAACATGTGATATATGGTGTATATTATATAATATATGTTGTGCATAACAAGTTGTCTGTTTTAGTTGTTTTTTCATTATACATATACCAATACTCTTGCTTAAATATGTGACATCCTTAAGCTTCAACACTCTGCTTTCTCAAAGAAAATTTTCCATGATTGTCTACCCTTTCCTTAAACTTGCCCTGATCTATGCTATTATAAGAAGTGAGAATTATGGTCTCCATATAAGAGTACTCATTCTAACTCCCTTTTAGAATGGAAAACTACTTGCATGCTTTTGGGTCTATATCTATCTGAATGTACTACATATCTATATTTATAAAAGTGACATTTCACTAAGTGAAAGTCAAAATTGGGTCTTGGCTAAGTAACAAAGGGCGCCCGGTGCACAAGCATCTCGTGTTACGCAAGGTTTGGCGAAGGGACGCACCCAAAAGGGTTTATTGTACGCAGCCTAACCGGATAAATACATAAAGTGGCTGTTTCCACGGCTTGAACCCGTGATGTTGAGGTCACACGGAGACAACTCAACCAGTTGCTCCAAGGCTCCTCTTCTACCAAAAACCGAAAAAAAAAAAAATCACAACCAAAATGTCATTCTAGTATTTTGGTATGGAACACATTCAGTTGGTACTTCATGAGCATGCAAGTATTTCTATTCATATTTCTCCCCACTGAAGTCATTTATTCACCTCATGAGTCCTCATCTCTATAGTTATTGGGTCATGTATTCACTGTTTTATTTATCTACTCCTCACAACCATCCAACTATTAGGAGGAGAAAGATAAGCAAACATCATGACTATTCTTAAAATGAATTGTTAGTTTCATGACAGGAAAAGTGATAGAACCTAATAATGGAAACACAATTGCCCATTAAAAATACTATATAGGGGGAAGAAGAATTTGAAAAATTAATTCACTTTTACTGTTATGATTCAGCCAGAATCATCCATCTAAGGGTTCTTTTTGTGTTCCATACAGAGTACTCTAAATCCACTATTTCACTGACATTAATCACCGGGGAGTGCTATTGGTACATAGCACAGTACCCCTTCACCCATTTTCCATCTCATTCAAATGTTGGCAACTTTGATGAATATTTTGTAACTATGTTGCCAACATTTGAATGAGATGGAAAATGGACGAAGGAGGATTGTACTATGTACATGTAGCATTTTCCTTAATCACCTTAGACACTTCAGCACAGTGAATCCAAATGCCAATTTCATTAACTTATAAAAAGCTACTATAACTCTATAAATCAACCAAACCTTACCCTCTATATGTCTAGCTCATTGTAATTTTTGTATTTCTCACATATCCATGACATATCAGAACCAATTTGTAAAAAGTTTGACCAAATATCTAGTCACAATGACATAGGGGGATCATGCAGAGTTTATAATTAATAACAATAAGGTTCAAGTCTCTAGAAGAAAACATTAGAGTAAAAAATCTATTTGTTTTGAGAGACAGATACAATTTTTATTGTGTCTCTGTATTTGTCTTTATATCTCTGTCTCTCTGTTTCTGTCTCCATTTATAGAGATAGAGATCAGAACGCATAGCTTTGGCCGATAAAATTTTTCGCTAGGTTGATGCAGAGTTTGTTAACATTGGAAAATAAAGTGACAGACATGTTTGTTTTGGCTAAATGATTTGGGCTAAAGAATTGCAGTTCAGTTTTGTTAAAAGATATTGAATTATTATATGGTAAATAAACCTTCTCACCAACCTTTTCTTGTTGTTCTTTTACTTTCTCTTGCAAGTCTTTCAATCTCCTATTCACCCTCAATCGCTTTTCCTGTTTATATCAAAGACAAATCATAGTCACAAGAGATAATATTTAAGCTCTTTCAACAATAACAAAATTGAGATCAATATAAAAATCAATAATCCACAAAATGCAAGATGACATATCCTATGTCGACATAATATAAAACTATTAATGAGCATCAACTTCACGGTTTAAACTTTAGGTGAGATGATTACTTAATATAGTATGAGAGCCTTTTAGTCAAGTGGTCAAATATTTGAATCTCAATTCTAATAAAAACATTTAAAGTTTAAGCACAAGGTAAGATGGGTAACTATTAATGAGTATCAATCCAAGAGTTTAAGTTTTCTCAATCTAATAGTTTAAACTTGAGAAAATTAATCCTCTTATTATAGAGATCAATTTGATCATTTTCATGAATATTGAGAAACTGAATTGTCAGATATTTTCTTAGAGGACCAATTTGTTCGATGTTTTAATTTGGAAGAAATGTATTTTAAATTTTTGTTTCTGAAAAAACTATTGTGACCAATGATAAGCAATAATGTTTGTCGTACAACAGAAATACGTCCAACTAGCATCCAATGTGTGCTATTACATAATACGCAATGTGTGCTATATGTATATCACACGTACGTATAGCACACATTTTGTATCATGTATAGCACATGCTGGATGCTAGTTGGACATATTTTTGTTGTACGACAAACATTATTGAATAATAAGTTTTACATAGACGAATTTAAATTTTTTGTGTTTAAACTTTGAATATACCTTCACATAGCTCACACCTAGGTCTTTCCTTGAGTAACCGCGATCCAAGTTCCTCAGCACATATTGGTTATAATCTTTCACAATCCTCATTATGATGTCTGATGTAGATATTCCTTCAGTCCGTTTTGTTTCCTTAAATTTCCCAACGGCCTTAACCTGTGTAGAAATTCACTTGACACATTAATTAATTAATACATGTGATGTGTGAAAGTTAGAGTGAAACAATATAAAAGGTAATGAGGAAAGGAAATCAATATTCTCATACATACAAATTCGTAAACATCATTGGCTGAACCACTAGCATCAGCATACCTGTCAAGAATTCATTGGAAACATTATAACTTTATAAGCATGACAAATTGTTAAGTACATTCAGAGTAAGCTAAAATTTTAACACATAAAAAATAACTTTTTCTTCTCTTCAAACAATTTCTCCTTTTCCATTTAACCAAGATTATTTGTCAACTTTTTAATAGTGCAGAGTAAAATTTCAATTTGCTCCTGATATACCTCTAACAGTTAAAAGTCACTGGAGTAAAAAAGAAAAAAGAAAACTACTAAATATATATAACATAACATAATATTCCTCCACCTATTTTCCATACCATTCAAATGTTGGTAACTTTGATGAATATGTTAGCAAAAAATGGTGAAGAATACTATACTATGTGCTAATAGCATTCCCCCAACAAAAAAAGTGTTTATCCAAACATCAAGCATAACAAATACTTACGTGCATCCAAAGCAAATTATAATTTTTTTCTTCAGCGTTAAAAGTCATTGGAGTCAAAGAAGGTGTTTGTCCCAACATGGAGTATATAAAGAAAGGAGAGTCCTATTGGTACATAGCATAATACCTCTCTGTTCATTTTTCACCCATTCAAATATTAGTAACTTTGATGAATATATTAGCAAGTTGCAAACATATTCATTAAAGTTGGTAACATTTGAATGAAGTGAAAAATAGGTAGAGGAATATTATACTATGTACATTTAACATTTTTCATGAAGAAATACTTAGTTGCATTTAAAGAAAATTGAAATTTTTGTTCTTCAGCGTTAAAATTTTGACACATTTTGTAATAGACTATGAGTCATGACTAGTTAAAAATTCTTCCATGAACAAAACCATAATGAATGTAAGTATTACTTTTTGGCTGTATTAGTCTCCAAATATTCCTTATTTTCTTTAACTAATGGGTATACTTATATTGCTAATGGCTTAACATATATAAAGAAAAAGACAAAAAATAAAAAGTATGGATAATTGGAGGAAATGAATGAATCTTACGGAAGAGAGTCATGAGCGACATAGTCAATGTTATGGTTGTCAAGAAACTCTTGATTGATAACCCAAGGTGCATTAGGAATGACTTCATCCACCCATCTGCTCATCAAAGTGAAAAAATTCTGATCATATCAATCTTCTAAGTTTGATTTTAACATAAAATAATTAAGCCAATTATTTACATTGACATTCATTCCCCTTTAGTAGTGAAATCATTACACTAAATTCTCTTTTGAGTTTGTAAAATTATTATATTTTACTATACTAAATTGCATGGTCAATAATGGGAGTTCATAAAATTTATCAGAAAAAGAAAATTTTAAGTGGTCTTGAACCACATTTAGTAATGTGTATTTTAGAAACATTTATAACCATGTATATTTTGATTTATAATAACAAAAATTTATATAAAAAAATAAAAAATATTTTATTGTAAATATATGTAGACCAAGATCATCTAAGAATGTTTTTTTTTTTGTTAAGATGAAAATGAAAAAAAATAAAAAGAAAGTGAGAAAGGAACCAACTATTATGTCTGTATGCTATGTATCAATAGAAAAAATGATAACTGTACGTTGGTAATTTATATATACATCTATCCGAAAAGGTTAAAAAAGTAATGAAGAGATAATAAGGTAAAATAAAAAAATTGATGATAAGTGTTTAAATAACAATATTTTGAACTAATAAGAGTAATATTATATATACACCATAAATTAATCATTATTAATTATCACATGTAATAATCTAATTTTTTAAAAATATTAATCCATTAAGATATAATAGGATTTAAATTTCATCTATTGATCTATTGATCATAGTGTACAACTTTTTAACATAATTATCCAATTATGTATTGTCACGTAAGTCATGATTATGTTTTCTTTTTTCCTGAAAAGTAATACAAACATAGTGTTTTAATTGAATGATAGTGTAAAATATCTTTACACTGCTAGTGCATCAAAATTATATATTAAAGTTTGAGTAATAGTTTTAAAAAGTTAATTTATTGGATATATCATTGATGATGATTGATTTTGCAGTATAAAAAATAATTTTTTTTTCAAATAGTACTCTTTGTTTTTTTTTATTTGTTCACTTTATATTTCAAGCTTATTTTTTTTCTATTTATCCTGTTAGCAATTCTAAACCATATTTAATATATTTTTTCTATTTTATTCTTATTTAATATTGGGTGATGCTAAATGAACAATACAAAACCAGTCCAACCAGCCAATAAATGAGATATTGACCCATAATTACTCAGTCCATTACAATCTCAATGATTATTTGGGCCAAAACCAAAGCTAAAATAGACTCATTGGCTATATGAGCTGGTTTTTCATTGTCCACTTAACATTATTGTTTAATATATCTTCTACCAAGTAAATTAAACTATATAAAACAATGTGCTCATTTTAATTAAAAACAATATAGTAAAATACCTTAATCTAGATAAAATCAATAACCTTGAAAAGAGAAAGTAGAGGAAAAAGAAAAAATGGAGTAATTGATAATCGTACTTGCAGTGGCGGAGCGATTCATAACGCTCATCCTCAGTCATAACAGTTTTGCCTTTGTACTTGTTGGTAACCCCATCGCTACAGCATCCAACCAGCAGGTACGTGTTCGGGAACCTGCAAATCACAGAAAGAAAGAAAGAAAAGAAAGAGATTAAATCTAATTAATAACGCACTTACACGAAATTAAATCTAATTAATAACGCACTCACGATTTCTTTGCTTGTTCGAGGGAACGAGCATGGCCGAAGTGGAAGAGATCGTAAATGCCATCGGCGTAGACTCGAACAGGACGGTCCTCGGGAGGAGGAGCAACCATGGCCATGTTCGATCTGTTCTTCTTCACTTGATTAATTATTGTTATTCCAATAATCTCTTTTTCTTTCTTTCATTTTTTGTGCTTTTCCTTAATTCCTTAACTGCCCCATTTGCGACTGCGCGTACTTCCCGCATTCTGTTTGCCTCTCTTTCCATTTTTGGATTTTGATTCCATCTCTTATTATTCACTAGTGTCTAGTGTCACACACTCTCACTTCTTCCCGTTGAATTTGTATTATTTTTTATTTTATTTTATTTTATTTTGATAGTTACTATTGTTTTGTTGGGCAGTTCGTGATCAAGACGTTTTTTTAATTTTTTTTTGTCAACTTATGCTTTTTATTTAAGAGTCTTTTCTCATGATAATAAATAAAAAATGATAAATAATATAGAAGATGATTATTAAAGGAAATTCTATTTTTTTAAAATTATTATAGAAAATTTATATGTAAAATAATGAGGTATTTAAAATGTAATTTGAATTGAGAGAGTATTTATTCTTTTAATTTATTCAATTTACTTTTTAAGTTATTTTTATTTAATTTGAATGGAGAGACTAAAAAGTAACTAACCTTTTGAAAATTATCTATACTATATATAAAGTGGATTGAAAAAATAACTATCTTTTCGTGTCCACACTCATTTGGTAGTGTTCCGTACCTTTAATTCGGTATGAACTATCGCCGGTCTCTGACTCCACGCGCCACCGCTCCTCTCCGTGGACTCCCTCGCTCCATGCTCCCCTCCCAACGAAAGGGAGGGGTTTCCCTGCAAGGACTCTGATGCCTAAGTCAGTTCGGGTCTTAATATGGGAACTTAGTTGAATTGCTTACAGTGGAATGACCCCTTTTATATAGACACTTAACATAACTGCTTTTGGAGTGATTCTAGGAGATGATGAAAGTGGGTGGTTTGACTCCATCCTATCCCATCAATCCACTACTCCTTTTATTGTGTAACCATTATCCCATTAGTTTAATGCTTAGTCAATAGACCTTATCCTCTTAGGGTTGGCCTTGTCTCTTGGTTTGGGCTCCAAATTTGGGCCTCATCCATTTAGTCATTGTTGGGCCTTAGTGGGCCGTATTTCGGGTTGAGAACATTGCCCCCAACTCGGTTCTGAGTCTAAACTCAGTTCCGAGTTATAAGTTTGTTCCCCTTTATGTTTTGATTTCACCTACCACATTTGTCACTCCATTTGATCATCCACTCGTCAGTTTGTCGTGGGTTTTTGGAGACTATTCAAGATGGTGATGAGGTGGTTTTAGTCGTGGGAGTGCCTTTGAAAGGCGAGATAGAATTTCGAGTTAAAACATCGGTCGTTCTAGCCTTTGATGATTTCTCTTTTCTACGTTGGCTGAGCTCCGTCCCTTCTTAGGAGGGCTTTTGAAATTTAATGATGTTGGATATTCCCCATTCCTTTGGGTACTTTCCAAATCAATATGTTGAATCTCTTACTGGGTTCCGAGTTTATAAACGTCGGATAACCTTCTTCCTTTGCACTGTTTCTTCTCTGAAACTTTGAGGTTTAGTAGCTGCCAATACTTGACGGTTACTCGTGCTCTGATGTCGGATAATTTCTGCTTCCTGGTATTTCAACCTTTCATCCTTTGATCATTTAAGTCGGGTATTCTCACTTACTTAATGATCAAGGTGCTGGTTTTTCCAAATACCATTTTCTTTCTTGAGCCATGAGCCTTTAAATGCATCTTCCCCCTCTCTTATCCGCTGAGTCACTTACAGGTGATGGCGAGGATTGGAGAGGGCGTGCAGTAGGCCTTGTGACTTTACCATGTTGCCCCCAACATGGTAATCGAAGTTTCGCTTACAATGAAGTTTGGTCTTGATTATGATAGCCTTGTTTCTGGACTTCCGAGCTTTGACTTCGAAGCTCAACGTCCATGTTGGCTGAAACGTCCCTTTCTGAGGTCGTATGGTTGAGCTAACCCTCTCGAGATTTCCACAACAAGAAAAGTATACACTCGGGTTCCCTTATGGGCTCTCCCAATCGAAATTCGAGTTCAGGTCACAATTATTGTGTCCTTCCCTGCTTCAATCCATTATCCTTTGGCTCTTCTAACTAGGTCGTAGGATTGGGGTACGAACATTATGATGGGCATGGGGCCCTTCAGGCTCCAACCTCGCATATTTCTCATCGTCCGAGATGATCCCGAGTTTGACGTGCATCATCAACTCGGAAATTCACGTCAAAGACGTTTCGACTCATCTCTTTCATCCATGATTGAGGGCCTTTTCTAGGGTTCCTTGAATCAATGTTTTGTTAACGTTGCGAGTCTATCTAGCTTATTGCTAGTTAACCGACCTCATTTATCCCTTTTTCTCAGGGCGAAGTGGTTTTGTTCAGAACTCAACTTTTTCGTGTTATGCCCCCGACTCCATGCGTAGACTTTAGGACTTTTGAATAGTTGTGACCTTTTAGTTTATGGATATGGGGTTGCCTCCCCTAGCTCCGACCTTTGAGTCGGACTTGGGCCATTACAATATTCCGTCCATATACTAAAAAGATGGATTCTATCAACTTCCCTTATGAGCCTTTTAGGACTTAATTTTTAGTTAGCACGTCTTTTTCCCTGACGCCTCGAGGTTGAACCTTTCAAATTATGGTGTCCCTTTAGGAGAGGCCAGGATTACCCGGTGCTTGAAAATGATCTCCTTAGATTTGTACCAAAGTAGGGTGGTTTGATACTTATGTCCCAGACCCCATGATTGGTTGCCCCCAGCTTATTGCTCTAGGAACTTCTTGATGATTGAACGACTTTCTGAGTCTCAGTGGTATTTTGTTATTCATCCTTTGAGCATGCTTTTGAAGCACTGGCTGAGGAGAACAATGGGCTTTGCTTGGCTATCATGACCTCGGGCGACGACTGAATCGACTTCGGGTCCTTTGTTATATGTTGTGCACATGCACCTTTACTAGGTGTCATTGCTGCTTTACCGGAGCTCGGCATTAGCTGAAGCTCGGTACTTATCAGAGCTCGGTATTTACCGAAACTTAACGGTGCTCAGGTTTTACCGGAGCTCGGCTTTATTACATCTTTCCCTTCTTGGGTACATTTTCCTCGAGCTCGGAATTTATTGGAGCTCGTCCTTTACCGGAGCTCGAAATTGGCCAGAACTTGGTATTTACCAGAGCTCGGTATTTACCGGAACTCGGAATTTACCGGAGTTCAGCATTTACCGGAGCTCGACATTTACCATAGCTTAGTGTTCACCAAAGCTTGGCTTTGGACCAGAGTTTTGGGTCTTACCATAGCCCAATATTTGCTGGAGCTCGGCTTTGACCGGAGCTCAGCATTTAACCGGTAGCTCGGGATTCACCGGAGCTCGGTTTTTACCAGAGCTCGGCTTTGACCGGAGCTCAGCATTTAACCGGTGCTCGGCTTTCACCGGAGCTTGGTTTTTGCCGAAGCTCAGTATTCATTCAAGCTCGATTTTTGCCGGAGCTTGGTTTTCATCGAAGCACGGTTTTCACCGGAGCTCAGTATTTACCGGAACTCGGTTATCACCGTAGCTCGGTATTTGCCAGAGCTCGGTATTTACCAGAGCTTGGTTTTCATCGGAGCACGGCATTTAACCGGTGCTCGGCTTTACCGGAACTCGGCTTTCACCGTAGCTCGGTATTTGCCAGAGCTCGGTATTTACCAGAGCTCGGTATTTACCAGAGCTCAGTTTTCACCGGAGCACGGCATTTAACCGGTGCTCGGCTTTCACCGGAGCTTGGTTTTTGCCGGAGCTCGGTATTTACCGGAGCTCGATTTTTGCCAGAGCTCGACTTTGACCGGAGCTCGGTATTTACATGAACTCGGCTTTCACCGGAGCTCGGTATTTTACCGGAGCTCGAGATTCACTAGGGCTCGATTTTTGCCAGAGCTCGGCTTTTGCCGGAGCTCGGTATTTACCAGAACTCTGCTTTCACCGGAGCTCGATTTTTGCCAGAGCTCGACTTTGACCGGAGCTCGGTATTTACCAGAACTCGGCTTTCACCGGAGCTCGGGATTCACTGGGGCTCGGTTTTCGCCAGAGCTCGGCTTTGACCGGAGCTCGGTATTTACCAGAGCTCAGTTTTCACTGGAGCACGACATTTAACCGGTGCTTGGCATTCACCGGAGCTCGATTTTTACCGAAGCTCAATTTTTGCCGAAGCTCGGTATTTACCGGAGCTACTTTACGATCTTGTTGCTCTACCAAGTGGTCATCTCGAGTTTTGTTGCAATCAAGTCGTTTACGATCTCGTTGCTTTCACTTTGCCGTCTCGGGGCTTGTGTGCAATCGAGTCACTTTATAACGCCACTTTTGTACTCAGTGCATTAGCCGAGTGTAGTCACGTCGGGCTTGCTTCCTTTGTACTTAGCGCATTATTTTCTTAGAATAATCGCATCTAGGTGTGCCAACACAACCTCGAACGTCGGGACTTCAAACTTTATGTTCGTTGCACCCTTTTTTAACGTCAGGACAATTTTGAATCTATCCTCGTACATCGGGATCGCGTAGATCGCTTCACCCTTTACTGACGTCGGGATAATTTTGAATCCTCGTACGCTGGGATCGCGTACACCGCTCACCCTTGACGATGTCAGGATAAACTTCTGAACCTCCTACGTCGGGATTGCGTACACCGCTTCACCCTTGACGACGTCGGGATAAACTTCTGAACCTTGTACGTCGGGATTGCGTACACCGCTTCACTCTTGACGTCGGGATTTTGAACCTCGTACGTCGGGATCGCGTACACCGCTTCATCCTTGACGTCGGGATTTTGAACCTCGTACGTCATGATCGCGTACACTGCTTCATCTTTGACGTTAGGATTAATGTGAACCTCGTACGTCGGGATTGTGTATTACACTTCACCGTTTATTGACGTCGGGATAAACTTTTGAACCTTGTACGTCGGGATTGCGTATACCGCTTTACTTTTGATGTCGGGATTTTGAACCTCGTACATCGGGATCGCGTACACCGCTTCATCCTTGACGTCGGGATATTGAACCTCGTACGTCAGAATCGCGTACACCGCTTCACCTTTGACGTTGGGACTTTAGACCTCGTACGTTGGGGTCGCGTACCACGCTTCACCCTTGACGTCGGGATTTTGTACCTCGTACGTCGGGATCGCGTACACCGCTTCACCCTTGACGTTAGGATTTTGTACCTCATACGTCGGGATCGCGTACACCGCTTCACCCTTGACGTCGGGATTTTGTACCTCATACGTCGGGATCGCGTACACCGCTTCACCCTTGACATCGGGACTTTGGACCTCGTACGTCGGATCGCGTACACCGCTTCACCCTTGACGTTGGGACTTTGGACCTCGTACGTTGGGACTTTGGACCTCGTACGTTGGGATCGCGTACCACGCTTCACTCTTGACGTCGGGATTTTGTACCTTATACGTCGGGATCGCATACACCGCTTCACCCTTGACGTCGGGATCTCGGTATCATGGTGGTTATCAATGATAACTTTGTGCCTTTGACTTAATCTTATTGGTCTTCAATTTTCATCGGATTTTTATTCTCGAATGATAAATTGATAAACTCCATGTCAGTGTTTCTCACGTGACAATTTTCAAAAAGATGTTAGGCACAATAAATTAAAATTATTAAATGACTGGAAAAATCTACTTCATGTCAAATAATAATTATAAATGATAAAATTAATTAAAGAAAACACGTCAATCTCACGCACCTGAGTAACTTATAGCATTGTTCCCACGTGGTGACAATATATGGCAAAACCTTAGCCAAGTGGGATCACATTTTCCTTAGGTCTTTGACTTCCCTTTATATAAGGCTTAATTTTTCTTTTTTTTTTTGTTTTCCAAGGTATCCACCGGAGCGATTCCGATGACTAACCCCCCGCCGGTTTGTGCGTGCACCTCAAGAGTGGGACGGTTAGCCAAGGTCCTCTCTGCATACACACCGCTATAAGGCTCTATAAGGCTCAATTTAATAGCCACGGGAGTTAACAAGAATACGTTGCTGCCTTGGCCTTAGGCTTCGCAGTGAACTTGGATGCTATTCCTTAGGCTTCTTTTTTTTATTATTATTTTATTCCAGGCCCATTATATGAAAACCCTTAGTTAGGCCCATGACTTGGACACCTAGTGTAGTAAGTACTCATCCACATTAGTCGCTACTGCAACTTCTTTTTCTTCATTTATTATTATTATCTTTGGTTTGGGCCCTGTTTTCCTAACTTCACCAAAGTACCGCCTGGAACCTTCCTCTCAGTGGGGGCATAACATCGGGCTACAATTTAGGTGACTTAAGCAACTGGGAGGGTGCACAATCTATTGCACGCCTTCACGTCCTTGTTTAGATGCTCTGAGCACTACCATGGGCCGTCCCTACACGTCACGTTTTCAGCAGATGCATAGTGGCACAACTTTCGAGTTCCCGAAGTAGTTATCCCCTAATTAGGCTCCATTATGCTATGAACGTTAACGACCTTCCTAAACTGTCGGCATTTTTGGAAAACAGATTATTCCTCACCCCCATTACGGCACGCCATGTCAACTGCTCCAATTTCTACGGTTTCGTTTTCTGAAATTTTTCTTTCTTAGTAACCAGTTTTTGTTGAGTACCACTGCTCATCTTTGCCATCAGTTCGACGACGACTCCATCAGAGGCGGTGCTTATCTGATCCGCCGATAACTTGCGATGGTTTACTGCGACTTTTAACCTCCGAGTGGCTTTGAGGCTCATGCTGGAAATTCTCTTTCGAAACACATCCTCAACGTCGAAGACCACCATGAGGTCATCGTCCAACATCGGGAAGACGATATCGGAGATCAGAACCGATTCGTGCTGGAAGACCAGCAGCCTCAACTACGAGGTGGCTCCTCTTGAGAGTGCAGCGAAGGTGTTGAAGAAATGCCACGGGGAAGTGTCATCGATGACGGAGGCTCTGATGAAGACACGGTCGGCGAGCTCGGCGATGGATGTAATCATCTCTTCCATGAGGAATGCGTCTCCCATGTACATTATCTCCATATCCTGCCTTTGGTCTTCTGTCTTAGTCCGGCCAGTGGTGTGAAAACCATCGATGGCGGATACTCGACAACCGACAAGGATTTGTTCTTCAATCCGAAATCGTTCTCTTCGGTTTCGATTCAGAACTGTTTTTCTCGATTCAGAACCGTTTTCACCGATTCGAGACCGTTCAATTCGAAATTTTTTCCTTGGATAGTGACGAAAATCGACGTGGCTGTGTTGTTCGATGGCTTTTAACCGGGCTTTTCCTCAAGGGATTTGCTCCGGTAATCCTCGACATCAAATTTTTTCCGGATCAAACATGAAAATAAAACCATAATTGGCAGCTTTGTTGTGATCGAAAAACAATAATAATTAAATAGAGAAAATGAAATATCTCACGGAAAATTTTCGGATGGATAGGAGTCCCCGGCAACGGCGCCAATGTTCCGTACCTTTGATTCGGTATGAACTGTCGCCGGTCTCTGACTCCACGCGCCACCGCTCCTCTCCGTGGACTCCCTCGCTCCATGCTCCCCTCCCAGCGAAAGGGAGGGGTTTCCCTGCAAGGACTCCGATGCCTAAGTCAGTTCGGGTCTTAATATGGGAACTTAGTTGAATTGCTTACCTAAGCAGTGGAATGACCCCCTTTATATAGACACTTAGCATAACTGCTTTTGGAGTGATTCTAGGAGATGATGAAAGTGGGTGGTTTGACTCCATCCTATCCCATCAATCCACTACTCCTTTTATTGTGTAACCATTATCCCATTAGCTTAATGCTTAGTCAATAGACCTTATCCTCTTAGGGTTGGCCTTGTCTCTTGGTTTGAGCTCCAAATTTGGGCCTCATCCATTTAGTCATTGTTGGGCCTTAGTGTAACACCCTACTAGATAGCCCTTAGTGCTATAGTCATTTAGGGTCATTTCATAAGGGTTACCTCCTGTTATCATACTCATACTGGTTTTTAAAATACTTGTACGCGGAAAATACATGGGAGAATTTTTTCGAAAATCGTTTGCGGTGTATAAACATAAGGGCATTGCGTATAATATAACGATAATACATGACACATGAAGTAGTCTGAATAATAACTCGTATAATAAATAGAAATAACAAACATAATCTCCCCAAACATACAATCAAGAAGGTAAATAATAATAATAGGTGTCATCCCATGAGCCTAAAACTGAGACCCATGAGACTCCACGAATACAAACCATAACTGAAAAATAAATACCGGCTAACATATGTCCGGGCTCAAAGTAAATACAAGTGAATGCTAACATGTGAAGTAAACATAATCCATAACGTATAGATGGGAAATAATAAGTCTAAAGATGAAAAACTGTAAAGAACTAAAGCTGCGCGGGCTCCTCATCCGCTCCTGTGTCCTGTGGAATCTCATCATCTAAAATGGGGGGAAAACGAGGGGTGAGTACTGGGAAGTAACTCAGTAGGGGAGCCGCTCCGGGTTTATTAATAAAATAAGTGTGGTATGAGTGCATTCAGTTTTCAGTTATAAGTTCTAAAATCATCTTTCCCAGAACGACCTTCCTAAGTGCCTCTTGTTCATTTTATATCATATGCATACGTAATATATATCATTATATAATCCTTGTGTGTGCTCTATGTGCCATTTAGTCATATAAGGGAACTTAGTCAATCATTACTCTATGTCACAGTAACCTTTAAAACTTAGACTTAAAATCTAACTTTACTTTACTCTCTTATACACTTTTCTCTTTTGGCCTGCCCACCCTCTGAACCTTTTCCTCCACATCACCGACCCCTAGGCATGAGCTCATCCTAAACTATATTGGGGAGAGGGGGTATTCACCTTCCTTCAGTGATAGAGTTGCATGTCGAGGTTGCCACACCTCCCTCAGCAACAACTACCACATGTCGAAGGTTACATGTGTTTTACTTTAATCTTGAACTTTAACTTTTTCACCTTCCCTCAGTAATGGAGTTGCATGTTGAGGTTTAACTCACCTCCCTCAGCCACAACCATCACATGTCGAAGGCTACTTATAACACATACTCATTTACATAGTCATGCATAATCATAAAGCATAAGGTCATATAGTTCACTTAGACATCACATAACATCCTAACATTCATTAAACCACATATTTATAGCATACAATGCATAATTAACTCATATATATCAGTTACATAAGTTGTAGAACGCATTAGGGTGCATAAAAGGTCAAGACAATTTATTTTCGCACAAACAGCACTGTTGTAATCGATTACACGGGTTGGTAATCGATTACTGTAATCGATTACACAGCTTTGTAATCGATTAACAGAGAACAGTGTTTTCTCGCGATTGGGATTTCAGGCATCGTAATCGATTACGAAGTCGTGTAATCGATTACGAAGTCGTAAAATACGATTCTTGGGTTTCCAAAACACGTTTTTCAATAGCCATTGGCCAAAATATGAACCTAACATCGTCCCAATCGGTAGAAAACGTTGCCATACCAATTCCAATCATGAAAATACGTTTAAATCACTTTCCAATCCATAAAACCCCTTTCTTTTTCAAAACAAATTTCATAAATCAACCATTTCATGAACCTAATGGGAAAAACAACGAACAACATCGAAACTTCAACAATTCATCAATATACTTGAAATTTCATAACAATTATAATGACTAACCCCTACCTCTTGAAGACAACTCTTGCTCTAGACGGAATCCTAGTTTCACGAACGACCCGACTCCAACGATGACCCTTTTCGGAGGAAAGCAACCGGTAGAAACGTCCGGCTTGGTGAGAGGATCAATAATATGTAATTATCTTTGAGGTTGAGTGAGTATTTGTGGGTGTTTCTTGGCGTGGAATGGCTATGGCTATGAGGGTTCTTGAGAGAGAAATAATGGAGGCTCTTGGATGGAGAGGGAGAGTGTTTCTGACCAAATGAGCTGGAAAAATAGGGTTTATCTTTTTATATTCTGAGCTACTAGGGTTTAAGAGTCATCGTGGGGCCCACCCGTTACTTAAAACATCCGAAAAACTCATTCTGCGCGCAGTGTAATCGATTACTTCGAGCTTGTAATCGATTACAGGCCTTCGAAAAAGCCCAATTCTGAAACTTAACCTGCTGTAATTGATTACCAAGGAGCTGTAATCGATTACTTTAATCAATTACTGGGCGCGAAAAATGCCCCAAAACACTTCTAAAGTGTCTCAACTCATATAATAACATCCATACACCAATTATGACTTAATATAACATCAAAGCACACATAAATACACATAAATACTCATAAGAACACATAGCATAGATACTTTAATCCAGGGGAAACATATTCACTCAAATCCAATTAAGTTCCAATTAAAGTCCATTACCCTTAATTTCCTTTAATTAGGACCTAATAAAGTTCGGGGTGTTACACTTAGTGGGCCATATTTCAGGTTGAGAACAGGTAGTTATTTTTTCAATTATAGAATTTAAAAATTAAATAAATAAATAAATATAAAACATAACTACTTCTATTTACATATTATTTTTTGACTATTTTTTTTCATTTTATATAAAAAATTAAAAAAAATAAACAATATGAATCGATAATAAAAATGCGGCTTGGCGGGCACGGAGTGCCCGACAAGACGCTAGTCTTTATAAATAGTATAGATATAAATTAAAAGAGTTTAATCGTGATTCACAAAATGGTTACATAAGTAAAAAGTAAATTTTTTTTTTTAAAATAGTGGATTCAAATGTTAAATTTATTTACTTACTTGGCAATATGTTATTGGACTACATTGTCACTAAATTGAAAAAATAACTACCTAAATGAGTATGAACAACAAAAGGTAGTTATTTTTTTCAATCCTCATTATATATAGTACTAGCACCTTGTCGGGCACTTCGTGCTCGTCAAGCCGCATATTTTTTTTTTGTGAAGTTATATTTATTTTTTTAATTTTTGATAAAGATGGATAAAAAATAACATAAAAAATGTAGAGGTGAAAAAAAATAGAGATAATTATCTTTTATTTTATCATTTTTTAGTTTTAATTCTATAATTGAAAAAATAACTATCAAAATGAATGTAGACACCAAAATAATAATTATATTTTCAATTCCCTTTATATATAGTATAAATAAATTATTGTGTAACCAAACAAATCAATATAATTTATTTACTAATCTATCATGATTACCTTATAACAAATGCACAATAATAACTCGGGGTGAGAGGGAAACGTTGCTCCGATCCTACATTAGCTATTAGTTTGTTGTAAATTTTTTGTCACATTACCACTACTGTGATATCAGTAGCACCTAAGAGTAATTCTTAAAATTATATATATAAATTAGTTTCTTAAAATTTGTAAGTTTTTAATTGCTGCTTAATATTTTGAAAATAGTGGACAAAAGATGATATGCCAACAAGTTGTGATAGATTAATATTTTCATATATAATCGAAAGATTAATGCTTTCATAGGTTAGTCCTTGAGAGATCTGTCGTTAATATGTGATACCTCAATAATTAATTATTATTATTACTAATGAGCTCCGATAATGTTAACAAAATACATCATTTTAAGAATTTAAATTTTAGGGTAAATTATATTCATCTCCCCAAGATTCGGTGAAATTATATTTGCCTCTCCTTTATTTTCAAAACCTTACACACAGATCCCTTAAACTTATAAATATTACACTAACCTCCTCTAACAATGATTAGTTATCAGTTAAATTAATAATTATTATGATATATGAATTATAAATGTCTTTTAACTACATATTTGTAATAATATATAGAGACCTCTGTGAAGTCAAAATGATCGAATGTTCCATTATATATATTAAAACTTATTTCTCTTATTTCTTTTCATACTTAGTTTTATTACTCGTTACACGATCATTTGCTCATTTTAATTTTAAAAGAGTGTATATTATTTATAAATATATCATTAAAAGTCATGTATCTCTAATATATCATAAAAACTACTAGTTTTACTAACAATTAATCATTGTCAGGGGAGGTGAGTGTAATTTTTATAAGTTCAGGAGGTCTGTGTGTAATGTTTTAAAAATAGAATGGGGCAGGTGTAATTTCACCAAATCTCAGGGGAGGGGAGGTAAGTATAATTTATCCTAAATTTTATGGCTGCATTTGTTTTTTCTAACTTTGGGGTCAGAGTCAGGAAGTCAGTGAAAAACTGACTCTGTCAAGTGTTTGGTGTGAGAGTCACATTAACTCAGTGAACAGAGTCATAGTGGCTCAGTGAACAAAATTGTTAACTTTTTGTTCACTCCAATTTTAGAGTCACTGTCTGTTGTAGGGAGTCACTATGTGTTGGTAGGGATGCACAAATTAAATATGTGAGAATGTGTTCGGAGTCAATTTTGGAGTCACTATAAGTCTGACTCTTGTGACACTGACTCTATAACTCCCTTGACTCTGGCTCTAGAGTCACTGAAAACAAACACTGCCTATATATATATATATATATATATATATATATATATATATATATTGAGTTGTACATTATACATCATTTTGCATTCAATGGTATGTAATAATAAAAACTAGGTAACAGAACTATTTCTCTTTTAATTTAAGAAATAGTTGCTAGCGAATTTAACTTTGTGAGACTAATTTTGTTAACATTTTTTAAGTAAGAGTAATACTATATGTACATTATAAAATCAGTTATCATATGTAATAATTTAAGTTTTTAAAACTATTAATTCAACTTTTAAAATGTTGGACGATTAATATTTAATATTAAAAGTTGGATTAATAGTTTTAAAAAGTTTAATCATTACGTATGATGATCGAAAATGATAAATTTTACTATGTATAAAAAATATTTCTCTCTAAATAAACCAAGAGTATGCAACATATTTTAAGTACAAGGAGTTGTGAACTTTGATAAATATATTGTCAAGTTGCAAACATATTCATCAAAGTTGTTAATATTTAAATATGATAAAAAATGGGTAGAAGAATACTATGTCATGTACATTTAATATTTTCTTTAAGTACTAGTTTATTGCCAGGTTGATCATTTAACTATAAAGATAGTAGTTTTCCTAGTCAACAATTATAACAACTTTTACTCAAAAATCTACTTAACAAAAGATGATCCATAAAAGAAAGGAATACAAATAAATAAATAAATAAATAGAAGTTATGTAGTTAATACTCTCAATAATTTATTATAATTAAGAAACAGTTAAAAATCTGCATCTCTGAAATTAAGACCTGGGAAGCATGACATGGCTAATATTGGGATCTCTCCCAGCCTTCCATCTCTTAAACTGTTTTGAGGCAGCTTTCAGTGCCTTGGCCCATCCCTGGGTAATAATAGCAATTACCAATTACAATTTATTAGTTATTAGCAGTATATATATATATATATAATTAACATATTATCTGAAATGATTATCTAACAATTTCAACAAGAATAGAGTATATTGAAATCGAATATTTCAAAAATTTCAAATAGTTTAATTTTTTTTACACAAATAGTTTAATTTTAAGAAATATTTTTTATACACTACAAAATCAGTCACCATATATAATTAATTCAACATTTTAAAAATTGTATTAATAGTTTTAGAAAGTTAAATTATTATATATGAGAACCGATAGTAACTAATTTTATAATTAAATGTAATATTTCCTTTAATTTTAATGCAACTAAAGTGATTTTCTTTATTTGGTTAACAACATAAATTACCATTGACATTTTCATAAACTGCACTCTACTTCTCTACTTCATTCTTATAAAAAAACATTCACTTCATCCCATTAAATTTAAATAACTAAAGAAATTATTATTTGATGTAATACTTTTACTTTTATATTTACAGGAAATAAAGTAATATATTTTTTAAATTTAATATTTGATTAAATTAATAAATGAATACTTAAAATTAAAGTAAATAATGATTCAATAAATATTAAACTGAAATAAATAATATATTGATGTTAATTATAGTTTAAAATAATAAAAAATTTAATATCATTCAAATATATTTTTATTTCCTACAAAATGATAAGTATCACTTTTCAAAATTAAATTTTATATTAAGATTAAATTAATGAATAACCTACAAAACAATAAAATATGTTTTATTTTACATCTAACAATAGCCATCAATTAGGTACAACAAGTGGTGGAACCTATATGCAATATTTTTTTTTTAGAAATAGTTTTTTATACATCACAAACATTCATTATCGACTACTGTATGAAATAATTTAACTTGATAAGACTATTAGTTTAACTTTTAATATTATACATTAATTCAACATTTTAAAAGTTAGATTAATAGTTTTAAAAAGTTGAATTATTAATATGATCGGGGGCTAATATTATGACACTAATGTTGTGTACAATAAAAATCTATCAACAAAAATGCATCCAACTAATATCTAACATATACTGTATATCATATGTAACGTGTGTCATACGTCACATTACGTATGATGATATATATCACGTATGACACTAGTTTGATGCATTTTTATTGTACAACAAACATTTTTCAATAAAAATTGTATCGTACTTGTACAATAATTATATCTACTATTTGATTGCATTAGTTTGAACTCGTTAATACAATCTATCCGTGGACATAATTTTTATACAATTTTCATTATATCCATAATATTTCTCCGTTAAAGTGTACATGTAATTTTATTTATTTATTTGTTTTTCTTTCAAATATCCATATTCAGATAACTTAACATTCTTTAAACTTCCATAAAACAGAACAGAAACATAGGACACACTACCCAGAAACGAAAAAGAAACACAAAAAATAAATAAATAAAGTGAAAGAAACTTATTACCTTGTTGATGATGGGATTACACGCTCCCTTGATCCTCCTCCGAGGTGTAGGGGACAAATCAGAAGCCATATTTTTGGTCTTACTCTGTTTTTTGAAGAAATCAAGGTTAAGCTTGAAAGCAGAGGAGGCAGTAGTAGTGATGAACTTCTTCTTCTTCCTTAGCTTAGAACCTTCTTGTTCCTTGTTCTTAGCACCAAACAATTCCAAACCCATCATCATTTCATCATGAAAAGAGAGATTATTCCTGGGAGTTCTAATGGGCACCAAAGGGGACCAGATTGTGCTCTGAGAGTAGTCAAAGTCATAGGCAGAGTTGTCTGGAAACTTGCACAGAAGCTCAATAGACATCAATGGCTCCAAATACTCAACCACTTTTGTTGTTTTCAGTATTAGTGCCCGATCCTCTCTTTCTTCTTCTTCGACTATCTCTCTGTGATGTGTTTGTTCTTCTTTGTGTATAGTCATGTGCTTCTTTTGAGATCCCATATTCAATTCGCTTGTTCTCTCTGAACACCTTGTTGTTCTGTGTGTACTATGCCTTGTAACGGGACAGGACTATGAGGAACAAAGAGTGAGAAACTAGCCGTTGGAATATTTGTCTCTTTTTTCTTTGAATAGAAATAAATAATTGTCTCTATTATACTAAAGGGTCGAAATATAATAAGGGTTTTGGTAGGACAATTAAGGATATTAAAAAAATATAAGATTTTAAAAAAATGAAAAAAATGAGTTTTGCTAGAAGTACAAAATTATATTAGCCAAAAATAGAAATTTGAACCAAATTATTCCGCCTATTAAAAATACACTTATGGTTAAAAATACTATTTGAGTCATAAAGTGTTAAAGTAAGTTTTATTTTTCTATTTTGGATGAAAAAATATTATTTTTCAAGCATTTGTGGAAACAAATTATAGTAAATCTATTACATAGAAAATATTAAAATGTATGTTTTCAAAATAAATTTTTTCTATTTTGTTATCCTAATAAGCGAGCTTACAGTACTTTGTTAGCAAAACTTAAAGTAAATAATTGAAATAGTACTCGTCCATTTAATAATAATAGTCATTTTAATTTTTTTATGCATTAAAAAATTAATATATATATATAAATATATTTTATATTTAAATATGTTAATTTTTCCAATGTAATAAAAAAATTAAAATAATTATTATCATAAAATAAAGAAAATACTTTTGAAATTACTATGTTTGTAATCAGTATGAACTTAAGTCATCTTACATTTTACCGAGAACTCATCAGTAGACAAATTCACCATCCAAATTTCTTATTCATTTTCTTATAAATATTTTATTATTTGAGTAACTACTAATTTAATCTCTAAAAGATATATAATAAAATAAATTAACTCTTCAGAATTTAAAAATTCTTTCTTAGAGCATTTTTTTTTTTGGTGAACTCTTAGAGCATCTTTAACGGTGTGTTTTAGAGCGTCTCAATCCCACAATACTGTTAACATAGAAAGTCCTATCACTAAGATTGAACAAATTTTTGGACATGT
The DNA here is from genome assembly GCA_013621005.1 of Aeschynomene evenia. Taxonomy (NCBI): domain Eukaryota; kingdom Viridiplantae; phylum Streptophyta; class Magnoliopsida; order Fabales; family Fabaceae; genus Aeschynomene; species Aeschynomene evenia. Next base: position 20,747,395 of record CM024265.1, on the reverse strand, counting down.
CCGTCTATCCAGTGGACAGTCCCAAAACCAAAACAATAATAATATTTGTACATACATTTTCTTTTACATACATTCTCCACCTACTTTATTATCTTTGAATTTTAATGTGACATCACTCCACCACTTATACTTCATTTTTCCATCATTGGATCAAAACTTATGTATGCTATACATATCATTTGATATGTACGAATAGCACAACTCAAACCAAAAAGAGCTCCCAAACATTATAATTTTATATAATATAATATTAATAATAATTGTTGTTATTAGTAAAAAGTATGTATATATATTGCATTTTAAAATTTTGGCAGATAAAAAAATTAGTCATTGTAAATTTGATTATTATGAATAATAATAATATTATTTTATTCATAGTTTAGTCTATAAATACTATATTTTCGTCATATATATTTTCAGAAATTGATCTCTTTCATTTTCAATATTATTCATTTATTCTCTCTATCTTGAATCTCCCCCATCATTCTTTTGTATAAAAAAATAGATCTAAAACAATCAATTTAAATTATTTTCTCACTTACATATAAAATTCTAGCTCTCCACTAATTCCAAATAATCAAAACCCACAATCTTCAAATGTCAACCTTCAACTTCCAAATTTTTTGATAAATCCAAACATTCAAAATTCAAATAATTAAGCTCCAGTTTTTTTATTTTCTTTTTTTCTAAACAATCAAACTCCACAAAAATTTCAATTTCCATTTCACCTAGTTTTAATCAAATACTTGAAAGTACGTACATGTGCACCATTTTTCTCTTTCAAACCCAATTTGGCAACTCAGGGTCAAGATTTGTTAATATTGGGGACTCATCTGACTCATCTCCTCAGACATCCATAGAGATAACTATGGGTTCTCACTTTTCAATATTTTCTAGTCACAATGGACTAGAGGTTATTGATCTCAATGATGAGGAAACTGATTTTGGTGGAAAAGAACGTAAGACAATTAATGTGGCTATGGAAAGAAGATAAGTTGCAAATCAATGCATGGTTAAATGTGTCAATGGGTGTTGTGGTTGTCGGTTGATACAGACCAAGTTGATGGAACATTTGGAATTGAATCCGTGATTATTGTGAGAAAAGTAACCCCGACTCCATCAAAAGAGGTGTTGTTGCGATGAAGAAATTATGTAACTTCATTAATAAATATGCTCAACAATTTGGTGGTTTTATGATTGTGGAAAGGTACCAGCCTTGTAACATTGAAGAGTGAGCGAGAGAGAAAGGAAGAAAGAAAGCGTATTGCTCTATTTGGAATTGAAGATGAAGAAATGCTTACAAAGTGCAGATGTGAATCTTTTTCAAACACAGCTGAGAAGACTCTATATATATAGACATGAAAGGAATGAAAACCAGAGTAACTAACTAAACTACTTTACCTGAATTAACAGAACTTATCTAGAAAACTATACAAAAGCTATCTTAAGTAACACCCCCCCCCTCTCAAACATGTGCTTTCTGGAGCCTGAAAATTTATTAAGCCAAGTTTGGAAACATTAGATGAAAACTGAGCTGGAACAAGAGCCTTAATGAGAATATCCGCTGCTTGATCATTTGAAGAAATAGGAAGAAGATGAATGATTCCTTCCTGGAGTTTCTCCCTAACAAGGTGACAGTCGATTTCTATGTGTTTCGTTCGCTCATGAAACACTAGATTCGAAGCTATATGGCGAGCAGACTGGTTGTCACAGAAAATGGCGATGGGCTTCGAGATAACAAAGTGAAAATCACGAAGAAGATATAAGATCCACTGACCTTCACACACAGTATGAGCCAAGGCTCGGTACTCCGCCTCAGAAGAGGACCTAGCAACCATGGATTGTTTTTTACTTTTCCACGAAATTAGAGATGTGCCAAGGAAGAAGCAATAGCCAGTGGTTGATCGTCGAGAATCTGAGCAGGAAGCCCAATCTAAAACAGTGTAAGCGGAAATCTCTAATGATGTTGTGGCAGAGAAGAAAAGACCAGTAGCAGGGGAGTTTTTGAGGTATTTAAGAACACGGTAGCCTGCTTGAAGATGAGAAGTGGTTGGCTTGTCCATAAATTGGCTCAACTTGCTGACAGTGAACGATATATCAGGGCGAGTGTGAGTTAGGTAGATTCGTCGATCAATAAGTCTCCTGTATGTAGTAGGATCAGACAATGGAGTTCCCGAATCATGAGCCAATTTTGTGTTGTAGTCAATTGGTGTTGAAACTGGTTTTGCTCCTAAGAGACCAGCATCAGCAATCAAGTCAAACGTATATTTCCTTTGATATAAGGCAATTCCTTTGGATGTGCAAGCCAATTCCATGCCAAGAAAGAATCTAGGATAGCCAAGATCTTTAATGGTGAAGGTTGAGTGAAGGAGTTGTTTGACACGTTGAATTTCTTGCATATTATTTCCAGCCAAGAGTAAATCATCTACATAGACAAGAATAGCAGTAAATGAATTGGTAGAAACACGAGTAAATAAAGAGTAGTCAGATTTGGATTGAGAGTACCCGTGCTTGATAAGGAAAGATGTGAGTTTTAAATTCCATTGGCGGCTAGCTTGCTTTAGCCCATAAATTGATTTATTGAGCTTGCATACTTGACTGGAAAAAGGCAGAGTCAATCCCTTGGGAGGTTTCATATATACTTCCTCAAGTAAATCTCCATGTAGAAATGCAGTATTGATATCTAGTTGTTGAAGATACCAAGATTGGGAAGCTGCAAGAGCTAAGAAGAGACAAAGAGTGGTGATTTTGACTACAGGACTAAAAGTATCCATGTAATCAATGCCCTTAGTTTGTTTGAATCCTCGAGCAACAAGGCGGGCTTTATGTCTAGCAATTGTGCCATCCGGATTGTATTTTATTCTGAATAACCATTTGCATCCTATAGGTTTCTTGTGAGTAGGTAGATCAGTGAATGTTCGTGTATTATTGTTTTGTAAGGCACTGAGTTCAGCAATGATGGCAGACTGCCAAAAGGGATCTTTAATGGCTTCTTCATATGTTGCTGGTTCAGAATTGGCTGAAATGGCTAGGGAAAAGACAATTGTTTTGGTGAAAAAGATGTGTAAGAAATGTAATTAGAAATAGGATACCTGCAATTGGTTGAATTGATGGCACAATTGTTAGTTGCTGTTAACATACAATGATAGTCTGCTAAGTATGAATGTTGCCTTTTAATTCTGGCAGATCTACGAGGAGCAGTTGGGATGAAATTGATGTTATTATCAGATGTTGTAGATGGAGGAACAATATTATTTGTAGAAGTTGCAGTGGTACTTTGCTGATTATCAGGTAAGACAGAGGTTGGTTCTGTATTGAATGGAACAGTAGAAGGCAAAAAATCGAAGGCAATATCATATGCAAATAAATCTGGTGTAGTAGGTGCAGATGTTGTGATAGGGGTTGGAGGCTGTGATGATTGCTGATAAGGAAAGAAATTTTTAAAAAAGATGACATTTCCGGACAGAAATAATTCTTTGGATTTGATGTCAAACAAAACATATCCTTTAGTTCCTTCTTTGAAACCAAGGAAGACACATTTTCTTGATCGAGGATCCAATTTCTTTTTGTGATTTTGCAAAGTGGAGGCAAATGCCAAACAACCAAAAGCTTTCAAATTTGAAAAATCAGGAGGAGCATGATACATCTTTTCATAGGGAGTGTGATTCTGCAAAACAATACTTGGGACACGATTGATGAGATAAACTGAATGATGAACAGCATAGTGCCAAAAACAATGAGGAATGTTTGAGTGAAACAGAAGAGATCTAGTGACATTTAAAATATGCTGATGTTTTCTTTCAACTATGCCATTTCGTTGAGGTGTCTCAACACAAGATGTATGATGCAGAATACCCTTAGATTTGTAAAACTCATGCAGCAAGAACTCGGGACCATTATATGTTCTTATGCATTTTATAACTTTATGAAATTCAGTTTCAATTAGTTGAATAAAATGTTTGAGAATAGAAGAGGCTTCGGATTTAAATTTCATACAATAGATCCAAGTATATCTCGTCATGTCATCTACCAAGGTAAGAAAATAATGATGACCAGCAGTTGAAGGAATAGCTAAGGGACCCCATATATCACAATGAATCATATCAAAAGCAAAATCACATTTATTAATACTATTAGGGAAAGGTAACTTCTTATGTTTACTAAAATTACATGAATCACGTGGATTGTCAGCCTTATTACATGTAATGAAGGGAAATTGTTGCTGTAAAAGGAGCAACTTATTATGGGATAGATGTCCTAATCAAATATGCCATAAAGAATCATTGGCATTTTGTATAGTAAAAGTGTGAGACAGAGGTAAAGAAACAGCAGGAATAGTGAGCTTGAAGTCATTATTCATGATGTAGAGGTCATTGGTAGCTTTAACTTTTTCAATCATCTTTAATGTTGCAAGTTCCTGTATCTCACAAAAGAATTCTTGTGAAGCTAAATTTTAATTTTAAAGCAGTGGTTAGTTTTGACACAGATATTAAATTGAATTTAAAGGATGGAATATATAAGAAATTGGTGAGAAATATATCAGTAGTGAAAAATATGGATCCTGCAACAGTAGAGTGAGTGAAGGTGCCATCTGGAAGTTTAATCAAGACAGGATTAATGGCATGGTAAGTGTGATATGATTCAAGTGAGTAAGCTACATGATCTGTAGCACCACTATCAATAACCCATGATTTGTGTGAATATGTGGTCACAGATAGAATGTGAAAGATCTTAGTATACTTAGTATATGACATAATGGGAAGCAAACCTTGCTTGTCTGTGATATTTGTTTGCACAGGAACATTTTGAATTGTTGAATCTTGAGGTTGAAGTATAGCAAGAAGGGTCTGCCTTTGTGCTTGAGTTAAAGTGACAGAAGTTTGTTCTGAAATGACAGAGGAGTCTTGTGCTAAGTCTTCTTTGCTATCTTCTGATGTGAGATGATTTGAAGATCCTTGTCGTGCCTTGATATGAGGGGGATACCCATGTTTCTCCCAACAAGTGTCTGCTAGATGTCCCATCTTACCACAGTGTGTGCATTTTGGTCTACCACGTCCTCCTTGGAAGCGACCTCCAGACCCAGATCTGCCTCCTCTGCCTCGGCCACGACCACGGGTTGAGATATTTGTTGATGAAGCAAAGAGCAGTTTGGGTTTAGTAACTTCAACATGTAATTGTCTTTCTTGTTGATTTAGCATAGAAAAGGTAGAATCAAGAGCGGGTAAAGGTTTTAATAGCATAATTTGAGATTTAACTGTGGAGTAACTTTCATTGAGGCCACGAAGAAAACGAACAACTTGATCTTCTTAATGATATTGACGTATTTTGTGCAGGCCGCATGAACAAGAATCACTGCAGGCAACACAACTGGGAATTGGTCTGAAGTTATCCAATTCTTCCCAAATGGATTTAAGCTTTGTGAAGTATGAAGTAATGGTTGAATCTCCTTGTTTCAAAGAATATAATTTTTCAAGCAACTCAGCAACACGAAAGATGTCACCTTGGTGATAACAGTGTTGAAGAGTATTCCAGATCTCATAGGCATTGTTCATCCAAATAACACTTTGATAAATTTTAGGAGATAGAGATTGTGTTATCCAAGAAACGACATACGTATTGCAGCGATCCCAGATGGCAAAGAGAGAATCTTGATCTTGAGGCTTTGGTAAAGATCCATAAATGAATTGGAGCTTGTTCTTGCCTTTGAGAGCCAAGGACATAGCTCGGGACCAAGAATGATAATTGGTCGGAGTGAGGACAGTGGAGATCAATTAGGTGCCAGGATTCTCACTTGGATGTAGAAAAAATGGGTTGTTGGGATCATTTTGAGGAGGGATGTTGTTCTTGGAAATATTGGCTTGTAAGGTGGATAATTGGCTCAAAAGATTGGCCAAGGTTTGAGCATCAATGGATGCTGTGGGATTGGTTGGAGATGATGGTGTTAGGGATGTCATTCTGCAGCAAGCAAGTGTGTATCAAAGATGCCCTCTTCTACTGTGCTCCTAATACCATGTGGAAAGGTACCAGCCTTGTAACAGTGAAGAGTGAGCGAGAGAGAAAGGAAGAAAGAAAACGTATTGCTCTATTGGAATTGAAGATGAAGAAATGCTTACAAAGTGCAGATGTGAATCTTTTTCAAACACAGCTGAGAAGACTCTATATATATAGACATGAAAGGAATGAAAACCAGAGTAACTAACTAAACTACTTTACCTGAATTAACAGAACTTATCTAGAAAACTATACAAAAGCTATCTTAAGTAACAATGATCAAGCTTCCCGAAGCACAGAGAGTAGTTAAAACAAAAATGATATAATGAAATTGGCTCATAAACCTTTCGAAGTCACTAAGGGAAAGAAATGCAATTTTGTAAGAAACTAAAATGAGTTTCGAAAGGAACATAAATGGAGAGCACAATCAAATAAGAGTGGTGATTCAAAGAAAACAAAAATAAGCACTTTTGGAGCATACTCATCATCAACAAATTTAGAAACACCTGAAGTTGAAGAAATTGGTACAAAATCTTCAATTCGACGTCCACGAGGCACCATGGCATCATGAGGAAGGACAAAGAAAAATCCAAAACAAGAGTTTATTTAAAATAATATTTAACTATGTGATACATGAATATTGACAACTGCATATGGAGTTGGTGGAAAATGTTTGACAATTTCACATTAATTGTTAAATAATAAATTTCAATTATGTATATTTTATTTATGTAATATTTAATTTACTGTTTAATTATGTCATATTTATATTTTATATAATAATAAATTTATATTTTTAAAATATAATAAATATAGAATGTTTTTCATGATTCAAAAGTAGTCTATCGTGATCCACTTCCAAATTGATCAAAATTGATTGGGATTTTTCACAAGCTTCAGCCCAGTTAAAAAAAAAACATCTATGTAGCATTATATAGCAAAGAAATTAAAAACATCTATGGTGTATAACATATATATTATACACCATTTATTAGCTATTTTGACTGATGTTTTATTATATATATAATCATTATATATATATATATTCAGGGACAAATCTACAGGGGGCAGCAGGGTCCTTAGCCCCCAAGATTTTTTTTTAAAATTATTTATATATAATATTAGTATTTCACAATATATTATAGAAGGTCTAATAATAATGTTTTGTTTTGTTAGACATATTTAGGGTCATATAGTGTTTAATTCTTTTGATAGACATTTCATTTAAAATTTTGTTTTTTCTTTTTTTTTACTTGCATTAGCAATTAATCATTTTGTATATCATTATTAAATGTCAACTTGCATTAAACACAAACATGAAAATGTGAAAAATTGAATATAGTATTATAATTAATCTATTGATATGAATATATACTTTATTATTATTATATTATTTTTGGTAAATTTATTTGTCTACATTTAAATCAATAGATAAAATATTTTATTATTTTACTTTTCTTTGTTTAATATTTCTAACAATAAAAGTTTATACATTTATATACTAATTGAAAAAATAATAGAAGTAAAATTGAAGTCAAAAGTATATTTAAGTTAAAAAGATTTGAACGTTAAATAGAAATAAATGGTTAGTATTTTTAGTCTTATAAATTATTAAATTAAATATATTATTTTTATTTTATCATTTGATTTATTTTAAAATTATATAACATTATTTTTACAATATTCATCTAATAATAATTTGTATATTTTTTTATATTAATAAAAAATATTATGATTGAAAAAGATAAGTTTAAAAAATTCATATAAATTTAAAGAGAATTTTATTCGAATTTAATAAAAATATAATATAATTATTTAAAAAAAAATATTTAGTTGATATTTCAATCTATCATTTTTGGCCCCCCTTTGTTCTATTTCTGGATCCGTCCCTGTATATATTGTATACAATAAGTGATATATGTTGTGCACCATATATGATATACAATATATTTTATATTATATATGATGTGTATAATATATTAACTGTTTTGACTTATTTTTTATTGTACACACCAAATATTTCACATATATTATATGACACAAAAGTTGGGATTAAATTTCTTTCAGGAATGCTTCTCGAAGCTTAATCACCAAACTCCAAATTAAAGTGGACACGTAGATATTGATGGGTGTCATCTTGTTCATTCCTTGAGTGAAAATCAAGCAAAATGAAATTGCATCCTGAAGTAAGCTAAGAATATATTCGAGAGAACAAAGAACTTGCTCTGTTTTAGATATTCTATCCAAAAAAGAAATGCAATTCGCCACTAAACCTTTTATCCTTTTCATCAGATTGGTATTTTGCTTATCAGGCTATTACAAGGGGACACCAAAATACTAGCAATAATGTTTGATATACAATAATAAATCAGTCAATATAATTAACGAGTCTATTTTAACTTTATTTTTTATCCAAATAATTATTAAGATTGTAATAAACTGAAAAATTATGACCTAAAATCTCATTTATTTGATGGTTTAATTAATTTATCATCGTATATATAACATTTCTCAAATTAAGTGAAGATAGAATCAACCTTAGATTTTAGAGTTGTATCATTTCAACATATGTTCAATCCAAACATTTAAATATTATACTTGTAAACTATGTACGTCCTACTATTTTTTTTCTTTTAACTTATTCAATTTTATCATTTTGCTTATTTATTTTAGATGTCTACGTTCGTAAAAAATTATTTTTTTCTTTAAAAAATACATACCACTCACAATTTATTTATGAATAATGCTATACGTACATTATAAAATTAATCATTATATATAATAATTTAACATTTTAAAATTAGTAACTAAACTTTTAAAATGTTGGATTAATATATATATTAAAATTTAAATTAATAACTTTAAAAAATTAGATTATTGTATACGACGATTGATTTTCTCTTTATTTATTTATTTTTTCTTCTCAGCTTCTTCTTGTTAATCACTCTTTTCTCATCTAGGAATTAAAATATAACTCTACTAGATTTTATTCCTCATGATTTCTCGCTTTACGGCAGCCAACTATTTATACTGCATTCCTCTGCTCTTACTCTCTGCTAAACTTGTAATTAAAGTTCCAACCTCTTTGTTAGTAAAATGGATTCAAGAACTTATATCCTCAGAGCCAACATTGCAATAATTCTGTGCATCATAGTGCTACCCTCCACATTTTTCACTACAAGTGGTAAGGTTTCGTATGGTTTTTCCTTTTTCTTTTTCATGCTGGCATTAAAAATTCTTTCACCTAAACGCTTGAATTATTTGATCATAACTCATTAATAATTTTATATTTAATCAGGTCCTTTCATACTAATGTAACTTTTGAACTGAAGAATGCACGAACCATTCTGCCTTATGCTTAATTTTAATATTTTCTTTTAGAGCATTGCTCTGTATACAACAAAAAATCAGTCAAAACAGCCAATAATTTATGCACAACATATATAATATAAATTGCACAATAAATATTATATGACGTTCACATTATATATCGCATAATGTGCACAACATGTATTACATGTTGCAAAGAAAGACGATGATACAACATATGTTGTGCACCATATGTGATATACATTGTGCATTTTATATTATATATGTTGTGCACAACATATTGACAGTTTTGGCTGAATTTTTATTATGCACCAAGTATTTACTTTTTTTAATCACAATTGGGAGTTAAACTCCTAACCACTCGATTATAAGACTCTCTTTTTTGTTGTCTATGTTATCCTGAGTTTCTTCCCAACTAATCTATTGTCTCATACCGCGTATTTGAGAATGACCGTTGAGACTCCCAATAAGAAATTTTTCTATCCACAAAGCTAGAACTCAAAACCTTACTTAATCAACAACAAACTGCTTACCACTCGTGTCAACTTTGATTCTCATTGATAATTTTATATTCGTTACTACAAAACTCCAACTTGTTTTGCTAAAACTGTGTAGATGGAAGAGCTTTAGAGGGTGGTCACAGGATCCATAGTAGAAGCAGCTCGTCCGTGAAATCTCTAAACCGTGTCTCCTCATCATCATATGGCTCTCCTTTCACTTCACTTGCACCACAGCCAAGCATAAGCACTCCCTCCCTCCCATCATATTCTCCAAAGCATCCACCACCAAAGACTAATGTCCCAAATCCAAATCCAAATCCACCACCACAAGTAGTGTACCTCCCACCAATTGTATACCCACCACCACCGGCATCGTCGACTTCTCCACCACCATCCCCACATCATAAAAAGGAACCAGAGTATGGGGTTTGGTGCGTGGCGAAGCCGACGGTGCCGGAGCAGATAATTCAGGTGGCGATGGACTATGCGTGTGGGCTAGGCAGTGCAGATTGCAAAGCGATTCAGCCGAATGGGTCCTGCTACTTCCCCAACACTATGCTGGCACATGCTTCTTTTGCCTTCAATAGCTATTGGCAGAACTCTAAGATTGCTGGCGGTACCTGCGATTTTGGCGGAACTGCTATGCTTGTAACAGTTGATCCAAGTAAGTCCATCTCCCATCCATGCAAATTCATTCCAACATCTTAGAAATATGATATGATAAAAAAATAAAGGAAAAAATTTAAAAATATATTAATAGCATGTAATTAGAATTTAGTAATATTTTTTTCCTTAACTACGTTTTAAAATATGGTTAAATGGATTTTTTAATAAAAATTAGTAATGGAGACTCACTTAAAAAATTTAAAATTATAAGGACTCACTTCTCACTTCTAGAAAAATGTTAAATAATTACATATATGTATTAGCTGTGAATTTAGCTGTGAATTATTGAAAAATTAAAATATTTGAAAATTTGCTGCGTATAGCAAATTTCACAACTTACTTTCCCTCCAAAAGTTGGAAAATTTTACCTTTAAATATAATTAGTGTTAGATTTAAATTTTTAAACTATAAAGGCTGAATTGAAAATTTGATAAAACTATAAAAATATGTAGTATAGTCTTTACAAAATTACCCTTTACATAACAAAATAAATATAACATATCAAGATAATAAGTGAGATCATAAATAATTTTATAAAGATTCTCATGACATGAGAATAAACTTACCCATAGTTTAGGGTGAACATGAAAAAATGAGGAAAAAAGTTTCCTAAAAATGCAAATTTTCCAGAAATCTTGCATCATTCTCCGATCAAATACTCCTATAAGTGTATCGGGAAATTTCTTTTGCATCCAATTAGGAATTTATTATGCGCATTTTATTAAAGAATAATAATTAAAGAAAGGATTACTTCATGAAAAAAAAAATTAGTTACTAAAAGAAAACTCTAAATTTATAAATTATTTTTAAAATTAAAATAAGTTAATCTGAAGAGAAACTCACACTCAATACTCTAAATATATTGACCTTTTACTTTCTTCTTGTTCATTATTTTTCACAGGCTATGGTAAATGCAATTTCGTGTTGACGTAGCTTATCATTTACAAGATGACTCTCTTTGGAGGCTTGTACAACATTTTATCTATTTGAATTTATATTAATAATCATTTTAAATTTATTAATATATTGAAAATTCAATATATCTGAATACAATTGAGTTTAGATAAATTGATTTTTTAATGTATTAAAAAAGTTAAAATGATTAGTAATATTATAAAATAGAGGGAAAAGTGAAATATCTCTCCATTGGTATATGTAACAAGGACTCATCCTAATGAATAGTTTTGGACTTTGATTTTCTTGCAATGAAAGTTTAATAATAATGGATGTGATATAATAAAAATATGTCAAACTAGTATCCAATGTATGTCATACATAATACGGAATGTGTGTTATACGTATGTGTGTTATACATACAGTACACATTATGTATTATATATAGCATACGTTGAATACTAGTTGGCCGTATTTCTAATGTTCGGAAGTTTAAGTACATTTAACTTTTAACAAGATAGTACAGAAACTTATTATTGAGGGTAGTAGATGTGAATGACATGAGGGGCTTTATGCAAAAAAAAAAAAAAAAAAAAAAAAAAAAAAAAAAATCTCATCAGCCAAACAAAAAGTATTTGGATGAGATCTACTAAAAGTATCTCTAATCTATATTGGAAAAATGAAGTGCAAAAAAAAGCAAAGATAATTGTATCAGGAAATTGTTTATTATTGTTATTTTTATTGATTGAATTCTCCCTAAAACATTGCTGGAGCTAGCCAAATCAAAGAGAAACATAAAGCATGTTTTAAGTCATGTTCTTTGCCTTGTTTTAATATATATATAATGTCAAATTCAAAGGTAAGAAAATGATTTGAAATAGGACATGATTGGGTAACTTATGAATAAGTTATTTTGTATGTGAATATAATAATAAAAATTTTTATTTTAATTATTTTGAAAAGTGCTTTTAGAGAAATCAAATTTTCTGATTTTTTTCTAAAAACACTTAAATAACTTCTAGAGAAGTCATAAGTTATATAGTCAAACAGAACATATATAACTTCTAATAAGTTAGAAGTTAAAAGAAGTAAAAAATGTTGTAATCCAAACCTTTAGTAATAATTCCATCACTCAAATATTCAATTATAACTTTTTTTGCTATATTCAAGACTATCATATATAGTCTATATCCAGGGGCTTATGCCCCCATTGAAATTTTAGTTTTTTAGTTTAAATATACATAAATATATATATTTTGTCCTCATTGCATTATTAAATTTGCCTCCACAATAAAAAAATTCAAAAAACATCATATTTTGTTTATATATATTAGTGATATAATATTTTTGTCCCCGCTGTTAAAATTTTCTGAATTCGTCACTGCTATATCCAAGATATGTTGGGGAGAAGATTGCCAATAGAGTGGAAACTTGGACAAGCTGGTAGATTCATCCAAGAAGAAAGGAAACGCAATGCCTAAAATTACTTTTCTTGGTATGAAAATAGTATAAGAAGATACTAATGCCTAGAATTAATTTTCTTGATATGAAAATAGTAGAAGAAGATACTAAAACTCGGAGCTACACCCAAAATCTTAAATAAAGTCTCAAAAGCTCAGTATATAACCCAGTTATTAGGATGAAGTTGAGAAGGCGCTACGTTAACAAATTTCATTATGTCCATTTCAAATTTAGTAAAGGCAGGGATACACCGATCTTATCAAATAAATGTAGGTACATATATATAAACTTGGGACCTTTTATCCCAGTATTTGCAAAGTAAACATGCTCAGAGGAAGAACAATGAAGAATATGATTTTATCCTCATTTCTAGAGAGTGTGTTGAAGTAATTCCATCTTAATCGACGAATTGATTCATGATCTTCGAAAATAGAAGGCCAACACAAAACATTTCATAAAGCCTAAACAATTTCAGAACGATCTACAATATTTTCACTCACTACAATCGCATCTACAATATCATCTCCTAGTAATGCAGAGGAACCCAATGAAGTTTCCCGCTCTGTCGAAGGATTTTCATCAGCCAAGACAATTGACTCCTTCCCAAACATCTTTGGACATGAGCACAAAGAAGAAGGGAAAAACAAATTTCAAGCGGAGAATAAGGGACGCCAAAAGAACAAAGCAAAAGGAACAGTCACATAGAACATTCAATCACAAAAGGCATTCAAAAAAAGTGCAGTAAGACATTATTCAAATCAAAACCAAAAATGAAAATGCCCCAAAATAAAGGAACAGTAGCATAGAGAAGGAGATGAAAACATACCAATTTCGAGTGATGAATGAGTGAAGGAAGAATTGTTGAAAATAAATATGAACAATCACATAACACAAAACTCCCAGATTAACACTGATTAAAGCATATATATGTTTATGGATCTAGTTACTTACCTAAAACTGAAGAAATAACGGAGTGATCCATGGATTCCATTTGGTTGTTTTCAATCTTTTCTTGATGATTGGTTGATTGAGAGAGAAAACATTTCCTCCTATTTCCTTTTAGTTTCTCTGTTCACTCTCACAGAGGCACACACAACACTCAACAACAACACACATTATCACACACATACCACTTAATCACCTTTTTATTATTATTAAGTGAATCAAAAATGTTTTGTGTGTTTATGAGTTACTGTTCTCATTGACACTTAATGGGAAAATGTCAACAATAATTATTTAAGGGCTAGGAGAAGGGTCTCTCTGTGTGTGTTAATCAATTTTATAACCTAAGCCATCCATCACAGCAAAAGTTCATAACACAGTACCTAAATCATATCATTAGTATCATCAAAACCCAATAACAATATGGATCATATAATTTGGGTCAAACATTATACTCAAAATTTTGACATTTAATTAATCTGAGTTTTATAAATAAGATAAATAATTTAATTTATGAATGTCCACAATGGTAATTTCAATAATCTCTCACTTGAACAACATAAATTAAATTACCATAAAAGAAAATACTCCAGATTAATTCCAATATGTGGCCACTATGATGTCAAAATTGAGTCATCATCACAAAACGTTGATCCAATATGGAATCATGAATATCTCAACATGTAGAAAATCATACTCGAAGGAGTACTGACATCATACAAGCAAGATATTCATTTTTCGGTGACCAACAACAAAATAGGATATGATTAACATGGGAAGCACAATATAATGACATGCCAATAAGTGATCTGGTGCTTTTCCCATTCTTAACGGCCTAAGCATCCACCCCAGATGCCTCACAAATGAATTCATATTCATATACAGTTGAGACTGGGTCCAAAATGTCACTACAAGAAAAAAGTCTATTACCTGCAGAATTTGCTGCGAATTTTTACAAAAAAAATCGCAGCAAACAACTTTTCCTGGGGATTTTGCTGCGAAAGTGAATTCGCAGCTAAAACCTTCGTTGATAATTTTATCTGTGAATTTAAAATTCGCAGCACAGTAGCTGCGAAAATTTTCGCAGCTAATTTTAAATTTTCGCAGCAAAATATGTGACTATGGAGAGGTGAAATCCGCAGCTATGTTGTTGTGACTTTTGCTGCGAAAACTTTCGCAGCAAAAATTCACAGCAAAATCCGCAGCAAAATATATGACTATGGAAAGGTGAAATCCGCAGCACACGTTTGCAAGTAAAATCGCAGGTAATTTTTCACAGATAAATTCGCAGATAACTTTTCGCAGGTAAATCCACAGATAATCTAGATTTTTTTGCGGCTAAAGTCGCAACAAGTATTTGCAGCTAAATCCGCAGCTAATACAATTAAGTTTTTTTTCTAGATCAATTTTTTCCTAGAAAATAAATACCAATTTAATATTAGTCAATCACACATGTCTAAATGAATAATATCACTTAAAACTCCTCAATAAACTACTAATGTATTGATTAGATAATATGTTTAAAAGTCAAATTCATAGAAATAGTACATTTAATTGTAATTTAAGTAGTCAAACATAAAAATAAACTAAAAAACAACTTAAAATCCTAAATATTTTCCTCTTCTTCATCACTTGAGCCTTCTTCACTAGTGCCCTCATAACTTGAGTCCTCATCATCTCTTGATTTATGGTGATTCTCTTGAGGTTTTGAAGAATTTGATTGTAGCCCAACCTTTCCATTAGTAGTGATGATAACTCTTTTTTCTTTTCAAAAATTCTCCTGTAAAGTGAACAATAGCACATATTCAGCCTAGTTACAATAGAGAATAGATCAACAAATGCATTCAGGTTTATGGTGTTGCTCAATTTTGCATTAAATACAAGGGCACCTAATGACTCCATTAACAATTAGTTAGTTAATTAATAGTAAGCCAGATTAGTTATACACTCATTAATTAATATTATTTTGATCGATCATAACATTCTCTTTGAGAAATATAGCAGCAACAAAGCCGTAAAAAGAAGGAACCTGACCTATGTACTTGAGACTTATAGCCATTTTTTGATGTTTTGCAAAGTGGTCCTACAACAGAAATAAATAGGGATAAATTTAGAGAGATTTTCACTTTATAGGATCCAAATCCAGCATTTAATAACACAGTAAAGTAATGCTGAGTTATTACCTTAATTTTCTGGGATAGCCACATGCCAACATCTTGAAGAAGATTCTCAGTAGAAGCATCCTCCTGGTTCCTCACATCAGATAAGTTATTAGGAAGAAGGTCCTGGTCTGCACCTTCAGCAATTACTATAACCATGAGAAACTATGTTATTATATCATCATTATATATTACGCTTTTATGAATTACTAATTGATAACACCATCGAATCCATTGCGTTGCCTTTTTTTTTTCTTTCTTTCTTATTGGTGTGGGAATCCCAATGCCCAACTTGCGTCCATTCACAGCTCACTATTACAAATAATAATAATAATCATACTAATAATAATGATAATACTTACTAATATGAGCAAAAATGATCATATTGAAATTTCTATAGAATGTGTTATACATTTCAAATGCTCTAACATATTGAAATGATCTGTTAGAAAATGAGACTTTTTGAATTTCATTTTTCTTCAAGTTGAAAAAAGGCTTAACAATTGTGTTCCACAATGATACCGAATCAAAATTGTGCAATGTGAAAATATCTAAAACAGAGTCACAACATAAAAACCAATTATGAGCTCAAACCAAAGCAATCTCATAATGAACAAAAGTTGAAAAAGATTAGAGAACAAAGATATCATTCATAGTATAATATAAATTCGCAGCAAAATTTGCAATAAGTTTAATTTAAAACTACTATAAAAATTTTAATTTCTTGTGATAACTTAAAAAAGTTAATATTTATATTATCAAGAAAATAAATTAAGTAAAAAATTTGTAGCTAAATTTACAATTAAATAATTCGAAGCAAAATTCACAAGAAAGAATAGTCCCAAGAAAATTCGCAATAAAATTCACAAGATAAAGTAGTCGCAAAAAAATTCGCAAGTAAATAATTTGCAGCGAAATTCGCAAGAAAATTCGGAAGTAATTTTTTGCAACTAAATTCGCAAGTAAATAATTCACAGCAAAATTTGCAAGATAGAGTAGTCGCAAGAAAATTTGCAGGTAATTTTTCGCAGCTAAATTCGCAAGTAAATAATGCACAGCATAATTCGTAAGAAAGAGTAGTCGCAAGAAAATTCGTAAGAAAGAGTAGTCGCAAGAAAATTCGTAAGAAAGAGTAGTCGCAAGAAAATTAGCAGGTAAAAAATTCACAGCAAAATTCGCAAGAAAAGGTAGTCGCAAGAAAATTCGCAGCTAATTTTTCCCAGCTAAATTCGCAAGTAAAAAAGTTGCAACAAAATTCGCAAGAAAGTAGTCGCAAGAAAATTCGCAGCTAAATTCGCAAAAAAAAAAAAATTGCAGCAAAATCTGCAAGAGAAGGTAGTCGCAAGAAAATTCACAGCTAATTTTTCGCAGCTAAATTTTTGCAGCTAAATTCGCAAAAAAAAATTCGCAGCAAAATTTGCAACTAATAGTAAGTCGCAACAAAATTCGGAGCTAAGATTTCGCAAATAAATTCGCAGCTAATTTTCTTGCGAAATTAACTACGAATTTGAGTCCATTAATATGTTACTTGCGAAAATTTTACCTGCAAAAATTTTTAAATTTGCAGCAAATTTTCTCACTTTTTTGTGGGAATATTACTTGCAAATTTTACTGCAAATTTTAAAATTCGCAGCAAAATTTTAAAAACTTGTATTATTTAGTGAAATTCGCAGCAAAAATTTGCAGCTATTTTGCATTTTTCTAGTAGTGTCTCCACATGTGCCATATCAATACAAAAGTGTGCACAATAATAAATGGCTACATGAACATCTATATAAGACGCTTTACAAAATATAATATCAATAGATTTGAGACTGAATCAAAATGTCTCCACAATATTTGCCATTAATAATCATAATCAAGTTGTAAAAAGAACATTTATTATCTAATTGCAATAGTAAATGACAAACATAATTATACAATAGATTGTCTTAAGACATTACAAGATACGAGGTCATAATAAATTTTAAAATACTAACTCCCACTAACCCAAAATATCAAAAGAACCTCATCACATCCATACGGGTTACATGATCAACAAAAGTTTGGACATTCAGTCCCTTGGTTAGAGGATCAGCAATCATAAGCTCAGTTGGAATATGCTCAACTCGAGTTTTAAACTCTTGTATTTTCTTCTTAACAAACATCAACTTAGTGTCAAAATGCTTTGACCGCTTGGTGCTCTTATTGTTGTGCGAGAAATTCACCACAACAGAGTTGTCACAATACATTGTTAGATGTCTTGAAATACTTTCAACAACACCAAATTCAGAGATCAGATTCTTTAACCATATCGCTTGGCGTGTAGCCTCATAACATGCAATATACTCTATTCCATGGTTGAAGTAGCTGTAAGTGTTTGTTTAACACTTTTCCACGAAATAGCACCTCCCGCCAATATAAAGATATATCCAGATGTGGATTTGTGATCATCTTGACAACTATCATAGTCAGAATCAGAACTAACCAATAACCTCAAGATGATCTGACCTCAAGAATCAGAATCAGAATACTAAGATCTCTAATGATTCAGTGATCTCTACCGTACCCTTCTCAAGGATAATTAGAAACGTATATGATTCTCTCATAATGCTCGGTCGATAGAAGACTGCTATAAGGAGGGCGATCTTGAAACTAAGAAGACGTATTACAATCATACTCAACATTCAGTAGATATACTAAGGCTTACCTTACCTAATAGAGAACACCTTTGTAATCTTGTGTTGTCTACTAATTTGAGATCATACCTCGATGGTCTTTGTCGACTTTGGTACTTGAATTAGGCGAGAATAGTACTTAACAATCCAATTCAATATCATTAATTATAATAATAATTTAATACAACGAAGAATGTGAGAGAGACTAACTTAACTTAATTACACTTTTAAAAAATGAGAGATATTTGCTTATTTCATAAATTGAGAACAATTTTACTTTGCTATTTCAGCCGATTATAGTAATGCAGGAATCTTGGTGCCAGAAGCATCACATGTGCTTCTTTAGGAATTAGCATAACCCTCTTCACGGGCTGAATAGCCCACTACACGTTAAAAATGTCCTCTAGCTCTAGCACACCACCGTTTTTTTTTATTCCACTAGTCCACACAATATAATAATAATAATAATAATAATAATAATAATAATAATAATAATATGAGAGAAATCGTATTTTCTGCTCCTATATTTTATACTTTGTATAAGTATTAATCTAATATCTTTAAATTTTATGAAACTTTTATTTAAACAATTTCCATTTTATTCTTCATCTTTAGATTGAAATTAGGCTAGATATCAATTTTTTAAATACAAATGTTTTGGGAATAATACTTTTTCAGCAAAAACAGTCAACAAAGCTCATTTAACATTTTATGGCCCAAATAACATTTTAATTATGAGTATATTTTTAATGGCTGAGTGATTATGACCTAAATTCCTATTTGTTAGCTATTTTGGCTAGTTTTTTATTGTACCTCTAGCAATGCTCTTTTTTAAATATCAAAATTTTACCACTAAACTAATACTCATTTTAGTCTCGCAAACATGCTTGAGTCATTTTAGGCTATGAGCTATGAGAGTAAAGCTCTTCTTGGAGAATAACTCTCTAACCTTAGGGTAGTTTTTAATCTTGTATTCTTGTTATCATTAACATTCACCTTTAGCTCCACGACTTAAACCTTCAAGCTTTGTGGAAGATCAGTTGCTCTTTGCAAAGGTGCTCACTCATATTTTGGTTTGTAAAAAAATGAAACAAGTAAAAAAAAATAGTGTTAATATAAATTCGGATTCATAGTGAATCCTACAAGATAAAAGATAAAAAGATCTAGCACAGGATTAAAGTCAAGAGTTTTTGCATAGCGTGATTACTTGTGTATTTTCCTTCTTCTTATTTATTCTTAGTGAAAGTTTATGTAATTTATGTTGGAGGTTGTAATTAGTAAGTTTAGATTCTAAGGTGTTTTATTCCCATCTTCGAGGATGTCTAAGTTATTGGGGTTTTTCTCCCCTTTGTTGATGGTAGTTTTGGCCTATAACTCTTTTGATATATGTGTAATATTATTCTGACATCCAAAATTGAATATGTACAAGATATTTATCAAGATTAATAATAAATAAGAAGAAAAAAAAATTTAAATGAAGACTACATCATAAATCAAAAGTGAGTGATTAGATATATACCAGCACCATATTGATAATGTAAATAAAATATTTTTGTTAACATATTTCTTATGAGGAATGTTACGTTGTACAATATAATAAAAATTATACAATACTTATATAATGATTATATCTATTGTTGGATTACACTAATTTGTAAATAAAATATACATTACAATCTAATGATGGATATGATTGTTGTACAAATATTATACAATTTTCATTGTACACATGACATTAATGTTTTCTTATTTGACTTAAAAATTCCTAACTTTTAAAATGAGTAATCATGCTAATTCTTGAGGGATAATTTTAATTAAAATGAGTCATGTAAAAATCTTAGCTTCACATCTAATAATATATGGTATGCTAATTGAGGTGTTATTTAATATTACAAATTATTACTTAATTGATAAAATATTAAATGAAAATGTGGTTGAAAGCTAATATTACTTATATTTTAGGATTAGCATGAATAATTTTAAAATTTGGGATTAAAATGGTACCCCACCTGTAATTTCAGCTCATATAAAAAATATTATTTAAACATTTATTCTTTTTTAGTATTTGTGCCGACATTCATTTCCACACTCTTGATATCTTTAACATAGTCCTTATTTTTATATCAATAATATTTATTGTATAACAAAAATACATCTAACTAATA
The DNA here is from genome assembly GCA_013621005.1 of Aeschynomene evenia. Taxonomy (NCBI): domain Eukaryota; kingdom Viridiplantae; phylum Streptophyta; class Magnoliopsida; order Fabales; family Fabaceae; genus Aeschynomene; species Aeschynomene evenia. The sequence goes on along the minus strand of CM024265.1, from coordinate 20,726,630 downwards.
TTTAACATGTATTATATATTATACATAATGTTTATCATATGTATAATATATTATGCATAACATAAATTATATATGATATATAATACACATTAATATTAGTTAGATATATTTTTATTGTACAATAAATATTATTATTTTTATATTTAAACATTTTTCTTTAGTGTTAATTTCAATGGCCCTATTAGTATCCAACTTTAAATATTATTATATCACTCATTTCACATATGGCACAGTGATTCAGAGTGATCAACTTTGTCCGTGAAGCAAACAAAATATCTCTGTCCCCACTTCCGTCCGGCCAGCTGATCCATTTCCTCTTTTTGATCCTTCAAGTCAATGAATCCTGCCAAGCAATGAATTATTTAGGAAAATAATTTTTTGAAATTCCATGATGAGAAGAAAAAATGAGATGAAAGATTCATATATGAATGTTTAAAATATAAAAATTCGGAATATAAATAGGATAATTATGAGTTATTTAACGAGTAATACGTGCAATGAAAATCAGTTAAAATAATCAATATATATATATATATATATTTTATGCATAACATATATTATATAATATGTATATTATATATTATTTATATTATAAAGAAATATGATATTACAACTTGTAATATATGGTATATGCATGCATAATATATAATATATATATATGACATATATAACATATAATAGATGATGTGCACAATAAATTGATGACTACTTTATCTATCTTATTTTTTTATTGTGTATCAATATATTTTTCTTAATTAATTAATAATAAAACTATCTTAACATTTATTATCTCGAACTTCAAATTTATATTTAATTTATTACCTTTAATTTTTAAGGGACTATCACTTACATTATTTCCTTCATTAGATTTGAATAGATGTGCTATAGCAAAACTCTTAATTAACCATTAAGTTTGTTGGATAATATGTGCTATACATAATACATAATATGTCATACGTATGTGTGTTATACATATAACATATATTACGTATTATATATAACACATGTTAAATACTAATTAGACGTAATTATGTGGACAATAAACATTACTTTAGTTAATTAATTCCAATGGCAAAAGAGTTGGATTACACTATAGTAGAGAATTGTGTCCGTGAGTGTGAGTCACAAGAAAGAGTTAGTGGGTGGTATTGGCGGTCCAATTCATGATATAAGGACTTCACTCTCACTCGTTAGATTTCAGTGAGAGTTCCTCTTCTTCACCTCTTATTATGAGAATTCTCTAGCTATATACAGTTTGCTATAGCTAGCTAGAACAACAACATCATCTTTCAAATCAAAATGGGGAAGTATTTCCTAGCCACTTTCTTGATTATTCTTCTCTTCCAATTGAGCAATTTGCTCAATGTTGTTTTTGCTTGTCCTTACTGCCCATACCCAACTCCTCCTTCTTCTTCTAAGCCCCCACCAAAGCAACACCATCCCAAACTCCCCCCAAAATACCACCCTCCTAGAGTCATCAAGCCTCCACCTAAGGCCACCCCACCCTGTCCACCACCAAAGTCATCATCACCCAAACCCCCTCATTACCCTAAACCCCCAATAGTCCACCCACCCTATGTCCCCAAACCCCCTCATTACCCCAAACCCCCAATAGTCCACCCACCTTATGTCCCCAAACCCCCAGTTATTGTTAGACCTCCATACACCCCCAAGCCACCAGCTGTCAAACCTCCCCATGTCCCTAAACCACCAGTAATTGTAAAACCACCCTATGTCCCCAAACCACCCTATGTCCCTAAACCACCCTATGTTCCCAAACCACCTTATGTCCCTAAACCACCAATTGTCACACCACCCTATGTCCCTAAACCACCAGTGGTGCCAGTTACACCACCCTATGTCCCTAAACCACCCATTGTGACACCACCATATGTCCCTAAGCCACCAATTGTGACACCACCATATGTCCCTAAACCACCAATTGTGACACCACCATATGTCCCTAAACCACCAATTGTGACACCACCATATGTCCCAAGCCCACCAATTATTGTGACACCACCTCATTTGCCACCAATAATTGTGCACCCTCCATATGTGCCAGTCCCACCAGTGACACCCACACCACCAATCATATCACCACCTTACGTGACACCACCACCCACCACTCCCACTACACCTCCACCTCCAGTTGTGGTTACACCACCGACACCGCCGAGCGAGACGCCGTGTCCTCCTCCACCGCCTCCGCTGCTGCCAACGCCACCGGCGCAACCGACATGTCCCATAGACAGCTTGAAGTTGGATGCATGCGTGGATGTTCTGGGTGGACTGATACACATTGGAATAGGAAGCAGCGCAAAGCAGACATGCTGCCCAGTGCTGGGAGGGCTCGTGGACTTGGACGCGGCAGTGTGTCTCTGCACTGCGATTAGAGTGAAGCTTCTTAACATAAACATCGTGATTCCCATCGCTCTTCAGCTCCTCATTGACTGTGGCAAGACTCCACCTGACGGATTCAAGTGTTTACCCTAATTAAATTACCCTATACATCAGGTACGTACTTTATATATATATATATATATATATATATATATATATATATATATATATATATATATATATATATTGAGCATGGCTACTAGAAGTAAAATAAAAAATAAGTGAAAACAACTGAAAATAGTGGTGCACAACATATATATATATATATATATATAATATAAATTGCACAACGAACATTATATGTTGTGCACGATGTATATAACATGATGTGCACAACATTTATCACATATTGCAAAGAAAAATGATGCTGCAAGATTTGATATATGTTGTACACAATTTATTACTGTTTTAGATAGATTTTTATTGTGCCTAAAGAATTTCCCTTGTATAATAAGAATAACAACAACAATAATAATAATAATGGGTGAACGATAAAAAAATATCAAATTAGTCACCAAGTCTATTGGGTAACTTTGTGAAGAAAAAAAAAACTATTCTTAAAGAAGTTAATTTTTAATGGGCTGAATAATTATGACTTAAAATTTTTATATTTATCAATTTTTCATGCAGTAAGTAGCAACACGCTATATATATATTACTAAATTGATACGAGAAGAGTTAATTTGGACCATATAATCATATATGAATTATTGAAATTAAAATATTTTAAAATATTATATAGCTACTTAAAAAAAATCATATAATTTTATATTTTAATATTAACTATTTAAATAAAATTTAATAGTTCAAATTAATTCTTTGTAGTTATCCTTAGCTTATTTTCCCATGCATAAAAAAACTAAAAAAGTAATGTTATGTACTCTTTCCCTTATATATATATTGTAGATCTATCATTCTCTACATGTATAATAAAAAAACATTTAAAACAATAAATATATCATGCACCATATATATTATACAATGCACTAATCTTATATGGACAATGAAAATTGTACGATACTTGTACAATAATCATATTTATCATTAGATTGTAATATTAATTTATAAATTAATGCAATCTAATAGTAGATATGATTGTTGTACAAGTATTGTATAATTTTTATAGTATACATAACATTCCTCTATATAATATAATGTGTACACTATACATTACATATTATACACATCATATATCACATATTATAGAAAAAGATAATATTAAAATATGTTATATATGTTAACATATAGTAGGCTAATATATGAGATGCATAATATATTAACTGTTATTTTAATTTTTTTCCTTAAACTCATTCACTCTCATTATTCCATATTCCCCTTACAGGTTTTGAAGTATATACATTCATGTAAAAAAAGTCAAAAATCATTTCCCTATTACACCCATCTTGTGTCTCTTTCTCTAGTAGTTATGAGTCTTTTATTTGAGTATAGAACAAAATTGAATATGTGCAAATAATATTATTAAGAAAAAATATTTTTTATTACACTAAAGAACATAATAATCCATATAAAATCATATCCTTTCATGAAAAATGACCTAATATATATATATATATATATATATATATATATATATATATATGAATATCAGTCACTGAGCTTCAGCTTGTAAAGAAATGTTATCTCTTTACATGAAAATTGTAGTTTTATGTGTTCCGTTACATCACACAGAATGAACAAGAACAAACGTATCTTGGTTGAGATTTTATTTAAGAATTGTTGTCACAAACCATTTTCCAAAAGCTACAGTCATTAGAAAATGGAAAGCAACAAAGAGGTATGATATTTGTAGATACTTTTTTGTATGTACAATAAACATACCCTTAAATCTAAGGGTGGAGAATAAAAGTTGAAATGGTGTCACATCAAAATCCAATGGTAATAAAATGAGTGAAGAAGATATGTAAGAGAAAATGTATGTACGAATATCATTATTGAGCAACAAAACTATCATATCAAAATGTCATGAAGTATTGTTCTTAATAGTTTATACTGTTGGACAAAGACATCATATATTTGTTAGGTAAAGACTAGCCACACTTTGAAAGTATTGCTAATAAATCTAGCACTTGGACACCTGTTTGTTTTTAATTGGTTTGCTCTACGTAAAGACATGAATGATGTCTTCATATGAGAATTCCCCTTATTTGTTTTATATTAACTAATGCCTTGTTAGATGTGTGTCAATTTGTATTTGTATTTTTTTTTATTTTTAATTTTATATTTTTATTAGTTTTTAGTTTCATACTTTTATTTTTTATTTGATTTTAGTTTAATTTATTTATTATATAAATTTAAATAAAATAGATAATAGTGGAATTGAAATAGTAAAAAAGATAGTTACTCTTTCGTTTTTGTTATGAGTATTGCTATATATACAATAAAAAATCAGCCAAAACAGTCAATAAGTAGAAATTTGGACCACAATTACCAAACTCATTAAAAATATACTAATGATTTAAATGCTATTTGGACCATAAAATATTAAATAGGCATTGTTAGCTGTTTTGATTGATTTTTTATAAATTCCCCAAACATTTGAATTTTGTTGTCTATCCAATTTGTTATGTGATGTAAAGTTTCATAAATTTAGAGAAATTGTGTTTAATTTGTTCTATCGATAACTAACACTCTTTCTCTTCCGCCTATGTTCTTTTTTGGCAGGAATTGCATCAAATTTCATCGAATAAGTTATGAACAACATATGAGATGATTGGGAGGAAGACGTAGTTTAAGAAATTGTATTATTAGTTTATATTCTTCAACTAGTGTATTATTATGAATTAATAGTGCGAGAATTATTATTAATTATCTTATTCAGAAAGTAGTGATGCATTGGGACACAAAAAGTTTATCTTTTGGTTTGTCTCTTTGTTCGTATGCGTGAGTTGTTCTTTTGTGCATGTCAGCGAGCCCGTGACTGCGTTGGGAAGTGTGTATTAGTTTGGTGAATTTGGATTATTTTCTTTGTCTTTATTCTAATAATAATTAACAAAATTATAAATTCAGTAATTATTGATGATTAGTAGTGGTAATTTGATTGGGAGAATCCCATACAGCTTCTCACTCCTCTCTTGTTCGGCTAAAATACATAAATAAATTGAGAGAGAAAATTTATTTCTAATATACACTAAGTGAAAAAAACTCTCAAATTTCCTCTCAAATTTCCTCTTATACTAAATCAACAGGCACTCTGCCGATTTATACAAGTATAAAATTAGTGCTGATTTCCAGTTATATTAAATGGCATGCTTTATGTTTTATTGTTCACGTGCCCCAAGTCAAATTTGTCTCTTAGAGTTGGACTACAAAGAAAAGATTGATAGAAAAAAGTGATCCAATATATATATATATATATATATATATATATATATATATATATATATATATATATAGAGTTGGGTTTAAATGATACTGGTATAATTTTAAATAATTGTTATACCGTTTAATAAATTTATATATATATATATATAGAGTTGGGTTCAAATGATACTGGTATAATTTTAAATAATTGTTATACCGTTTAATAATTTTTTATTAAATTAACCGTTAGATTAGAGTTCACATCATATAAATCATACCTATAAATTTTCAAAACAATATAAAATCATTTGATATCGTTTTGATGGATATAAAAATCAACGTAATATATTTGTTCAAAATAAACAAGAATAAGAGATATATGAATACATTCTTAATGATGTTCAATTTTAATGAAATTTGACATGAATGATCTTCACAATTAGTTATTCTAATTCAACGGTTGGATCGACAAAAAATTATTTTATATGAAGTTATAAGTGGTGCAACTTTACTTGAAGTTACACCGGTGTCATTTGAACTCAACTCATATATTTGTTTATTTTGAATAAATGTATTACGTTGATTTTTTATGTCCATCAAAACTATATAAAATGATTTTATATTGTTTTGAAAATTTATAGGTATGATTTATATGATGTGAACCTATAATCCAACGGTTAATTTAATAAATTATTAATCCAATAAAAAGTTATTGAACGGTGTAATAATTGCTTAAAGTTATACCAGTGTCATTTGAACTCCACTATATATATATATATATATATATATATATATATATATATATATAATATTTGTCGTACAACAGAAATACGTCCAACGAGTATCCAACGTGTTTTATATATAAGATGTAATGTGTGTTATACGTATGTGCATTATATATATAGCACACATTATATTACTTCTTATATATAACACACATTGAATGTTCATTGGACGTATTTCTGTTATACAATAAGATTTATTATATATATATATATAGGATTTTTTCCCCCAATAAATACATAAAATGCATTAATTCTGCAAACAAGCAAAGAGAAACAATAATTCCAACGATGTCCTGTTTTTGGATTTGTTAGGGGAAATCGTAGGAGTCCCACGATTTCACCCGAAATGAACTGAAATCGTAGGACCCCTACGATTTCAGGCTGAATTGGCTTGAAATCGTAGGGGTCCTACGATTTCAGTTCATTTCGGGTGAAATCGTGGGACTCCTACGATTTCTGTTATAAAAGTGTTTATAAAAGACCATCCCCCGTCCATTATTTGACATAGAACCATGGCTGAAAATTCACACTATGCACTCATACATCACCAAGGATCAATTGAAACTAATAGACGGGGTAGTGTAATTTTCAAATCACCCAGTACTATTGGTTTCATTCTTAATGAATCAGTTACTTTTGATGAGCTGGAGAGTCTATTGGTTGAAGAATTAAGAGTTGAGAATGTGAAAAAAATCACTCAATTGTTCAATCGAGTGCCAGTTACAATTGGTCTTGGTAGGGTGGAGTTTGGATGTCAGCAATTGCGGGACGATAGGGATATTCGTAGAATGTTTTTCTCTCACAATACATTTCCAGAAATTAGAGCTATAGAGCTATTTGTCGTGTTAGAAGACACGATCAGCTCACACGGATCCGTACCAAATCCTGCACGTGCATCACCTTCCGTGGCTCTTGCAAATGTTACTGGAGGAGATATCGGTTCTGATGAAGAAGATGATAATGATATCGCAGACATAGCAGGTAAGTATAATTTATTAATTTGATATGTTTTTTTTTAGATAAAAATATGTTATGAAATTATTTTATAATGTAGAAAATTGATAGGTGGTTAGGAAAAATTAATTTTAATTGTAGCAATAGTTTAATTGTATTTTTTTTATTTAATATTGTATATATAGTACAGGAGGTTACCATAAATTTTTAATTTGAAATGTTTTATAGAAATATGTTAGGAAATGATTTTATTACGTAGAAAATTAATAGGTGGTTAGCATAAATTAATTTTAATTGTAGCAATAGTTTAATTGTATTTTTTTATTTAATATTGTATATACAATATAGGAGGTTACCATAAATTTTTAATTTGAAATGTTTTATAGAAATATGTTAGGAAATGATTTTATTACGTAGAAAATTAATAGGTGGTTAGCATAATTTAATTTTAATTGTAGCAATAGTTTAGTTTAATTCTATTTTAGGAAATTATTTTATTACGTAGAAAATAAATATAGGTGATTAGCATAATTTAATTTTAATTGTAGCAATAGTTTAGTTTAATTATATTTTTTTATTTCATATTGTTACATAGGAGTTAATAAATGTTGATAAAATTATAATAATAATATTATTAGATTAATTATTTTTTTGTTTTGTTTTATGTATTATCTATTGAATGTCTATATTTATAGGGGATGGACACATTGATCTTGCAATTCAAATTGCACAACCAGTGAATGTTGAACCTTCTCCAGTTCAGAATAATCTTCAGTTCCAACACATAGATTATGTTGCTGATGAAGGAGTCGATATTAGGGGAGATGATGATGATGATGATTTGCAGGCTGAGGATGTTTTATTACAACAACTGAGTGATGAAGAGGTTGCTGCAGAGCCTGATGTTCTCCCACAGTCTCAGCCTGTGCAATCACAAGCACGTGGTGGACATGTGCACCAGTCTAAGACCGCAAGTATGATGCGTGGTGTCCCTGAACATTACACCAATTTGAATTTGGATGCAGAGGCCACCCATAGTTCTACACAACTTTCAGTAGAATCTGGGACTTCAGATGGGGAGACTGAATTTTTCGTTTGTCAGATTTTTCCAAACAAGGAATCAACAGTGTATGCCGTGAAGAATTATAGTATAAAGAGGCGTGTTCAATACAAGGTCCGGGAATCTGACCAAATTAAATATCATGGGATATGTGTAAAGTTTGGTGATAGATGCAATTGGAGCATACGTGTGAGCTATAGGAAAAAAAGAGGCAATTGGGAGGTCCGAAAGTACACTGCACCACATACTTGTGTCTTTGAACAAATCTTGCAGGTTCACCCTCAGCTGGACAGTGCAGTGGTATGTGATTTAATTTTTCCTATGGTCAAGAATGACCCTAATGTTCCAGTAAGAGTTTTGCAAGGTGCAGTGGAGTCAAGATTCAATTTCAAAATATCATATAAGAGAGCTTGGCTTGCGAAACAGAGAGCAATTGCAAAAATATATGGAGATTGGGAACAATCATACAATGAACTCCCTAGGTGGTTGTTGGGTGTTCAACAGTTCATGCCAGGTATAATATATTTTGTGCGTGTGTTTTGCGATTTAAGTTACATATTTGATATTTGTTGGGTATTCTGATGAATTGCTAATGTTAAAAAAATGCATATTGCTTTTCCTTAGGTACCATATTTTCATTGCAGACTAAACCTTATTATGTGGGTAATTTGGTTGATCGTAGTTGTGTAATGTTTCACCGTGTATTCTGGACTTATCCTTCATGCATAGTAGCATTCAAGTGGTGCAAGCCTTTTATATCTATTGATGGGATCCATCTCTATGACAAATATCATGGGGTGTTGTTGATGGCAATTGCCCAAGATGGGAATTCAAACATATTGCCTGTTGCGTTTGCCTTGGTTGAAGGAGAAACACGGGAAGCATGGTCATTTTTTCTAACTTTATTACGACAACATGTCACCCCACAAGATGGTATTTTGGTTATTTCTGACCGACACGGTGCTATAAAATCTGCTTTGAATGCAGAAGGAAGTGGATGGCAACCTCCGAGAGCATATCATGCTTATTGCATTCGACACATTGTGGCTAACTTTGCGCTGCAATTTAAGAACAAAGATGCAAAGAGAATACTGACCAATGCTGCATACGCAAAGTCTGAGCGAGATTTTTTATATTACTTCTCACAACTGAGGGATGAGAGTGCAGCTATGTGTACTTGCGTGGACCGTATTCCTCGGTCTAAGTGGGTGCAATATGCTGATGAAGGTCGCAGGTATAACATTTATTAATAAGGAATATTGTTGCATTGTTTTCGTTATTTTTACTGAATATGTCATCAACATTCTTCAAATGTCACAGGTTTAGACACATGACTACAAAATCTTTCTGAATGCATCAATGCTGTAATGAAGGGAACCCGTAATCTGCCTATCACTGCTATTGTCCAAGCGACATATTATCGTGTGGCACATTTATTTGTCAAAAAAGGAAGAGGAGCACAAGGACAGATTGCGGGTGGTCATAGGTGGTAACAACATCTTTTGAGGGCGATCCAGGAGTCTAGCCAGAAGATCGGTCGTATGACAGTGACTGCTCTGACCAGAGATAATGTTTCTTTTTTGGTGTCTGAGATCGAGACCGGTCACACTTATAGGGTCAACCTTCATAACAGAACATGTGATTGTGGGGGTTTTCAGGCGCTACATTATCCTTGTTGTCACGCTTTAGCTGCATGTGCTGATGCTCGTGTGCAGTGGGGTACCTATACCCACCAATGTTACAGCATGGATTGGGTGTTCAATGTGTATCGACACGAGTTTACTGCCATTCCCGATCAATATTTCTGGCCACAGTACGATGGTGCACACATCCGGCCAGATCCAGCTCTTCGTAGGGCAACAGGGGGACGTCCTGTATCCACCAGGATTCGAAACGGCATGGACGAGACAGAGGAAAATCATCCAAAACGTTGTGGGATATGCAGGAATCCCGGTCTACTCGCAAGACATGCCCAACTCTGCGGGCATCATCTTCTGCTGGTCCTTCTTAGATGACTTGTGATATTTGTCCACTGTGGTTGTTGATACTTCTTATCGATGTTTGTGCAAATGACGGTGTAAGTTCCTACAAATTAACACAAATTTTCAAATGTTAACTGAATTTTGTATTTAATTAATATATGAAAAAATACTTACAGTTTTTTCTTCAGTTTCCGATCTTATCCATACCACCGTTACATTGTAAGGAATAGGTTCTATGGGGGGAGAAAAATTCATGATTAATAGTGAAGTGTGCAATCCTAACATCTGAGTTGTGTTATTTATAAAAGTAGTACTTAATTGAAATCGTAGGATTGTTGCGATTTCTTAACGTTTTGTATGCATTATTATCGTAGGATTGCTGCGATTTCTTAAATTTTCCTGTGTACTGAAATCGTAGCATTGTTGCGATTTGTAAACGTTTTGTGTGCATAAAATTCGTAGGATTCCAACGATTTGGTAACGTTTTGTGTGCATTAAAATAAAAATAAAAATACAAAAAGTAAACATATAATAAAATAAATACAAATACAAATATGTAAAGTCTCTAATGGTCTATAATGAAAGGTACTAAAATAAAAATAAAATACAAATACAAATACAATAAGTCTGTAACCCAAATAAATACAAATACATATAAAACAAAATAAAAATCAATCGCCTCTATCCCTCGTCGGATGTGGTACAATATGTGAGCCCGTGAGACAAGTACGCCGCCTGATCTGGCGCCTAGGCCGACCATGATCAAGTGGCTGTGGTTGTGGCTGTGGCTGTGGCTCTGCCTCTGGCTCTGCCTCTGGCTGTAGCTCTGGCTGTGGCTCTGGAAGTGGCTCTGGATGTGGTGGCGGTCCATGTAACGCAGATGCAGGTGTACCAGACATAATATCAAAAGATGCCTGGTTCAGGTCCAACTGAGCACCTCGTGCTGGGGTACTAACATCGCCACCGCTATGGAGCTGTCGACGAAGATATGCATCAAACATATCAAGATCATCATCAGTGATGGATATACCAATATCGTCCACTGACTCGATCGTCGGCCTATAACAATCACCGTCCCCCCTGTTGCAGCCTGCGAGCTCGATCCATGTGCATCGCGCGAGCTCTGCCCAGGACCACTCCTCCAATCTGACGATAATCCAGCAAAAAACATAGATCCTCCAGCAGCTACCCTAGAGTCAAAGTGCATCTCTGTCTGCATATCCGGTGCGACCTGCGACTATTGGGGCAACTGGGACTGCGGTGGTATCTGGAACTGCTGTGGTATCTGGGTACTAGTCCGGGACTGCGGCCGAGTCTGCGACTGCGTCTGAGTCTGGGTCTGGCGCGGAATAAAATAGTCATCCACATCCGCAGTCCCAATAGGGTACTGGCGTCTGCTCTGACGTGTGCCCGTCCGTGCTCTCGTGCGTGCACGTCTCCTATCAGGGGCTGCTGGTGGGTGTGGAATCTGAGGACCTGCACCAAGCCCAACTCCATCAGGCAACGCTGGAGGGATCTCGTCTGGGCCAGGGGGACCTCCGCCTAGATATCTAAACGGACTCAAGGACCACCACTGAAGATACTCTACTGAAGGACGATAATCATGTGTCATCATCCCAGTGAACACACGATCGTATCGATCTGCCCATATATCATAATAATCTCTGTGCTCCCTCGGCCACCATTTCGAGGGACGTCCTCTCCCATCAATGCCATGAACGCGGCTGAGGTCAGCCGGAGGAGATGGGATATGCTGCATCATATGGAACTGCCTCAACACACGATCAGGCTGATGATACTCTACTATCTCGAACGAAAGCAAGGGAATAACTGAACGAAACAGCATAGAGTGCTGCTGGACATGATCCGGAACAATCTGCATCACGTCCATGTCAAAATATGGTGTCCATCGGAACTGCACAAATGTTTCACTCAACATTAGATTAATGACAACGAAGAATATGGCACAATGTTACATACAAACATATGAACAAACATTTAAACAATGTGACACTTACCCCATCCATAGAGATGAAATCCAGTATCCGTCGATACTGCACCAACCGTGCACGGTTATCTCCGCGAGATGACCGGAGACCGCCCCACCTAAGCAACTCAAACATATGTACACAATTAGATAGTTAGGACAAAACTGAGTACTACATTAAATTAGATATAATATAATGAAACAAAGATTGTACCTCCCAGCAAGCGGAAAGAAAAGATCATCAAAATGTGTCGGTCGTAGTGATGGGATGCGATAGTACGCCCAAGAAACAAGCAGTGACAAGCAAGAACTAGTGTCAGTCACTGTGTACTTCGTCGCTCGACACATAGTCCTATACAACAGGCAAGAACAGCGCCTCCCCAACACATCTGACCACATCTCCTGAAATCCTCGAGCAAAGGTAGAAATTTCAGGTGAACACGAGCACTAGACTTATCGGGGAATAGAAAGCCCCCGATAAGTCTCATAATGTAAGCTCTGGCATGCCGCTCGATCACCATCGGAGATGCTGAAGGAACTAACTGCGAGTCTGGAAACTCTGACTCGAACCAAGGAATACTAACAGAACTCCCGTCACGCTCCTCAAGAGGGGGGATAACACCGAGTAGAGACTGACAATAATCCCAGATGTCGCGGCCTTGGTGGTGTTCCGGCCAATGACCGATGCAACCAAAAACTGGCTCCCCATCGATACGTAAACCCAGCTGCACTGCTACATCCTCCAGAGTGATGGTAGCCTCACCATATGGTAGGTGGAAGGTATGAGTCTCTGGATGCCAATGCTCAACCAAAGCGCTAACCAGTCCGTAGTCACAGTCGAATGTACGATGACATAACTGTGCTACCTCCCAAAAATCGGCTGTGCGTAAATGATACTCTAATAAAGGGTGCGGCCTAGGTGCGCCACAAGATCTAACTCGTAGTACACATGGAGGCTAACGAATAAAATTAAAAAATTAAAATTAATAAAATCTACAAAACTAAAGCATAAATTATTAATAGTTAAATTATATTAATAATAACTAAAGCATAAATTATTAACAATTCTATTATATTAATAATAACTAAAGCATAAATTATTAAAAGTTAAATTAAATTAATAATAACTAAAGCATATTATATATTATTAACAATTAAATTCAATTAATAATAACTAAAGCATATTATTAACAACTAAACCCTAAACCCTAAACTAAATTTATAAAAACTAAAGAATTATTTTATTAATAGTTAATATAACTAAAACATAATATTACTATTAACAGTTAAATTAAATTAATAATCACTAAAAATAAATTATTAATAGTTAAATTAAATTAATAATAACTAAAGCATAAATTATTAATAGTTAAATTATAATAATAATAACTAAAGCATAAATTATTAATAGTTAAATTATATTAATAATAACTAAAGCATAAATTATTAACAATTCTATTATATTAATAATAACTAAAGCATAAATTATTAAAAGTTAAATTAAATTAATAATAACTAAAGCATATTATATATTATTAACAATTAAATTCAATTAATAATAACTAAAGCATATTATTAACAAGCTAAACCCTAAACTAAATTTATAAAAACTAAAGAATTATTTTATTAACAGTTAATATAACTAAAACATAATATTACTATTAATAGTTAAATTAATAATCACTAAAGCATATTATTATTAACATATAAATTAAAAATAACTAACCACAACCACTAATTTCCGTGCAATATGAAATGGTGACGTAACTCCGAAATTTTCTTGTGCCATCGGGAACTACTAGTATCAACTTAAATTAAATTTCTTTGAGAAATTAGAGAGAGAGAGGCGGAAGTTGAAGAGAGAGAAGCAGAAGAATTGGAGAGAAGGGGAAATGCAAGTGAAATCGTAGGAATGAGGGCTTTATATAGCAGTTTGAAATAGTAGGATCCCTACGATTTCAATGGAAATGATTTGAGCTGAAATCGTAGGATCCCTACGATTTCTAGAGACGTTATGCAATGTGCTGAAATCGTAGGAATAGGGGCTTTATATAGCGGTTTCTCTTTACTTGTTCGTAGAATTAATGCATTTTATGTATTTATTGGGAAAAAATCCTATATATATATATATATATATATATATATATTGCAGTGACTCTGTTCTAAAATTCCAACAGTCTGCCAACTAAAAACAAAGGCACAAAGCTAAAAAGCAAAGCATGCTTACGTTGGCACTACTGATAAGTGATAAGTGGTATTGATATCACATGGAGTCAAATAAAAAGGATTAATTAATTATTATAATTGATAAGTATGATAGGAAAATCGGCAGAGTGCCTCCGAATTTAATATAAGTGGAAATTCAAAATTTTTTTCTACTCAATGTATATTGGGAATAATCTCTCTCTCCATTTATTCATATATTTTAGCCTTGTTCCGTCTATTTTACAAATTTTAGAGGATTTACTTTTAGATTTAATTTTGGTTTTAATTTGCAACACTGGTTAGGAAAATTAAAAAAGAAAATATTCATCTTCAAAATATACATTTTTATGTTTTCTATGTAATAGATTTATCATTATATTTAAAATTTTTTCTAAATTTATCATTTTAAGTATCTTTAACAAGTACTCTAATGACATTTGTTAGCAAAACCCATTTAATTTTTATACGGTACAACATTTTTATATAATTATTTAATCATGTCGTAGCATATTAGCTATGATTGTATTGTCTCTTTTTTACTATCTAATAAGTCATATAAACGTAGTATTTTGATTGGATGATAGTGTAAAGATGTCAATGTATCAAAATTACTTTTTACTTCTCTCGTGAAATTCTTTTTAATGAATAGTATTAGAAAAGTAATATAATATGTACATTATAAAATCAACTATTGTCATAGTATTTGTTTCATAATTAATAAAATACAGTACAAAAATATATGTAAAGTACAATACAATATAATAAATTTTGTATATTTTATTTTGTGTTTATTTTAGTGTGTACAGAATAAATTTGTACCTGCATTTGTACATAAATTTGTTTTGTGAGACTTTACTAAAAAAATGAGAAGGGCAAATCGTAAAATTATGGAAAATAATATGGGTGAACTTAGAAACAAAATTTTCATTAAATTTTATTTTATCAGCACATGTATTTTGTGTATCTACTTTGAGTATGGATATAAAATATAAAACAAAATTTATACACATAGAGATTGTCTTGTATGTGTCTACACTAAACAAGCATGTCATTTTCTATTATATGTATATTGTATTTTGTGTCTTGTATGCAGTAAACAAATGCTGAGTATTAGTCATCATATGCAATAACCTAACTTTTTAAAATTATTAATTTAACTTTTAAAATGTTGAATTAGTGTATAATATTAAAAGTTGAATTAATTAATAGTTTTAAAAAGTTAAATTATTGCATATAGACCGATGCTGGTTAATTTTATAATGTACAAAAATATTTCTTGTACTATAAATTATGATACAAAAATAAGTAACATTGAGGGAATAAACTAAAATATAATTATTGAAATATTATTTTTAATATTAAAAATGAAATAGGATTGTTGAAAATACCACTAATCATAAAATGACAAGATATAATGGTGTAATAAACAACAATTAAATCTATAAAAAAAAAAACAATTAAAAATAATGGCAATTCAGATAATTAGTTTCATCTCAACAACAATGGCATCTAATTAGACATGAGTAACTAAACTGACTCTCTCATTGTAGTGTGTATGACTCAATAACCTCACAATTAACTATTAATAAAGAAAAGAGAATTAAGACCTAATAAGATTAAGTGTTTTGCTAACAAGTGCTCTTAGCCCTAAGAGCACTTGTTAAGGAATTAAAAATGGAAAGATTCATCTTGTAAATATGTATTTTTATGTTTGTTATGTAAGGGACCCACCATTATTTTTTAAATTTTTTCTAAAGTTACTATTTTAAGTATCCTTAACAAATGCCTTTAGGGCACTTGTTAGCAAAATTCTAAGTTTAAAAGTCTTATTTCTCAAATAAAATTAAATATCTTATCCCGTTCAATTGATAAGTTACATTTAATCTCATGTTACGAGAAGAATTAAAGGAAGAAAGACTAATCTCTCAAATTTCAACAGGGTTTTTAAGAAGATCTTTGAGGCTCCAATAATCATGTACCAAGAGAGAACTAAGCTTAGTATTAAGGAAATTAAAATCAAAACAAGCATATAAAAAACCTTAAGGACTCTCGAAACTATCTTAGAGATACTCACCATAGTCACCAAAGTGCTACTTTCTGAAGACTCTACTAGGAGGAATTCTCATTGAAAGTACACAATCTGATAGAGGGTATATTACTAGATAGGTTTTAGAGTTTATTACTCTCATTAACCTATAATGCTTCATTACTTTGTAATTCATACACAGTTTATCATTCTATTTTATTAATATTTTTTCATCTTTATTTCTATTCTCTTAGATCTTGGGTATGATACCATGAAACTTCATATGGTATAAGAGTCATAGATCCTTAATGAATAATTATTCACTCATTCCGGTGCATTTCTTCTCGGAGTTCCAAGAACTCATGAAGTTGAAGTTCTTTTGCTTTATTCCACATTTAATTGGATGCGTTTGCAGACCTCACCTCTCAATTCATCTCATCAAAGCCAAATCACGACAATATTCAATAGGGAAAATAACAGAATAGGCCCAAAATGCTTCAAGACCAGCACAATGAAGAATCCACAAATTATGAAGCCTAACAACAACATTCAGCTCTTGAATATTCCAACGGTTATGATAAGGATGAGGAGAAGATATTTCCTTTAGAAGAAGGATGAGCTGGTTGTATGTTACAATTTTACACTGCTCTTTGTCCTTTTGATATTGCATTTTGCTATTCTGTTTTGTCCTTTTTGTATTTGTGTGAGCTGTACATTTACAGTCTCCACATCTCTTAGGGTTATGTATATAAATACGGTACAACAATTGATTATTATGAATTTTGAAATATACATTATCATTCCTCATATATTATGTTTTCTTCCTTTGCTCTGCTTCTCTTGAAATCCTTTTGTGGTATCAGCTAGCTTCGTTGCATAATGACTTCTTCCCCTTCCTCAAATCCTTATTCTCATATCTCCCAAACCCAACCTTCTCTTATTTTTTATGGCAAAAACAAAACTTCTGATCCATCACACAACCCAGCTAGCCATTTCTATATTCATCATAGTGAAAGACCTAACTTTGTCACCATTTCTCCCCCTCTTGCTAGTAACAACTACCACTTATGGTCTTGTTCCTTTCGAATGACCCTAATTTCCAAAAACAAAATGACCTTTCTCTTAGGCTCCATACCTATTCCCCTTCTTTCTGATCCTTATTTTTCCTATTGGGAACGTTGCAATAACCTCATTCTTCCCTGGATTCTCAATTCTATTTCACCATCTATTGCCCAGAGCATTGTTTATTTTGACTATGCCATCGACGTATGGAATGATTTAAAAGAACGATTCAGCCAAAGTAATCTTTTACGTATTGCAGAACTCCAAGAAGAAATTTATAGCCTCAAACAAGGAACCCAGAATGTCACAAACTACTATACCTCCCTAAAATCCATTTGGGAAGAACTCGACAACTACAGGCCCACCTTGATTCTTGCTCTTACTCCGCCAAATCCTATAAGCGACAAGATTTCATTATTTGTTTCCTTAAGGGCCTTGATGAGCGATTTGCTATTGTGCGTTCTCAGGTGCTTCTCATGGACCCTCTTCTATCCTCAAACCGTGTTTTTTTCCATGGTCATTCAGCACGAGCGACAACAGAACCCTCTCCAAAATGGGCTTCTTCCTAACCCCATTGAGTCCAATATTCTGTTCAACTCATCGGACAACTGCCGTCCCTTTTCTAGCCGAGGTCACGGTACTGGGTTCTTTAGAAGGGGAGAATTAACCGGCGAAGGTAGAAGTTCTTCAAACCACAACAACCAGAACTCATCAAACAAAGTGTGCATCTTTTGTGGTCGCTCTGGCCACACGATCGAGACTTGCTATGGTGCCCATGGCTATCCTCCTGGCCACCCTTGATATCCAGGAAAGTTGTGCCTCCATACCACCACCATCAACTCTCGTCTTGGAGGAACCCTCTGCGTAGACCAACAAGACAATAAGGGAGAACAACACTCTTGGGCTAAGTCATGGATTCACTCAGGCCCAATATGACACGTTTGTGACCTTACTTCAGCAGCAGTCTTGTGAAGGTTCTGGTTCAAGCCCAAATGATATTGTGCAGCCCACTCATGTTAATTTCACTCACTCTCACCCAGGTGGATCAATAAAATTTACTTTTGGCTCAATGTTTGGTATTCCTCTATTTTTAGTTTTGTTAATCAAACTTCCTCTAATACATACACATTGTCCTTCAATATCTCTTCCAATTCCTGGATTGTGGACTATGGAGTTACAAACCATGTAGCCTCCTCTTTGTCTTGGTTTCAAGAATACATGCAAATCAAACCTGTCCAAATAAATTTGCCCAATGGGTCACATAGTTTTGCCCATTATGCAGGGCAATGTGCTTTTCAAAAGATTTTGTAATTAAAAATGTGCTTTTTGTTCCCGTCTTTACATTCAACTTAATCTCCATTTCTAAACTCATTTCATCTCTTTGTCTCATGTTTGCCTATGACTTTTGCACAATCCAGGAATTGACCACGTTAAAGATGATTGGTTTGGCTAAACTAAGAGGAAGACTCTACTATTTGGTAACTAACAAGGATGAGTAGGGTCCCTTCATTCCCATCACTGCCCACGTTTCCACCTCCACCACACATACAACCAACAACAACATCAAAACATCCAACATTTGACATTATAGATTAGGACACATGTCTGGAAAACGCTTGAATATTTTGCATCAACAATTTCCTTTTGTTTCCAAACATGTTAATGAAAATTGTGACACTTGCCATTTGGCAAAACAAAGAAAATTATATTTTCTCATGAGCATGACTAGAGCTTCTAAGGCTTTTGAATTAATTCATATGAATATTTGGGGACCTTTCTTAATCAATTTTAATCATGGCCACAAATATTTTCTAACTATCCTTGATGATTTTAGTAGATATATTTGGGTCATTTTATTAAAAACGAAGGCTGAAGTTGACAACCATGTCAAGAGTTTCATTAATTTAATTGAAAATCAACTTTATACTACAGTTAAATGCATTTGATTCGACAATGGGCCCGGATTTTTTCTAAAAGACTTATTTTCTTCCAGAGGTATTTTTCATCAAACAAGTTGTGTTGAGACCCCTCAACAAAATGGGAGGGTCGAACGAAAACACCAACATATTCTTAATGTTGCCCGAGCATTAATGTTTCAGGTAAATTTACCAAAAAGGTTTTGGTCTTATGCTATTAAACATGTTGTTTATCTCATTAATCAGGTCCCCTCACCTCTCAATGAAAATAAAACACCTTTTCAACTTCCCTACAAAAAGCACCCAAATATTTCCACCATTAAAGTTTTCGGTTGCTTATGTTATGCTTCAACTCTTGAATCTCATCGTCACAAATTTGGCCCACGAGCTAGACGTGGAATTTTTCTTGGATTTTAAATTGGAACAAAAGGATATGTTGTTTTTTATATTGATAAAAGTGTTATTATTGTTTCCAGACATGTTTTATTTTGTGAAGACCAATTTCCTTACAAACAAAAATCTTTCATCACCCAATATCTCTCACCCAACCACACACGCATGAGCCCAGATCACTTATCCATCCCCACCACTCCTAACCCTATTTCTTATTCTGAACACACACATAGTGCCCCATCTTCTCACCTTGATCCAATCTTTGACCCAAGCCCACATCAGAATCCACCACCCACTCCTAGCCCTAGCCACTCCATAACACCATGCGTCTTCTTCTTCCCCTGAACCTGCCTCACCACTGCCCCTCCTCTGTTCCTCCAGATCTCATAAGCCTTATGCCTACCTTGATGATTACCATTGCAGCCTTGCTTCTAATTCTTCAAACCAATTTTCTTCAAGGTGTTTATATCCTTTTAGTTCTGTTCTTGGTTACTCCACTTTCTCCCCTGCACATCGCACTTTCACCCGGTTTCTCTCATCTGACCATGA
Source organism: Aeschynomene evenia (assembly GCA_013621005.1). NCBI lineage: Eukaryota > Viridiplantae > Streptophyta > Magnoliopsida > Fabales > Fabaceae > Aeschynomene > Aeschynomene evenia. The sequence continues at coordinate 20,705,987 of CM024265.1, read as the reverse complement.
ACCAACCACTTACAAGGAAGCTATTCAATATCCGTGTTGGCGTGAGGCCATGCAGCATGAAATCAAAGCTCTTGAGGTAAACAAGACATGGTCCATCGTTAACACTCTCCCATCTATCAAACCCATTGGTTGCAAATGGGTCTTCAAGATCAAACGGAAAACCGATGGCAGTATTGACCGATATAAGGCACGACTAGTGACGAAAGGTTTTTCTCAGACTGAAGGTATTGATTTTTTTGAAACCTTTTCTCCAATTGTTAAGATGGCTACTATTAGAATCCTTCTTTCTCTTGTTGTTGTTCACAATTGGCACATTCAACAACTTGATGTGAACAATGCCTTTTTACATGGAGATTTGGCTGAGGATGTTTATATGATGCTTCCATCGATTCAGTCTTTTCCTCCCAATGCTGCAAACTCAATAAACCACTCTATGGGCTCAAACAAGCCAGCTACAAATGGTATGAAAAGTTATCTTTACTCCTTGTCTCTTGTGGATATTAACAATTAGCTTCATCAGATCATAGTCTTTTTGTCAAGACTACTTCACCCCATTTCACTGTCTTATTTATCTATGTGGATGATATAGTTCTTACTAGTAGCTCCATTAAAGAAATTAATTCCATTAAACAAATTCTTCATTCCAATTTTCAAATCAAGGATCTTGGTATTTTAAAGTATTTTTTGTGTTTGAAAGTAGCACATTCTCAGACTGGTATTTCTGTCAGCCAACGAAAATACTGCCTTGACTTAATTTATGATTCTGGTTTATTAGGATGCAAGCCTGTTTGTACCCCCATGGATAGTAGTCTCAGGCTGCATCAAGATTCTGGTGATCATGTTCCCGATGTTTTAGCCTATAGGCGGCTGGTAGGACGCTTAATTTATCTCACGGCTACCCGCCCTGAGATTTCTTATGCAACACATCAATTAAGTCAATTCATGGCCTAACCTCAGACCCAACATCTTCAAGCTACCATCCGAATCCTCAAATACTTGAAAGGGTGTCCTGGTCAAGGTCTTTTGTTCCGCAACGACTCTCCTCTTCATCTCACAACTTTTAGTGATGCTAATTGGGCTCGCTGCATTGATTCTCGCAAATCCATCACTGGCTACTGCTTCTTTTTTGGGACTTCTTTGATATCATGGAAAACGAAGAAACAAAGCACTGTTTCTCGCTCCTCTGCTGAAGCCGAGTACCGAGCTCTTGCCACTACAACATGTGAATTACAATGGCTTGTCTATTTGCTTCAAGATTTACATATCTCCCGTTCTAAGCCACCTGTCCTATACTGCGATAATCAAAGTGCCTTACACATCGTAGCCAATCCTGTTTTTCACGAGCGCACCAAATATTTGGATATTGATTGCCATATTGTTATAGAAAAATTACAAAATGGCCTCATGAAACTGCTCCCTATTTCCTCCAACAACCAACTTGCAAATATCTTCACTAAAGCTCTTCCTCCTCAACCTTTTCAGCACCTCATTTCCAAGCTAGGCTTGTTTAATCTCTTCCAAACCCCAGCTTGTGGGGGAGGGGAGGTATCACATAATAGGCCCAAATTGCTTCAAGACCAACACAATGCAGAATCCACAGATTATGAAGCCTACAACAACATTCAGCCCTTGAATATACCAACAGTTATGATAAGGATGAGGAGAAGATATTTCCTCGGAAGATGGATGAGCTGGTTGTCTGTTACAATTGTACACAACTCTTTGTCCTTTTGATATTGCATTTTTCTATTCTGTTTTGTCCTTTTTGCATTTGTTTGAGCTGTACATTTACAGCCTCCACCTCTCTTAGGGTTATATATATAAATATTGTATAACAATTGATTATTATGAATTTGGAAATATACATTATCATTCCTCATATATTCTGTTTTCTTCCTTTGCTCTGCTTCTCTTGAAATCCTTTTAGAAAACATACACCTCTGTCTCAGTTATCGGCATGCACTGCATCTTTGGCAACTTGGACACAACCACCAAGAAGATGGCATCTCCATAGCTTCACAAATATTTCATGAGTATTGCAAATGCCCAAATTAATAAAGGTAATTTGGTTCAAAGCAAGAAGAAGAATATGGTTTTGATAATTGGGTTCTTCTTCACGATAAGCAACATGGTCATCAAGTACAAGAAATCACAAAGAGGTTTAGCTTCTAATCTTGGATATGGCAAAACAGAGGTTTCTTCCTTTTCTGCATCATCTCCTTTCCAACAAAATCATTAAAAAAAATGAAGTGTTTTGCTCGTGTTTTGTTCTTCTCTTCTTTCATTATGGTCAAAGCACCCTTCATAAACTCCAAGAGTTTGAGGCGCTAGAACATGTCAACAATGCCAAACAGATTTATTTTTACACTCCAAGCAGAATATGAGAAGGTCAAAGAGAATAAGAATAAGAAGGTATATGGTTGCTTCAATTACTACTACAACTAATTCTTCATTGTCTAAGGTTGAGAAAAAGAAAAAAAAGAAGAAGGTTGCAGATTTTATATTCATGGATTATTCAAGATTAGTCTTGTCTATAGTTGCTGTTGCCTGTTATTTTGTTTGACTCTTGATATTTGGATTAGCATGTTCAAGATGGAAGATACATTGGTTCTTAAAATTCATCAATTGTATTTGAATAGTCTATACAAGGCTTTGTAAGCTTCTACCATTAAAACATAAAAGAAAAATGGTAGTTGCACGTCATGTGGACGTTAACTTTTCTTTGCAACGAGTGCTGTGAAGACGTCAAAGCTGAATGTCAAAGACTACAATTGGAACAAGAAACCACTATCATTGCTTGATCCTGAGTTGGGACTTTCTCATATATGGAGCCATATAGCCCATTTTTGGAGCGTGATCTCGACCGATGGTCATTCTGGCGTCACAACTCATAAGTCATAATCTTCTCCGAGGAGCGGCATTTGACTGAAGATCATCCCGAAAAACCGACTCACTCCGTTCTCATTCTTCGAGAAGCAGTTTTTTTTATCGAGATGTCATTCCGACGAGGTAAATAGATATTTGTTGAATGAATATTTGTTCATATGAGCTTTCAATCCTTAACTAGAAGAAGAGAATTGTTCTTACAATTATTTGTAATATTTGAATATTATACAATATCTTTCATTTTTAATTTTTTTATTAATCTCTTTATTCACAATTTAATTCATTCATTGTTATTACTTTCTTTCTTACTATTCTTTCCCAATTCTTAGTACCCAACAATGGTGCTCTTGTTGAGAGGTTCTGTACCCAATTGCAGAAATTGACTCAACAAAAGAAAATTAACAACACATTGATGGTGTTCATCAGAAAAATCAGTGCACTGAATGGGGAGGTTAGAAAGTCAGATCTATCCCAATTTGATGGTGAAGGAGTAATGGATTGGATCCACAAGGTAATTGAATACTGTGAATTTTACAAAATACCCATAAATGATCAGATTTGCCGCACTTCATTTTCTTGGTCCTGCTTTAGATCGGTGGCTTGATCGAAGAATTGGCAAGAGACATGTTACCATCAGCAATAATTAAATTTTCTAAAATTATTAATTTAACTTTTAAAATATTAAATTGATTTATAATATTTAAAGTTAGATTAACAATTTAAAAAATTAAATTATTACCTATAGTAATTGATTATAATTTGATGAAAAAACATTTCTCTTTATAAAATTAGGGGATCAAAATAGTTCAAAAATAATTTATCCTTAGAGTCAAATACTAGTAAAATTTATTCAAAGGTTTATTTTCTTACACAAGTAAAACCAGACAGTAGAATCTCAAATACATCGTCAATTTGTTTCAATTGATTTCTTTTCTTTCCCACCGATCCGACTCTCTCATCAACGGAACAAGAGTGATTCCTACTTCCGATTCAGAAACCCTAGTACCAAGCAAGAACACATCACACTGCTACGTTCTCGCCCCAATCATCAGGTTCCGATCCATGCTCTCCCACTATCTCATCATTCGCTTTGCCTATACAACTATCATTTGTTTTGCTTTATTTTTTATTTAAAAATTGTGGAGATTTCGTCGCTATTTGCTGCAAGATTTTGGCTTGACTATTGCTTTTTTTTATTTTGAATTTTTAATTTGTTTATCTGTTTTTAATTTAATTTTTGGTTTGCAGGGAAGTGGGAAATGCAGCGTGCTCCAGTGACGGTTGAGGAACAGTTGCTGCAGAAAGCGATCAAAGAAGAGTGTCCATGGGAGAACCTTCCGAAGAGAATTCAAGCAACTCTTTCCACCAAAGAAGAATGGCATAGAAGGTTAGAGTGGCTTCTTTGCCGTGTTCTTTATGTAAAATCTTCTTCTTGGCTTTGTTGGTGTCTTCTAATTCTAGAGCCTTAGTTGGTAGTTTACTTAAATTTAGGAGCATTGTTATACAAGCCATGTGTTGAGCACCAAAGTGATGCCCCCAAATAAAGTTAAAAATTGAAATTTCTAGCATTAGTTTCCATTTGAATACACCAAAGCACTGTAAATAAAACTAAGTACTGTCATAAGATCTTAGCTGCTTTACCAGAGCCGAAACCTCTGATTCGGCAATAGATTTGATCTAAGTAAGCCTATGACTCTCCAATGATTCTGATAGACCTTGGAGGTTTGGTCAGGTCTATCAAAGAAGGGAGAAGTAGAAGGCTGAAGTGGCAGCAGCAGGTGCTGAGCTGGCAGGTAGTTACAGAAGTACCTAATTTTGTAGATCTACGAAACCAAATAACCAATACAACGAAGACAACGAAAAATTCGAACAAACACATCAAAACAGAGATAACACATTCAAATATGAGTAGAGAAGGCCAGTTCAAGAAGAGAAGAACACGAAAGACTTTTACTTGCATATTCCACCTGATGAGGCCAAGAGGAGTGACGAACATGTGCGTTAGGTCGTAGCTGAGGATCCCTCTGGTGGTGCAAGCAACATAGAATATGCTGGTAAGTACATCTCGATCTTGCTCTGCTTCTGTGGGACACATCGTCGACTGGTGGTGGACAACAGTGCGATGTGGTGGAGGGAGACTTGAGCAGGTGGGAGGCTCTGGATTTTGCAATTGAAACTCGTTGAATCGGGGTGCAGCAGTAGGGGTGGAAAAAGATTAGGTCGGGCTAGACTTTTTCTTAAATAGGCATGCCATGGCCTTTGTTTCTAAACTCTAAAGGCAGCCTGAGCTTGGGCTTGATACCTGACATAGGCATTTTTTACGGCCTTAGCTTGAATTTATCAAAAGCCTAACCTGGCCTAAAAGCCTATTAAAAAGCCTATTCAATTATACTTTTTAAAAATAGTCAAAACATATATTTAAAGAGATTTTAAGGTAAATCAAAAAGTATGTTTTTTGTTCATCTTATTAGATTAAAATGTTTATATTATTATTAGATTTTTTAAAAACAAATAATAATATATAAATTGACTGGCCTGTTAGGCCTAATAGGTTACTGCCTGAAGGTTGGCTTGTTTAGCTGAAAACGCTTTCTGAAAGCCTAAGCTAAATAAGCTTGGCTAAAGAAGGCCAAATGTAGACTAGGCCAAAGGCCCCTAATGAGCAGTCTACCCTATTTCCACCCGTAACACTCAGGTCTGTTGCTGATTCAAAACCAGTTCAAACCTTTTGGAACTAGTCTAGTTTGTATTTCAAAACAAAGAAGTTGATTTTTTGGATTGGTTTTTGTATTTATTTTTCAAAATCCAAACCATGCACAGCCCTACCTTAAGGGCTACCACCTCTCTGCAAGCTCGACCACACCATTAATCTAATGGATAGTGCTGCAATACCTCATATTAGACCTTGCAGGTACCCATATTTTCAGAAGAATGAGATAGAAAAGATTATGAATGAGATGCCAACCTCAGGAATCAATAGACCTAGCACTAGTCCACATTCTAGCCCCGTGATACTTGTTAAAAGGAAGGATGGTGGTCATAGGTTTTCCATGGACGGTAGGGCATAACAAGATTACCATCTTGGACAAATTGCCAATTCCAATCATTGATGAGCTGATATACCTATATGAGTTGAATGGAGTTCAAATTTTTGCTTAATTAGACTAAAATCTAGTTATCATCAAATTCATATGAGGGAAAGAGACATCAAGAAGACATCTTTTCCCACTCACAAAGGACATTACGAGTTCTTAGTAATGTCTTTTGGCTTAACCAATGTACCCTCAATCTTCTAGGCCTTGATGAATTAGGTGCTAAAGCACTACCTGCGGAGGTTTGCATTAGTTTTCAATGATTATTTTTTGATATTCACCCAATTGAACGCTTGGAGTATGTGGGGATTTCTTTGGAGGTCTTCCTAAGGCTCAAGGAGTAGAGACAATGTTGTTGGTGGTAGATATACACTCTAAGAGGAAACATAAGATATCTATTCTAGTTCTATTATTAGCTACTAGTTTGAATTTAAGTGCAATTCTAGAGAATGTTTACTATCTTGTTTCCTGAATGATAAGGAGAAAAAAATTAGGTCAAAAGAGAATGCCATTTTGGAGTTTTATCAACAATTTTCTTTTGTAAGCGAAGATCTAGTATTCTTTGAATCTTTGTGCAAGGAATTCCAATTTTTGTTTTTCAACAAAGATGTGAATTAGGAAGGATTGGTCGACGAAATATGAACAAAAGGCTGAATCTTGATATATCGTGGTTCCAAGCCATCCATTTTCAGCAAAGCCACCTTGTTTGTAAAGGAGGTGGTTGGATTGCATAGATTTCCCTCATCTTGACAGAGACCAGATCTTCATGAGCTCCTTATGGATTGAACTATTTAAGCATGCAAGAATAAAGCTGAAGTACAAGTGTACAACATTGCACAAATGGGCAGACTGAGGTTGTAAACCAGTGTTTGGAAACTTGTTTACGATGTTTTGCTAGCATCAAGCCTAGACGATGGTCAAAATGGATGAATTGGGCCGAATGTGGGTGCAACACGACCTATAATGCCTCCACTAATACCTGTCCATTCAAGATTTTTCATGGCCGAGACCCTCCCACTCTCATCAGGGGAACACTCCTGCTTCGGCACTAGAAGGAGTAAATCAGTTAATTTCTGAGAGAAATGCAATGAGTGGGGGCCCTAGGCTTAACTAAATTTTGGTGTGTGGGGGGGGGGGGTGTTACTTATCATGCGAGTTGTGCTAGTGGAAACTGGAAACAGTGTATTTGTTGTTAGTGTGTTAGAGAGTGAGCTGCTGAGTGCTTAGAACTTCTCCCTCTGGCTCTTGCTTCATTTGTCATTTCTTGTTTTTCCAATCAATACGACACATTCCTCATTTTATGTGCTCTGTATTTGTTAGCTTTATCATGTTTCATTTTCTTTTATTGTAAATTGAAGGGGTAAGCATGTGGATATGAGAGTATAGGTGATCTAGATGGTATCAAATGCTCGACATCGTCATCACCATGTACTTTTAGTCATCTTTATTATGGCTACAGCAGTTGAAACTTGAGGTCACACTCATTGGCAAACATATTTCAAAAATAACTGTACAAGTACAATAAATTTGTGTTGGATTGAGAAGACATTTCAAAGAAAATTCCCATTGAGAAATAGGTTTCTTTTTTCTTTGTTTAGTATATTAGATATTCAAGATGTGATACGTTGTAGTTATTTCAGGGTAAAGTGAGTCAATCCCTTGAATATATGTTTTATTGTTTTATAAGTGCATAATTTAACATTGCCTTTGCTTCTGTTGGCCATGGAAATTTCATGCAGGATAATTGAAAGTTGCATAAAGAAGAGGCTACAATGGAATAGTTGTTTTGCTCGTAAAGTTTGTAGAGAAAGCGAATATTATGAGGAGATGATGCGTTACTTGCGCAGGAATCTTGCTGTATGTGATGTACCGAATGTCTATCTGGATCTTCTTTCTGAAATTATATATCAAATACATTGTTCCTGGAATTTTTATGTCTACACTTCCATTTTCATGATAAAAAAATTGATGTTACAATTGAAGTTTTAATGCTTCAAAAATAGAAATTTTCTGTTTTAATTTTTCTGCAGTTTTTGGATAATTTTTTTTAAATTATTTGACCGTATTATTTTACTAATTTTTTGCTACCGGAGTACTTACATGAATGGATGCTAGATATAATTACCACCTCCTGGATAATGTGGTGTTCTTGTATGCCTTTGTTGCAAGCCATTTGGATTTAATGTTGTTTTTTCCTTTTTCTTTGTTTTTTTCCTCTTGCAGCTGTTTCCATATCATTTGGCCGAGTATGTCTGTCGAGTAATGAGGATATCACCTTTCAGATATTATTGTGATATGATCTTTGAAGTAATGAAAAATGGTAACGTTCACTTATTTTCTCTAATGCATTTGTGCTCCATGAAGGTCTTGATTAATTTTTGTCGTTATATAGCTTGCAATTGAGAGTTTACTCCATGCAAAGTCTGGCCATCATCATATGAGCTTCATGATTATCCATTTTTAATATTTCCAACTGTTCTCTATCCAATTGAGGGTGAACACTTGTTTCTGGAAGTTTATTGCAGCAACAACTTTAGTTTTGCCGATAATTTTACATGGTCTCCTTGTACCTTAGTTGTTGGGTTTAAGAGTGCCAGAAAAGTATAATGCATCTGATTTGAATAGAAGAAAGAAATTTTATTTGGAGAGTAGTAGCACAAATGAGTATAATGCATTTTCACAAGGAAACACAATAATTAACTTGATCCAAAAGTTAATAAACCAGATAACCCTTCATGTCATTCCCTTTGTATGCCAGATAAACAGCATGAAACAGATTGTGACCAAAGGTAGCCAAAAGCATAATGGTATCCCAAAATTTATTAATCTGTTATTGGTCACGTGCACTTTAGCCCTGGACTAAAGCTTTAGATCTGAACTAAAACCTGTAAACATGATTGCTTGAAATCTCCTTAATGTGCACTTTAGTAACTCAAGAATGTTTAGGGAATACGTGAAATGTGATTTGAAGTTCAAGAATATGTGCACTAACTTGAAACTATGCAGCCTATGTGTTATGAATCATAGTTTAATGATAGTATTCTTTGACAAAAGAATTCAGTCTTGCACTCTTGTGCTTTTATTGTCCTTGCCTTTTGTTTTGCAAGTAAGCTGGCCTTTTAAATTTATTGCATGTTCAATTTTTTTGCAGAGCAACCTTATGACAGCATTCCAAATTTTAGTGCTGCGGATGCTTTAAGACTTATAGGAATTGGAAGAAATGAATTTATTGACATAATGAACAAGTGCAGATCTAAGGTAATGGACTGATTGGCTTGTTTAATATATATTTGACTCTTGGATTTCAAATCTAATATTTTATGTATGTGTGTTTGGTTAATTACCTGTTACAATTGTTGTGCCAAATGCCAATATTACCTTTAAAGAGTTTTCTTAGTACCTATCAAGTCGCATTTCTATTGCTTTAATGAAAAGGAGCGTAATGTAGGGTAAGAGTGTAGTTGGGTGGCCTTTTTCTTAATTTGCTTTGGAGGATGACACGTGAATAATTAGGAAATTATTAAAAATGTTAACATTTGTAAAGATAGATTATTTTGTATAAATTAGGTAATATCCATGAAGGAGAAACATAGGCTTCCTTGATCTCTACAATCATATACCTTCAACCCGATTGGATGTGGCCCTATCTATCTGTTTTTATATTAAGTCTATTTCTTGTTGGCATTGCTTAATCATCCAGGGAATATATCATTCATCTTGTTCCTCATAAATTTGAATTTGATTTTCTTTGACTTTACTGCCCCTTGTCTTGATAATTTTTTTATATAATTCTTTTCTCATCTGTTATTTCCTCTTTTGGAGTATCCAGAAAATCATGTGGAAACTGAACAAGTCGATTGCGAAAGAACTTTTACCTACACAACCTGTGGATTTTCCAATTGAACCTTGGTGGGGAGTTTGTCTGGTCAACTTTACTTTGGAAGAATTTAAGGTGAGGACTGCATTAGACCGTCCTATATTGTAAGAGGGTTCACGTACAATAGTATTGTTCATCGTGTTTCTTGCACAATGAGAAGTAATTTTAATATTCTCTTGTCTAATAGTTTTCAAATTTATGCTGTCTTGCCTTGTCTTTCACCCTTATAGAAACTCTCAGAAGAGGAAATGGCTACAATAGACAAAGTGTGTAAGGAGGAGGCAAATTCGTATATCTTGTTTGATCCTGACGTTGTAAAGGGTCTTTACAGACGGGGATTGGTCTATTTTGATGTTCCGGTTTATCCTGATGATCGGTTTAAAGGTGCATTCTGTGTTAAAAGTTTTACTTTGTAAATATCATTTTCAGAGGTATAGTTCATCAGCATTTAAGTTTAAAGCTTGATACTTATGTACTTAATATCCGTTATGCATGCCTTGCGGGAAATGGGGTAGGAAGTAGAATTGTTCATCAGTTATATTTGGTCTGTTTTGTTGAATCCTAGTTCTGACCTAAGATGCTTGATGATTATAATGCTTATAAAGCTTGATGCTTATATAATCCTTTTAAGTTTCATAGCCAGTCATATTAAATTTCTTCTATCATGTACAGCATGATAGAAGAATAAATGGCTATAGATAGACAAAGATGAGTGGAAAGGAGATATAAGACTAAAATATGTACAGCATTTATTTTAGTAGCTATCCTATTAATTGACTCCTCAATTTTTTAAATTTATGGTGGTTCAGTTTCCAGGCTTGAAGGCTTTGTTTCCAATAGGGAGCAGTCTTACGAAGATCCTATTGAAGAGTAATATTTTTACTTCAGTCATTTTGTTTCGTTTTTGTTAAAAATGTTGTTTGAAGCCTAAATCTAAGGATATATCGGATTCTTCAGGTTATTATACGCGGTATTTGTTGTTTCAAATGAAAATGCTTCTGTTGCTGAATTGGCAGCAACCCTACAGGCTGATTTGGCACAATTGCAGGCTGCTGCTTCTTTCGTATGTCGATTGGGTTGGGCAACAAAAGTATTTGATCCAGCATCTATTCTCCAAGATACAAGTATACCTGGGTCTCCCAGAAGTGGAGTCAGTGATGAATATGCTTCTCTTTCTAGTCAAGGCTTTGAGAATATGCTTATTGATAATGATTCCAATCAGCAAGGGGATACTTTAAGTTCAGGGAACTATGGTCCTCGTTCGCCATATACACGTGCTGCTTTCATAGTTGATGCTAATATAACATCCTATCTTATGATGGGTTCTGTTTCACCAGGTTTCACTTCCCTTCTTCCTGTCCTATCTTCATTTGCTAAAATGCACATGTCCAGGCAAAATGGTCTTTTTTGGTTGTTTTTTATTTTCAATTTGGCCCCTTATGGCCTTACCTTTTATTGTTCTTGATTTGGTCCTATGTGTTCCAAATCTTTTTCAATTTGGTCTTGAATCAATATCTAATTAATCACACAATTGATGAAAAATGTTGATGTAGCACAATCCAAAAATCCACATTATGTGCTATATCAACACTATTTGTGACATGATAGCATCTTTTGTCAATCATATGACAGAACTATGGTTTTGGATCAAATTTAAAACAATTGTACATGTTAGAATTGAGGCAGGTTATGGGGAGTAGGTGGGAAAAGCTATCAAGAGCATGAGAGGGGCAGTTAGGGGGTTAAGAAATTAGTTAGGCAATAAAAGAAGAGAGTGTTGAAGAGGAGGGTGTGTCTTGGCATTTGTTAGTCTCGGAGAGTTGAGGAGCTCTAAGTCATAGCAGCGTAATATATCTTCATAGAAGGATTAGAAGCTTCATATTTTACTCTTCAAATAATCTAATATTATCTGATTTCTTCCGGTGTAGCTCATATACTCCTCGTGTTATAGCTCGAAACACTGCCTCAACACTAGATCTAGTAACTGTAGTTTCCTTCTTACTCCTCCAAGTTGCCAAATTTCCTCCTAAAGCATGCAATATCCCGGTAGTGATCTTCTGTCTACAACAGAACCAGCATAAGAAGTATCAGTATAGATTTCCATAGTTATCCTTTCACCCCTATTAAATAACAGTCCTCTCCTAGGTGGATTTATGGACTGTTTGTGACATACCAGATAGTACAAGGGTGGATAATATAAGACATGATAGTATAAGCTTTGATAGTATAAGATCTGATAAACTTAAATATTAGTCTTGTGTAACACCGAATAAGATATTTTATTTTGTCTGCAAATTGGTTTGGTTTATAATCATGCATCTGTACTCTATATTATGACCAAAATCATGCTTTCTTCTGAACTTATCAGGACTGAAATCTCATGCTGTTACACTATATGAAGCGGGGAAATTGGGGCATGCCAGCATTGCTGATCTCTGCAGGGATCTTGGCAGTCTGGAGGGTGCAAAATTTGAGGGAGAGCTACAGGAATTCGCTAATCATGCATTTAGTTTGCGTATTGTATTAGAATGTCTATTATCAGGTGGGGCTACTTCTGATGAAACAGTGGACAAAGGTTTTGACAAGATGGCTGCTGCTACTTCCGGCATTGATGAGTCAAGTTCTATGATTGCTGAAATCTCCTTGGGTGACAAATCAGGAGACTCTGTTACTGCAGAAGCTGGGATGAGTTGTGATAATTTATTAAATCAGGCCACTGTTTCATCTGAAGCTGTTCGAGGTGCTACAACTGGTGGAACCCATTCTACTAATATAGTAAATGATGAAAGTCACATGGAGGAAGCTAGTACCTTTGCCGGAAATTACCAGAATGTCGAGAAACTAATAGCTGAAGGGTCAGTTGGAACAGAAATGCCAAAAGGGAAAAAGAAATACCGTGTAGACATTCTCCGTTGTGAAAGCTTGGCTTCTCTTGCACCAGCAACCCTTGATCGTTTGTTTGTTCGTGATTATGATGTAGTTGTGTCCATTGTGCCCCTTCCTCACTCATCAGTTCTTCCTGGACCCACTGGTCCAGTTCATTTTGGTCCTCCCTCATATTCTTTTATGACTCCTTGGATGAAATTGGTATTATATTCATCGGCAGCTAGTGGGCCTCTATCAGTTGTTCTCATGAAAGGACAGTGTCTCCGTTCGCTTCCTGCACCTTTGGCTGGTTGTGAGAAAGCTCTCATATGGTCTTGGGATGGTTCTACAGTAGGAGGCTTGGGAGGGAAGCTCGAAGGAAATTTAGTGAAAGGAAGTATACTTCTGCATTGTTTAAATTCACTTCTTAAACATTCAGCTGTGCTGGTTCAGCCTCTTAATAGGTCTGATCTTGATGAATCTGGACAAGTGATTACTATGGATATCCCATTGCCCTTAAGGAACTCTGGTGGATCAATTGCCCCTGTCGCAGAAGATTTACAAATATCTGAAGAGGAAAGCTCAAAGCTGAATTCTCTCATGACTGGCTTAGCAAACAAGCTGGAACTGTGCACCGTTGGGTATATTCGCCTACTGAGATTATTTAATGAAGGAGATTCAGACCAGTTCTCACCCAATAAAAAGAACTATGATTGGGTTCCATTGAGTGTTGAATTTGGGATGCCGCTATTTAATCCAAAGTTATGCAATGATATATGTAGAAGATTGGTTTCATCTGAATTGCTTCAATCTGGCTCATTTGGTGAACATCATGATGCAATGAAAAGCTTAAGGAAAAAGTTGCGGGACGTTTGTGCTGAGTACCAAGCAACAGGTCCTGTGGCAAAGCTTCTTTACCAGAAAGAGCAAGCTAAGGAATCTTCACAAAAACTTATGAACTATGCTAGTGGAAAGTGGAATCCACTTATGAATCCTTCTTCTCCCATTTCAGGAGCAACGAGTGAGCATCAAAGGTTAAAACTTGCTAATCGGCAGCACTCCCGAACTGAGGTTTTGAGCTTTGATGGCAGCATACTTAGGTTTGTAGCTTCTATAAATTCATTCTTGACTATTGCAGGAATTTATTTATCAGATAAATGAATGAGTTCTTCTAGCATTGCAGCATATTGTTGGAGATATTAGTGCTAATGATTGTTAAAGTGAGAGAGTAGGAGAGAAGTGAGAGAGAGACATGAAATCTCCTTGTGTTTACAACACATAGGATGTTGATATGTATATAGTTATATACACTTAATAGTCAATGTACACAAGTATTATTAAAAACTAATAATACTTACTACATATTCTAACACTACCCCTCAAGCTTGAGCATATAAATCATATGCACGAAGCTTGTTACATAAATAACCCATTCTAGATCTTCTTAAGGCCTTAGTTAAGACATCTACCAACTGATCATTAGAATTTACAAAACTTGTGGTAATGTCTTCAGATAGAACTTTCTGTCTTGTGAAATGAGGTCAATTTCTATGTGACAGACATTGAGACATTCAAATTGTTAGAAACCTGTGATAACTATTTCATATGTAAACTGTAGCCCTTTTTTAGGGTTTTCTATTCATTCCAATTCTCAGAAACTATATGTTGTTTAATGGTGCATGCAGATCTTATGCCTTAACTCCTGTTTACGAAGATGCCACAAAGCCCATCGAAGAATCTGCGCAAGTCACGATAAAATCTGAAGCAGATGAAAGTGACAGTAAAGAAGTAACCCTTCCTGGAGTAAACCTGATTTTTGATGGTTCTGAGTTGCATCCATTTGATATAAGTGCATGCCTCCAGGCTCGTCAACCTATTTCCTTAATAGCAGAGGCAGCAACTGCTTCAGCATCTTTAGCTGTCAGATAGGTCTTTGGTTACCACCATTCTCTGATATGCTTGAATTGCAAAGCTAGCAAGTGACGACGCACCAACGATATTTGCACAAATTTGGGCTCGGGTTGATGGCAAGGTTTGTACTTTAGTCTCTGCATTTTCTCAGTTTAAATGACAGTTTTAATTGTAAAAAATTGTCTTTCAATGCTAGCCGACCCCAATTATTGGGACAAGGCTTTGTTGTTGTGTTGTTATCGTCGTCTTTCTTTCGGTGCTAGTGATTTGTCGCCTTTCCACTGTAAGGAAAGGTTTACAGGCCCTGGTTTCCTATGTAAACCAAGCCAGATGAGTTTGCTGAACCAGCAAATACAGAAAGTAAAAAGTAAAAACAAAAATTCATTCATCTTCTCTTCAATGTGTTTGTTTTTCCTCCTTGTATAAGTGTTTTCATTGCCTGTTAATGCATTTTTAGTACTAGTTCTGGTTCACTTTGTATTCATTATTATTATTATTATTATTATTATTATTTTATGCTTGTGATCAGTCTCTCAATAAGTTGGATTGGACTTTACTATAATATCTCTGGTTACTAAAAGCAGGCTGCTTTGTGTTTTGGGGTTATGCTTGATTCACATAAGGTAACGTTTGTTTATCGTGTACAAGACATAGCAGAATAGAAAATAACATATTTATTTTTAGTGTAGATATATATAAGATAGATTGTGTTTGTACATGTTCTTTTTTTTTTGCATTTTGTGTCCACATTCATAGTAGATGCACAAAATACAGATGTTAGATACAAGAATTTTAAGAAAAATTTTGTTCTAAGTTTATCTCTATTATTTATTTATAATTTCCCTGTTTGCCATTCTCATTTCTTATTAAAGTCCTAAAATAAAATTTTGTATAAATAAAAGTATAAATTTATTTTGTACATATTAAAATAAATATAAAATAAAATATATAAAATTTATTGTATTGTACTGTAACGTATTTTTTGTATTGTAATCAATTCTAAAATAAACAAAATCTAAGAGCTTTGAAGTGAGGAAATACGTAATCATCGTTTTATTGTTATACGTGTGGATGTGTGTGACATACAGTAATACTGTTAGGACCCAAATATTATTTATTGTTTTATACTATAAGGAATAGAAGGAATGAGCGTGACAAAGGGTAAGGCATTTTTGGCCAAGGAGTTTTGAAGAGGTGTTGACGAGCATATCAGAAATTAGCAATGTTTTAAAAACCGGACCAGACATTGAATCGGACGGGTGAGTAGTTCACAGGTTCAAAGGTTCAACCGGTTGGATCGGGGTTCGACCGTATATAATTAAATATATATGAAATATATATATTTATCTAACAATATATATGCATTTGATGAATTATATGTTATAAAAAATTAAAATATATTAAAAATATTGATTGAAAGTTAAGATATAGAGCATTTAATAAATTTAGAGGTTTAGTAGTCCTTCATTTTAATAATTATATCATATTTTATATTATATTTTATTATAAAATGTTATTAAATTTTAAAAAATTAAAATTTTTATTTTTAAATTAGTTGACCGGTTCAACCGGTTTTGGTCGGTTATTCCGATTTTTTCACCGGTTTTTTGAAATTCAGTTTTTATCTCAGAATCGAACCGGGCAGGGGTCCGGTTCCTGGTTGAACCGGTCGGACCGGTCGGTTCGGTCCGATTTTTTTAACACTGAAAATTAGTGCTTGATACCAAAATAGTTATCATGCACTTAACTCGTATAAAGAGTAGTGCTTAATACCAAAATGTAAAACAAATAAATAAATAAAGAGAAATAATTTTAGTACACCACAAAAATCAGTCATCATATATAATAATTCAATGTTTTAAAACTATTAATTCAACTTTTAATATTATATATTAATTCGATGTTTTTAAAAGTTGAATTAATAGTTTTAAAATTTGGATTATTATATATGGTGACTGATTTTGTGGAGTACATGTAGCATTACTCATAAATAAATAGATAAAAATTTTTAGCACACCAATAAATGACACTTAACATTTATTTAGGCTGCATTTGTTTTTTCTGACTTTGAGGTCAGAGTCACAGTAAGAGAAAAAGTAACTTTGTAGACTGTTTAATTTTAGAGTCACAATCAGAGACACAATTATTCTGATCCATTAAACAAAATTTTTCAATTTTTTTCCACTCAAAAAGTAGAGTCACAAAGTCACTGACTAGTTGACACAGAGTCAGATAATGATTTAATGAATTTTTATTCCAATTATGTTTTTATTCATTTTTTAAAATTCCAATCTCATCATTTTCAATTCTAACTACCATTTGTCTTATCAAAATAAATATGATACATGACACTAATGACTCTAGTTCTAAGTATTTACTAAACATAAAATGGAGTCACTATAATACTATGTCAATGATTCCAGTGATACTAACCTTGGTGACTTTACTGACTTCCGAACTCAGTAAAATCAAATGCAACCTTATATATAAACTCATGATGAACTTGGCATACTGGTTTCAACACATCTCGGTTTATGTATAGCCATAAGAGTACGCTTCATTCTCAGACATTACTTTGTTAATCTGAAACCATAGATAATAAGAATGAAAATTCTGCAGAAAATGAGCATTTCTAAAACATTTTAAACTACGGTTGGTTTCAACTATATGGGAAAAATACACATGGCTATAAAATCATTGTAACAATATAATGATTTCTAATATGCAAGTCTTGATAAGATTATAATTTTTTAATCTTAAACTCACTTTTCTTTTGTCTATTTGTCCCGCACATAGTTTTTTTGGTTTCCTACAGTATCCTCCAGCCCGGAAGGCCAAAGACTAATTCGTCGCGAATTTGAGCTCCACTTAAGGGTTTGCCGCTAGCCAATGGGTTGCTGCATACACAAGGCGGAGATCGAACCCCCGACCCTTGCTTAAGTGGACAAGTGAGCTAACCACTTGACCAATCCAAGTTGATTTGTCCCGCACATAGTTGAAAGTCCTTCATCTTTACTGTGAATTCCCTTTTTTTCTTGGTGCTACTCATAACATAATGACAAAAAGGCGAGACATTTACACCACACTAACCAAAGCAGAAATTCAAAGATAAAATAAATAAATTGACTTGTAATTCTCATAAAATTAGTAATGGTTTTGAGAGGATTTTGATGGTAATGATTTAAAATTCAAAAAAATTCATTTCATTTCATTTTTTTCATATTTTAGTCATTCTAAACACACCCCAAAAGGACCTTATATCTTCATCCCTTTGCCTTCTTACAGTTAGCAGCAAGACTTAATTACTATGATCTATGTGTATCTAGCAATTTTGTTTCCCAAACTCTAAATCTTAAACCAACCACATTGAAGGATAAAAGAAACCAAAAACATACCCTCGATGTATCTTTCATTTAAGCAGATCATAAAATTAAATCCAAGCTAATTCACAAGAGTAATAGTCAGAATTGCAATCTTCATGATCACGATCAATGATAAAATGAATGTAAGTTCAGGTTGCAGCATAAAAATGAAAACATTTCAAAAACATTTTACTTTCACAAATATAGAATCTGCATCCATAGAATCCATGAATTGACTATTCCAGAGCTAGAAGTAGACTTGTGTCCTCCATAGCCAAAATTATGATTTGCATCTAACATCAGAAACAGCTACATTGGTCATTGTACATGCACTACCTTCTGCGCTTTAAGGGTCCAGTCTTGTAGCCACTTTTAGTTGGTTTGCCCCAAGGAGTACGAGATCCTCGCCCCCACCGACCGCTACTCTTGCTCTTACCCTCTCCACCACCATGAGGATGATCTACGGGATTCATGGCCACACCACGAACAACTGGTCTTCGACCAAGCCATCGGCTATGTCCAGCTTTCCTAAGTTTTTGATCTCCATGGCTCGGATTAGACACCGTACCAACGGTGGCCCTGCAGCGAGAATCAATCAATTTTTTAACACCTGAAGGGAGTTGTATCAAACAGTATCTTGATGTGGGTTCTTTCAGGATCTTTGCACTAGTTCCAGCTGCTCGGACTAGTTTGCCACCTTGCCCTGGGTTCAACTCAATGTTGTGAATGATGGTTCCAATTCGCATCGCGGATAATGGCATACAACTCCCAATTTGTGAATTTATGTCAGAATACATCATTTGATTCATCATATTCTCGCGTGGATTATGAGCATTTATATTTGAAACAACATCTGTGAAAAGCAAAAACAAAAAGAAAATATGAGGCTCAACCGTGGGTAAAACGGTAGAGAAAGATAAGCAGCATAGAAGCCATAATCTTTGTTCCAGTGGATCAAGGGCATATCCCAAATTCTACCTCAACATCACTTTAAATCCTCCATGGACCATGATTCTTCCTAGTGGTGGCAGAGCAAATCCACTACTTCAGATTCAAAATGTTTATACAAACTTACAAAGTGAATGAATGTGGTACAACAGTATTGGAGGCACAAATTTATTATAGCTACATTTGTGAACGGTTAAAAAATACAATATTCCGAAAAGACAAATACTAGGTGTACAATAAAAAATCAGTCAAAACAGTCAATATGTTGTGCACGATATGTATAATATAAAATGCACAACGTACATCAAATGTCTTGCACAACACATATCACTTGTTATGCACAATATATATCTCATGTTACAGCATTATCTTTCTTTGCAACATGTGATATATGTTGTACACATCATGTGATATATGGTTTGCACGACATGTGATATTCGTTGTGCATTTTATATTATATATGTTATGCACAACATATTGACTGACTTTTTATTGTACATATAGCAATGCTATTCTGAATATTGAACCAAACCGAATATATCAATAAAATTTAACTTAAAAAATTGTCATCAGGTGAAACTAAAAACCACCGAAGGGAAAGAAACACCAATATCTCAAATTGTGGTCAGTCTTGACTAAGATGCATAATATTACAAAGTTTTTTTTTTTTCTTGCATTTGTCCTTCTAATACAAGATATAAATTTATAAGATTGTGGAATTCATGTTCCACAAGACTAGCTAAAGTATTGCATTTCCCAAATTGCATGAAGAGTGGCAAAAAGAGAAAAAGCAAGGAAGAAGTACCGGAAGAGAAACAGCGAGAGGCATTAGCAATATTGGCAAGAATTGAGGAAACTGCACGTGCTCTCCACAGTGAGACAGCCATGGATGGACCTGCAAATCCAACTGCAAGTGAAAGAGACACACACTCAGAATACCTAGGCATGGGTAGAGGTATTCACGATTCAATTTAAATCAGTTTTGAGCCATGAATCATCGAACATCATCATCATCAAACATCATCGCAGCAGAAGAATACACAGAACAGAACCAAAATTGGGGAAAACATCATACCAGGCGACGATCGAGGGGCTGATGCGACGGAGAAGGCGTGGCTGCGGAAGGAGCTGCTGCAAGATGGAGGAGCCGCGACGGAGAAGGGAGAGGCGCAGCTATGTCGAAGAGAGAGGCGCAGCTGTGTCTAAACTATGTGTGAAAATTAGGTTGAAAATGGGGAGAGGATATAATTGGAAATAAGTTAAAAGATGAAGGGTACACAACATAAAATTTTATTAAAGGGTTCAGTTCATTTCCGTGCATACTGTAAATTGTTATATGTATAATAAAAAATCAGTTAAAATAATATTATATATAATATAAAATACACAATAAATATTATTTATTGTGCATATTATATTAGTATTTTGATCCGTGCGATACACAGAATAAAAAAGAAATAATACTAATAATTAAATTTTTAAGTTGAAACATGAATTGTAAAAAATAATTAAAATGAAACTCCTGAATAAATTAAACTACAAATATTTACGATTAAATTTATGTATGTGTAATAAATGATAAAAAAGACAGAATAGTTAGGGAAAAAAATTGTATATTGTGCATAGTTTAATTCCTGTTATAGTCAAAATCATGGATTGTGCACGGAATATTTGAAAATACAATGCAATGCAATGAAATAAAAATATGGAACGTAACACCAACCATGGAATTAATATATTAAACATATATTAACCACTTTTGTTATACAGTGGATAACCAATTAAACAATTCATTATAAATATAGTTAAAATCATGGAATTTTGCCCAGGATATTAAATACTTATATTGTCCAGATTAGAAGTTGATAGAGACGTAAAATAACAATCTTTAAATACTTAATATATCTATTAAAAATCATATACATGCAACAAAAAACTCTTTAATTAACAATTTATTATTTTTACACTGTCAGTCAATCACATTCATTAATTTGTGTGACTTTTTGGTTAGTGGGTGGTTGAGATAAAGACTTTTACTGATGTGTCAATCAATGATTATCTGTATGTATAAAATTTCTTTACACTGAAAATGGATTAATATTAAACAAAATAATTTAACGATGAATAATTACATATTATTTTTGGTCTAGTATGGACCAGGTATTAACTAATTTAACGATGAATATTAGTCAAAAAAATAATGCCATTAAAGAAATATGACAATATCATAGAAGGTTTTTTTTTTTATTGTATCTATACTATTATATAAAATAAATATTTCTTAAAATAAGTATTTTTTTATATCTACACTTTTTGAGATAGTTATTCTTTTAAAGAATAAATATAAAAATTAAAAATAATAAAATAAATAACAAATAATAACTACTTAATTTTTATAACTATTAAATTAAACTAAAATCAAATAAAACTAATAAAACTATAAAACTAAAATTGAATAAATAATCTCATAAATATGTTTATTTAATTATGATAATCTCATAAATATAAAACTAAGATAATTTTACTGTGATTTTATTTATGTTTTGAATATGCTCTGTATATTTATTTAATTTATTTTATTAAATATATCATATATAGTAGTGATAATGCTTTTTAATTATATTCTTGGTATATGCTCGATTAACCATGAATTACAGACTCAAAAAATGTTAAAAGTCATTTAATTGGAGATCAATTTTATTTAGAGACAAAAATAAAAAATCAAAATTGTAAAAAAATGACATAAAATGACAACATCTTGATTTGAAGATAGCAACTTCAGGCATATCAACTCAAATTAAATAACAATTTAGTTCCGAACATCACATTTTGTAGATCAATTTTTCCTGAAAATTAAAACGATTAATATAATCAATTTAAATGAACATTCTAACATAAATATTAAAGGATTTAGTCACACA
The DNA here is from genome assembly GCA_013621005.1 of Aeschynomene evenia. Classification (NCBI taxonomy): domain Eukaryota; kingdom Viridiplantae; phylum Streptophyta; class Magnoliopsida; order Fabales; family Fabaceae; genus Aeschynomene; species Aeschynomene evenia. Next base: position 20,684,125 of record CM024265.1, on the reverse strand, counting down.
TACATATAAATAGTTGTATCTAAATATAAATAGGATACATTTATATATAAAATATGGCTACAATTACCTTTGTATGTCTTTGCTCTAACAAACTGGACGATAATCACAGGCTATTTTTGTCCATTTATTGCAAAAAATTTATTGACTTCATCAACAAAATGCCCAAATAAAGTTACTTCCAAAATAATTATGCAAAAGAAAATTACTTATCAATCAATGTATTTAGAAAAAGAAATGAGTGACACTCACATAGTTGTATCTTCATATATAAAATAGTATATGCAATGATAATGCTGGAAAATATATTACTCATCAGCTTCAAGTTGTATTACAATCATTTTGATTGTCTTGCCCTCCTTCTGGTACTCCTTTTCTGATCCGACTCCAGTCAATACTCCGATAGTATCTATGCATAGGATCGATAAATGTTTGTAAATTATACAACTGGATTAAAGAATATTGCAAATTAAAGGACAAATTTAATTAATACCTATTAGATAAGGAGATTGAATTCCCGATTCAATTATCTCATTGAATCCGATAAATTGGCAACTATAGCGATGAATCTTGTCACTCTCGGAGTTGCGAACAATGGTCCTATATATAAAGTTTAGACAATATTCATGTCATGTAGTCCGAAAAGAACCACCATTTGATGTCACACCAAAATAAGACATAATATATACACTTCCCTCAGACAATAGGGGTTTAAACTTGTATATCAATGTCTTTCCAACTATTGCATGGATCGTAGTACCCTATTTTTAAAATGTTAAAATTTTAGAAAATCAAACCAACATACAAAGGAAGCTCTAAGATATCACATATACATATACTTACAAATTCATCCGCTAACATCATTTCAATGGAGTTAGTTGACTCAGGGTTGTTAACAGATGGGACGCATCAAAGTCGCACAACATGAACCTTTAACCTCCAGCAACCCCGTACATGAGTGTTATCCTTGAGTAGGTCACATCGAACAGTCATTACAGTCATTATCGTAAAAATTAGAGTAGACACGTAATTGATGATTAGAGTAGCCAAAAATATTTATAATAGATCCGTAGATAAATGATAAAATTTAAAAAAAAATCATTAATAAAAATTATGAATCAAATTTGTTAAAAAGGAAAAGTATCATTTGTACTCTATCACTAAAATACAACAGTTCATGAATATAAGTGCATAATATGTATCATGTGCATACGTATCCAATTTGTGATTATTCAAATATATACACACATATATATATATATATATCTTTCCTGAATCATGTAAAATCTCTCTTGACTTTGTCTCTATATATCTTTTATTGATTGTATTTCTCATAATTTATTGTATTTCTTTCATTTTTTTATGTATTGTACTTCTTTCTCAAGCTGGACATGTTCGATTTCTCACACGTTCCAGCTTGCGGGGGCTGTTGGAGATTATATTAGGGATATATTAGACATTTTGATTTTAGAGTTTGTTACTCACATGTTTTGATTTCTCACAAGATGATGATGCAGCATGTGATATATGTTGTGCATAACAAGTGATATATATTATGCAAGACATGTGATATACGTTGTGCATTTTATATTATATATGTTTTACTTTTTTTGTTGTGAACCAAGTATTTGTCTTATTTCATGTACATTAAATTAGTCACGTAATTTAAGTATTATACAATCCAACATTTGCATCTACTTAATCTAATTTATATCATTACTCAATCCAATATTATATTCAAACTTTTATAATAAAACAATGAAAATTTTTATACTTAGATAATTTAATATTTATACTTACTTAATTAAATTCATCAAACTTTTTATATATCAATGACTGATTTAGTATCGCTTGTAATTTATACATGCCAATGCCATTATTCATCCATCTCACCCCCACTTATTTGAATACACACAAGTTTTATTATCTTTGTATTTCTATTCCATTAACTAACTACCTTAGCCTTTTAGTGTCTGTAATACCTGAAACCTTGGTTTGGATACTCATTTGTGAATAATACACAACACACACAAAGAGGAAGAGCTTGAAGTCACATTATCACCTCTAGAATTATACAATTGTTCCATTTTTTTTCTCATGGCCAGGTCACCTGACTGATCAATTATCAAAATTAATTGGTCTGGATAGAATTTGAACTAAACTATTAATTGGGATTATTGAAGAAAATAGTTGCTGCAATTTCGTTTATAATTAAATCAAAATAAAAAAGATAAGCGATTGCATACCGAATATATTTACTCTATATTAAATTATAACCTATGCTTCCATTCTCCATTACCATATATCTACCTTATCCATTCTGTCTTTCTCATCAAAAAATTGAAGAGTCAAATTAGAGATTGAAAGTGGAAAGTGCAAGTTAATGAGTTATTTGGTATTGGAGAGCAGGAGGTTATACTGTTATAGAGCGTGAAAGTGAAGAGTTGGATAATTTCTTTTGGAATTACTTTTTAACTACGGATAATATACAATATTTTTACACAGTCATCCAATTATGTAATGTTATGTCAATCATAATTGTGTTTTCTCTTTCCCACTATAAAAAAAATCATACAAACAGAATATTTTGATTAGATGACAGTGTAAAATACTTTTACACTATCAGTGCATCAAAATTAAATTTATTTATTTTTAAATATAAAAAAATAAAAGCATTTCTTTTTTTGGTACTGGACCAGCGGTATCCCTCAGCCCGATAGACCAATGACTAATTCGCCGCAGTGTGGAGCTCCATTGAAGGGTTTAACTGCTAGCCAACGGGTTGCTGCATACACAAGGCGGGGATCGAACCCCCAACCCTTGCTTAATCGGCCAAATGAGCTAACCACTTCACCAATACAAGTTGGTTTAGAAGCATTTTATTCAATATGATTGTGAACAAAAAAAATATAATTTTTTAGTTGTACCCATTTATATAATAGTATAGATAATTCAATACATTACCGGGAAGTTCTCATTCTATAGTTTTTGTTTATGTCAAAAACAAATTAATTAAAACTTTTCAAACAAGGTGACTGTAGAAAATATCCCATTGTAATATAATACTTTCTTGTTCAATTGGGACAAGTTATTTGATTGAAGGGATTCTGTTGTCACACTTCAACAATATAAAAGGCATTTACAAAACTTGTCACTTTCTTTAACTATATATTAGTGAGATTGTACAGAAGACAAAGGCAATAAGCATGAGAATCAAGTAATCATATAAAATGAATTTTTTCAAAATAACTATCTTTTAATGTTCATTGTTCATATTCATCAAGATAGTTATAATTTCAAAAAATTAATATCTCATGAAAATAGTTATATTTCTAAAAATAAATAAAAAAATAATTATTATTTTTTACTCATTTATATAATTATTAAATTAAACTTATTATTAAATCAATAAAAAATAATATAATACAATGTGACTTGACAGACACGAACTGTTCAACAAGGCGCTAGTATTAATTAGGTAAATTGTTTCTGTTTAATTTTGATGCATTAAGACTCTAGAACAAATTTATACAATCATTTAATTATGTATTATCATATAAATAAATATAATTATATCTATTATATAGATTATGCATGTGTTAGTTATTATATAACGATATAATAAGTAAAACTTACATTATCGATATATTAAAATTAACTTTTTTATTTTATATATATATTTGTGATTATGTGTCTTGCTCTTTCTTTTAATTTGACTAACCATCAGGCGTGTTGATGCAAGGCAGATTAAACAAATTAAACAAGGATAGGATTGCGTCTAATGCATAATATTTTAGATATAATATAAACATAACATTGCTATATGTACAACAAAAAATTAGTCAAATAATTAATAAATTATGTACAACATATATAATATAAAATGCACAACGAATATTACATATCGTGCATACTATATATCATATGATGTGCAGAATATATATCACATGTTATAAAAAAAGATGGTTTTGCAATATGTGATATATATATGTTTTGCATAACAAATAATATATATTATACACAACATGCAATATATATTATACATTTTATATTATATATTGTGTACAACATATTGATTATTTTAATTAATTTTTTGTTGTGCAGTGAGTATTTGCCATAACAATATTATGGTGAAGAACTTTCCCATAATTTAAGAAGAAAATTCTATATATAACATAGGCGTGTTTTTAGAATACGATATGATTCTATAATATAGGCGTTTTTTTATGATATGATTATTTTCCATAATTACATAATTTGAAGTCTATAAACTTTATTTTATAGTGTTTCTAGAAAAATTATTGAAATCTTACATTTTAAAATCTATAGTCTTCAATTTCTACACTATATGTAAAAAATCATGAAATAACATAATTTGAGATCTATAACCTTTGTTGTATATTATTTCTAGAAAAATTAGTGAAATCTCACATTTTAAAGCATATACCTTCAATTTCTACTATATGTAACAAAATCATGAAATTATATAATTTGAAGTCTATAGTCTTTATTTTATAGTGTTTCTAGAAAAATTAGTGAAATCTCACATTTTAAAGTCTAAGCCTTTAATTTGTACTATATTTAAAAAAAATCATGAAATTACATAATTTGAAGTCTATAGTCTTTGTTTTATGGTGTTTCTAGAAAAAATAGTGAAATCTCACATTTTAAAGCCTATAGCCTTCAATTTATACAATATGTAAAAAATCATGAAATTACATAATTTGATGTCTATAGCCTTTATTTTAGTGATGTCTACAGCGTTCCCATCTTGGTAGAATCTTTAGTGATTCTTGGGAAAAGGTCGTTGCTGTCGGCAGACGGTTTGAGTCAGCTCGCTGCTTCCTTTGAGGATATTCGATCTTCATTTCGGCTGTCACTATTCACTCCATCACCCTCTTCTGATGCGGACTACGACACCTGGTGGTCCAATCTTCAGCATATAGTGTTTTCTTCAGAGCCGGACTTCTACATGTCCAAATTCTTAGTGGAAGACGACCCACCAACCAACAGAACCCTCTTCCGAGCGGCCTCCTTCTCCATCAGACCCAAAATGTACTCCCTCATTCCTTCTTTCTTTTCCTATCTTAATTCAATATTACAATTCCTAACATCATATCCTCTCAGCTTTAGATTTCTCGGACGACGCCATGGACAACTACATCAATCAGGAGGCAGGAACTCAAACACTGGCCACCCCTGCTGACCCAACTGCTCCTTCCTCCTCCATAGCTCCGGCAGACCAAAGTCCTTCTGCTGAGGTATCCAATGTTGACCCAACTCAAGAAACATAATTTTCTTTTGAACAATGGTACACTTTATTCTGCTATTAACGGCTGGCATGTAGCCGAATGCACTTTTCAACCTTAACTTTGATTACTTTGACTTGTTGGTACTTTCCCGTTCTTTGCCCATGATTCCCAAATGCTGGGTTTGAACTTTTTTAGGTATTGGGCATTGACACATTTTGACAACTCTTTACCATGCAAATCTTTTATATAATACGCTCCTTTTCCTAACACTCGGCTCACAATAAAAGGTCCTTCCCACTTTGGGGACCATTTTCCTTGATTGTTATCTTTGAATCCGATCGGCAAAATGGCTTTCCAAACATAATCCCCTGAAGAAAATTGTTTCAATCTTACCCTTTTATTGTATGCTCTAGCCACTTTTTCTTTATTTGCTTGAATGTTTTCTAAAGCCTGAAGCCGGTCACTGTCCAGCCGATCCAACTCCATAAACATAGCTTGATTGTAATCATCGGTTGTCAGCTGATTCTGCTTGGCTACCCTTAATGACTTCACATTAATTTCTAAAGGCAAAACTGCATCCTGACCGTAAGTCAGTCGGAACGGAGTATTACCCGTAGCGGTAGCCTTAGAATTTCTATATGCCCACAATGCTTCAGATAACTTTTCATTCCATTTTCTTGGCTGATCTTCAATCATTCTTTTGATGACATCAATTAATACTCTATTTGTAGCCTCCGCTTGTCCATTCGCCTGAGCATAATATGGTGATGAATAAATCATTCTGATCCCATATTGCTCAGCGAACGCTTTTACCTCCGAGCGTGTAAACATCGTTCCTTGGTCAGCCGTGATGGTTTCAGGTATCCCAAACCGATGTATAATTTGATTCTGAATAAAACGTATCACATCAGTCTGCGTCACCTTAGCCATCGGCTGCGCTTCTGCCCATTTGGTAAAATAATCAGTAGCCACAATAATAAAAGAGTGATTCTTAGATGAAGGGGGATAGATTTTCCCTATCAAATCCATAGCCCATCCACGAAACGGCCAAGGTTTTACAATAGGATGCAATTCCTCGGACGGTAACCTCTGAATTGGCCCATGTTTTTGACAATCTTCACGCCCCTTAGCATACTCAAAACAATCGGCTGTAATGGTTGGCCAATAATACCCGTACCAGTGGATTAGCCATCTCATTTTCAACCCCGACTTATGAGCCCCACAAACTCCTTCATGTACTTCACCCATTACCTTGAGAGCTTCCTCATTGTTCACACATCTTAGCAGCAACCCTTCCTGGCTCCTCTTAAACAACTCATTGTCTACAATGACAAAACTGAACGCTCTCTGTTTAAAATTATGACTAACATTGTTATTTGGGTTCAGTAGATATTCCACTAACTCCTTTCGCCAATCTAGTTTCCCTTGCTTGTGTACATTTCCAATTAGCACTCCCCCACTAATAACCTTATATCCAGAGGCGTGTTGGGCTAACATATTAGTTGTATCATTATCCTCTTTTGGGATATACTCAATGGTTACTTCTAACATTTGGAACATTAACCCCAGAGCTTCTTGCCGTAATTCGGCTAACTCCGGACTATGACACTTGTATTCTCCTAACAGCTGCTTAATGACCAATTGTGAATCCCCTTTTATAGTCACAACCAACACTCCCATAGAGATTATCATTCTGAGCCCTGTAATCAACGCTTGGTACTCTGCCTGGTTATTAGAACAATTAATGTCTAGCCGGCAGGTAAAAACTTCTTCTGCTCCATTAGGACTTGTCACAGTAATGCCCGCGTCGGCTCCCTCTTTGTGTTTAGACCCATCAAAAGTCATCACCCAAGGAGTTAATCTGATGTAGGCCTGATATTCTTCAGTCGGATCAATTACGTCCACGTTCGGATGATCGGCCAAGAAATCAGCGATTACTTGTCCCTTGACGGCTCGTAATGGGACATACTTCAAATCAAATGCATTCAACTTGATGGCCCACTTCATCAGACGACCTTGAAGCACAGGTCTATTCAACAAGTTTCTCACAATGTCAACCTTACACATGACTCACACTTCTCTTGGAAGTAAGTAGTATTCCAACTTTGTACAAGCGTGTAATAAGGCCAAACACATTTTCTCGAGAGGTGTATATCTCGTTTCGGCTTCATTTAAGATTCGGCTCAAATAATATATTGCTCTCTCTCCTCCATCCTCGCCATCTTGTGCCAACAAGCTACCGATACTATCTTCAGCTGCCGATATATAAAGCTTTAGGGGCTTTTTCATTGTTGGTGGGACCAGGACTGGAGGATTTGCTAAATATTGCTTAATCCTGTCGAAAGCATTCTGTTGTTCTTCTCCCCATATAAACTCATATGTCCCTTTACATTTCAACAAAGGAGAAAACACCTTCATCTTTCCAGCCGAATTTGAAATAAACCTTCTCAGGAAGTTGATTTTCCCGATCAAACTCTGTAGTTCCTTTTTATTCCTTGGAGGACTAGCCTCCAAAACAGCTTTCGCCTTATTACTATCAACTTCTATTCCCTGCTGATGTACCAGGAAACACAGAAAGTTGCCAGCCGACACCCCAAATGCACATTTAGCCGGATTCATCTTAAGCGAGTATTGTTTCATTCTTTTAAACGCTTGCTCTAAATCAGCTAAATGTGCTTCAAAGTCAGCCGATTTGACCACTACATCGTCAATGTATACTTCCATACAAGTGCCTATTAAGTCATGAAAAATAGCGTTCATTGCCCTTTGATAAGTAGCACCGGCATTTTTTAGGCCGATAGGCATTACCACCCATTCAAAAATGCCAATAGCCCCGGGGCAACGGAAAGCTGTTTTATGTACGTCTTCTTTGGCTAAGAAAATTTGATTATATCCAGAATGACCATCCATAAAAGTTAGGAATTTATTATTAGCTGCGGCATCGACTAACATGTCGGCCACCGACATTACATATTCATCTTTAGGCGTTGCCAAATTTAAATTCCTAAAATCTATACAAATACGTAACTGGCCATTCTTCTTAATCACAGGCACTATATTTGACAACCAATCAACATACTTAGCAGTTCTAATGAAGCCTGCTTTCAACAACTGTTCTATCTCCGTCTTGATCTTAGAGAAGATTTTGGGATTAACTCTTCTTGGTGGTTGCTTGTATGGCTTGAATCCTTCTTTGATTGGCAGTCGATGCTCCACTAAATCTCTTGACAGACCCGACATCTCATGATAATCCCAAGCGAAACATTCTTTGTACTGGTTCAGCAGCCGTTTCAGTGCTCGGCTCGCCTGTTCGTCCAGCAATCCACTAATTTTGGTAATTCTCGGCTTCTCTTGCGTTCCGAGATTTACCTCCACCAATGGGTCTTGGGCCTGAAACCCTAATCACTTCTGTTGGATAGACACCGGCTCTCCCTGTTCCTCGAAACCTGCAACACCAACACATAGCTTATCATCTCTTATTTCCTCTACCTCGGCCATCATCTCCCATTCAGCCGTTTCCTGAACAACAGTCTCGGCTAAAGAAGATTGCAGCCGTTGATATACAAGTTTTTCATCAATCATAATTATTATTATCAAAAATAGTATCTGCCAGCCGTGGTTCGGCATGCAAGATTACCTCAAAACCATTGTTGGTGAAGTTCACAGCTTTGATTTCCTCTTCCTTCCCTTGGATTAAAGTGGCAATCAGCATGAATCCTGGATCATAATAGACTGCATCCGTCATTCTCATGTCAGCTAAGAAAGGTCTCTGGTCAGCCTCTACCACTTCAGTCTTATCGCCATTCCACATGATCAGTTTTTGATGCCACGTAGATGGTACACACTCATTAGCATGGATCCAGTCACGTCCTAACAGCAGAGAGTAATTAGTACGGGCTTCTACCACAAAGAAAATTGTATTGGTGATTTTAGACCCCATTGTCAAGGCCGTTATGTATGAACCCAAGGCTGTAGCGTTTCCCCCTGTAAAGTTGGCGAAAGTCATGTTTGTTTCCTTCAAATCTTCTTTAGTCTTTCCCAACTTTTGAAACATTACCCAGGGCATGATATTCATGATTGCTCCGCCATCTACTAATACTCTGGTCATTGGACGACCCTCCATGTGCACCTTAATATACAACGGTTTCAAATGATATTGGATATTTCCCCGTTCGAATTGCATGAGCGCCTCTGAACTCCGGGGTGGCACCTCTGTCGTGGTCTCGGCAAACGACGCCCACTCTGTTTCTTCAACATACACATCCCCCTCTAAGCCAGCCTGCTGTCCTCCGCTTCTTTTAAACTCAACTGGCAACAGTCCTACCATTGCCATCATGCTATCAGGACTATCTACCAATTCCAACAAATCATCATCTTCCAGCAGGCTGCTGAGTAGCCCAGAGTCGGCAAACTCATCATTGAAATTTAAGTTTGCTAAGTTTACCGCTTCCACTTCGGCTCGTGCAACTACAGGTGAAGGCTCCGCAATTGTAGCCGAAGCTTCCGTCTCGGCCGTTATTTGAACAGCCGTCTCTTGAGCCACTTCCTCTGGTTCAGCCACTATTTGTGCAGCTGTAACGATCTCTTCTTCTGCCTTTAACTCCTGCAGATTCATTTCTTCTATCGCATCAAAATGGTCGACTAGCTGTTCGGCTAAACCTTGCCCCTTTTTAGGGCTCGTCACTTCTTCTCTCTCTATCACCTTCGCCTTTTGCAACATGTCGACCATCCCTTTTAATTTCTGGTAAGCCCTTTTCCGTTGGAGTCTTCTTTTTTTGTGATCTGGAAAGGACAAGCACCTCTTCTGGAATAGTCTTTTTCCTTGTATTCACCTGCCAACATTCCTTAGGTTGCCCCCTAGGCTTAATCATACGTCCCATTCGACTGGGGTCTTGACTAGTGATCCGGAGGCTCTGCCCATTTTCATGGCAACTTACCTCTACCACTTGCTTCCCTTTTTCTGGAAGAGCATTATCTTCTACAACCGGTACATTTCGAATTGCATACCCCCTCCTGAAAGGCTTTCCTCCTTGGGGCCGATATAAACGGTCGAAAACACTCAACCGTGGTTATTCGGCCGGAATCTCTTGTGAATTTTCCTTCTTCAATACTTCTTCGGTACGTTTTCTTACCCAAGTGTTTTGAGTCAGCCGTGGTTTCAGCTGCTGATTCCCATATCCTGATCCATAAGCATTCTGTGTCAACCGTGGTCTCGGCTGCTGATTCTCGTAACCCGGTCCATACCACAAATGCTCTCCAGGGCCTGGCCCCCACCTAGGCGGTTTCCATTCCAAATAACTTCGAGAATACACCCTCCTTAGGTGTGGGTTTTCACGCTTCCTGGCTATTATGTCTTTGGAGTCAACCTTATTAGCTTCTGCCGTTGGTTTCCAAACCCTTCCACGAAGGTTTCTGTTCATCATTCTTTCCTCCGAAACTGACACCATGTTAATGCTAGCCGGAGGGAAGGGATTGGACTCTACGTTGACAACCAATTGAACACGGTCAGCAAGCTTGAACCTACCCTCCTTCAGTCCCTTCTGAATGGCATTTCGGAAGACCAAACAATTTGTTGTAGGGTGAGTCCAGGAATTGTGCCACTTACAATATTTGACCCCTTTTATCTTCTCGGCTGGTGGAATTTCATGACCTTCAGGCAACTTCAGCTGTTTGTCTTTCAAAAGGAAGTCAAAAATTTGCTCTGCTTTTGTGATATCAAACAAATACGGCTCCCTACTTCCTGGTTTGACTCTCTCCTTCCCTTTTGCAGCTGTGAGGGCAGGGCAAGAGTATACCTCGTTCTTCTTCAACAGCTCAGCTACCATCACTTCTCCAGCTGGAGATTCTTCTTCGTAAACCAGCTCTTCATCATCTGATTCCCCTTCAACCACATTAATATTCTGAGGAGGCTTATTAATCGCGAAGCGACCCACTCTTTTCATCTCTTTCTCTTGGATTAACCGTTCGTACCTCACGGCTTTCTCGGCTAACTGTCCAAAATCAGAATAGTCCCCAACTAACAACCTCTCTCTCAGTTGAGGGTTCATGTTATTTACATCAATAGCTGTACATTCTCCATCTGATATCTGAGCACTACAGATTTCCCGAATATTTCTGAACCTTTCAAGAAAATCTCCAATCGGCTCTTTCCCTTTCTGCTTAATAGCAATCAGATCCAACAATGAAGCTTCAGGTCTCGTTTTATAGAAACGATCGTGAAAAGCCCTTTCCATATCAGCCCAACTATTTATAGAATTTGGCGGCAGCGATGAGTACCAAGAAAACGCTATCCCAGTCAGAGAAGACGGGAACAACTGAAGCCTCAGGTACTCATTATGCCCGGCCTCAGCACATTGTACTGTAAAGCACTAATATGTTCCATTGTAGATTTTCCATCTTCACCTGAAAAAGTAGTGAAATCGGGAGCCCGAAAACCCCTGGGGAATGGGATCCTGTCAACCCATTCTGGGTACGGCTTCCGATACACTGGCCTCTCCAATGGTCTCAATTGCAAGCCAAAATGCTGCCGTTACATCAGCAGTCATATTGGGATCACACAGTTGAGGCTGATCTGGGTTCCTCGGCTGCAACCCTTCCTCTGGTTGATAGACGGGCGCCTGAGGATTACCCAAAAACACTTGCATGCCTCAATGCGGCTCTGTCCACATATTCGGCCGCGGCTGCCAGTTCTGTGCGCACGGCGTAGGAGGCCTAAAGCCAACAGGGCCAAAAGGGCGAGGCGTGCCCCCTTGCTGTTGGTATGCTTCCCCGCCGTATGGCATACCGATATTACCGATAGCTCCTTCTGGCCTCCTGTGCATATAAACGGAACCATGATTCAAAGGGGCGGCTGGACTAGCTGAGATCCTGCCTGCTCCTCCAAACGCTCCTCCATATGGTGGCATACCAAAAGTGTTACACCCTTGCAACGGTGTAACCACTGGTTGAGCCATGAATTCCACATTACTCCTTGGTATCGCAACATTATCAACCTCACTAGTGATTCCTGCAACCAATCCTCCTATTCCTTCGGTCACGAAAGGAGGTGTTTGCGGCATCATCGGAGGTGCACTAGAAACAGCAGTTTGAGGATGGTAACCCTCCGTTTGTAAAACATTACGAACCATGGGTCGCACGATCTCACCCATTTGTTGTGACACTTGATACATAAGGTCATGCATTCCTTCTTCGATTTGTTGCCTGATAAAGGCCACACAAATCGTTGAAGCGTTTCGTGATGACGAACCAGCACCCGCCGCTGTGGTCTGAATTATAGGTCCTTCACTACCTATTCCAGCAGTCACGGCGATAGTGGTTGCATCTGTTTTGCCCTTAGGCTTGGGTGTACCAGCGTTCGTCGATGAGCTCATTTCGGAAAGTCGCCCGGACCTTAACTGCATCTGCCAGAGATGGTCGAGGCCTATTTTGTTTGTAATACTCCCGCTAGTCCCACCGGGCGTGCCAATTATGTTGTCGCTGAAAATAGCTTCGGCTAACTTAACAGCCGAATGAACAACAACGCAATGATCCCTTCGACTAAAGGCGACTATGCTGAGGACGGGAATCTTGCCCTCAATTGTAAGTTCCCCAAATGTCTCAGGAAAAGAAGCAAGACTTTGGGCAGGAGAAAACGACTACAGAGAAATATGGGCGAAATTAGAATGAAGTTGAATTGACTTGAATTAACTCTCAACAAACTTACAAAATACACCAATGATAAGAATGAATTCTAACTACATCTACTCCTAGAAATGAAATAACGGTAAGATAAAGACTGAAAATGAATAATAAGATTGCTCTAGTGCTTTTCGGGGGCCTTAATCCTAGCTAACCGCTCCCTTTATATAGCCCCTATCCTTTGACCTCTTCTTGCACTTATTCCGGCTCCATATCTCGCCACTTAGCTTCGTGCCACTTCACTCCTACTTTTCCGCCTTCTTTTGCTCACTCGAACGCTTAATCCCATCATTTTAGCCACTTTCCACATTTCTCGCAACTGCCTCCCAGTACGTTCTTCAGCCGTTCTTTTCTCTAGCCGCATCTGTAATCACTTAGCTGCTGTTACCCGTTTCGCTCGGCTAACCAACGCTTCGACTATCTCTACTCGGCTACATATCCTTCGACTAACGTCTTTTTGCTTATTCGCCATTTTCTTGGGATAACAATATGTAAAAAAAATCATGAAATAAAATAATTTGAAGCTTATAGTGTAAGCTCCAGAACCCTTCTGAAAGAATTAGGCATAATTCTCTTAGAGCAATGAAAGTTTTAATGATAACAAGGTAAGCCATAAGTATAAAAATTTTACTTAAGGTTTTGCTAATATGTGCGCTAAGTGTCTCAGAAAGCTTTAAATTATTGCAATACCATGAGCAAAGACCAAGACAAAACATCAAGTAGCCTCGAGATCAATTGATAAAATCATAGCGCCAAAAGATATCAGAAAGGATGTCTCAGAAGCGCAGAAGGTGAAAACATGTTTCTGAGGAAAGAACACTGTCGCCTCAGAAGGGTCTCAGAAGACCTTGCGACTAGTAGTTCTCAGAAGGGTCTTCCCTCAGAAGGTTCGCCTCAGAAGTCCGTACAACTCTCAGAAAGTTGGACTCAGAAGAAACCAAGTGTCTGGACTCAAGGGATCGCAAGCAGTCTCAGAAAGCTCGCTACAACTAGCTAAGGAAGTGGGAACACGCGCACTGTGCAGTTCTGAAAAGTTCCTCATTTCGCGCTGACTGTAGCAGGGAGCCGTTCTGAAAAGGACACAGCCACATAAGCAAAGTGAAAGCTTCTAATTTTGCGGCTCTTTGATGCCTATATATATGAGTTCAATTCCAGAGCAATACGACAAAAATTCTTGCGCTAAAAACTCTTGATTAAACGTGCAAAAACTCTACTGAATTGAAAATCATCTGCGAAAACTTAGAACTTTCTCAGAAAGACAATTTTACGAAATTGTTCTTCTAACTTTGCGAAAATCTTCTAGTTCATTATTGGTGTAAATCCTTACCTTGTGTAAGTTATTTCTAGAAGTCTACTAAGTGTAAAACTAGGTTTGTAACTTAGTCTTGGTAGTCGTTTTCGATCAAATCAAACTTTCGAAAAAACGCCAAGTCCTTCTTTGTGTGAAGGCAGTTTTAAGTCCTCTGGTGTTTGAGGCAAAGTTCAAAGTCCTTAAGTGATTAAGGCAAGGAAGTCCTCTAGTGTTGGAGGCAAGGAAGTCCTCTAGTGTTGGAGGCAAGGAAGTCCTCTAGTGTGAGGCAAGGAAATCCACTTCGGGTTGTGAAGTGGTGGAAGTCCTTTACTTGGTAAAGGCAGTGTTGTCTGGGAAGGCACTTTAAGAAGAATATCTAAGAACTCTCAACTGAAGGTTGAGGACTGGAGTAGGTTGGTTATGACCGAACCAGTATAAAATTCTTTGTGTTAAGCTTTTCTCCCTTGCTCTTTACTTGCATAAATCTTTGAGAAAAACTCTACCACGATTCTAATTAAGAGGTCTCGTGAAAACCTTATTGATCAAAATCAGAAAGCTTTTAAGAAACTCTAACTTTAAGTCATTTTCTTAAAATCCCTCAGAAAGGAACTTTCTCAGAAAGACTAAAGTTCTCAGAAACTTAATCTTCTCATAAAGCAATTTCCGCTGCAAACTCTTAAATCTACCTTCTGAGTAAAAACAGCTTTCTAAGTAAAAGTTTTAAGAAGTAATTTTTTTAAAACTTGCACGATTCAACCCCCCCCTTCTCGTGCACACATACACTTTCAATTAGCATCAGAGCTCGGTCCTTAAGGGGTTGAGCACTTCGCAGTGTCAAGGAAAAAGATCCACGAAGGGAAATATGAATTCACCAGCTGCATTCATATCAGATGGGGCTTAAATAAACAGACCTCCGATGTTTCTCGGAGACAGCTTCAACTACTGGCGTGACAGGATGACGCTATTCATCAAGCACACCAGTCTGGACTTATGGGATAGGATCGAGAATGGAGACTATCAGCCTCTGCAGACAATTACAGAGGATGCTGTAGTTGCAACAGACGCTGAGCCAGGAGTGGCACCTCCAGCACTCAGAACCTATACAAGACGGGTCCCTAAGGACGAATGGACTCAAGAGATGAAGGAGAAGATACAACTCAACTTCAAAGCCAAGTATATTCTCCTCTGTGCTTTACCCAAGGTAGAATATGACAAAATTGTGTCATGTGATACTGCACAAGAGATTTGGGAAAGACTTCATATGCTGCACGAAGGTAATGATGAAGTCAAGGAAACAAAAATCTCAATGCTCGTACACAAATACGAGTCCTTTAGCATGCAGCCTGAGGAAACTATTGACAGCATGTCAATAAGATTTCTCCATATCATCAATCAGCTGAAAGTCTTGGGAAAGACTTATTCAAACGCTGAGATGGTAAGAAAAATCCTCAGAAGCCTTTCTGCAAAATGGCGTCCTAAGGTCACAGCAATCCAGGAAGCCAAGGATCTAAACCAGCTGGGTTTGGATGTACTATTTGGTTCGCTCAGAACGCATGAGATCGAACTGGAAGGGTTGCTCGGAGGACCATCCGCTTCCTCCAGACCTCAGAAGGGATTGGCTCTGAACAGTCAAGTCAGAAAGTCTCCAAAGCTTTCAAAGCTGAAGAAGCTTCTGAGTCTGACAATGATGAAGGCTCAGAATCCGACGAAGACGACATCTCTCTCCTAGTAACGAAAATGAAGAAAACCTGGAGAAGAGGCCAAACAAAAGCAAGGAATTCACTCCTAAGAAAGGAAAGTCAAAGCCTTCAGATGCCACATGGCTTTGGATGTGGAGAAAAAGGCCACTTCAAGACGGAGTGTCCACAAAACAAAGGGAGAAGAAATTCATTCCCAGAAAGAAAAGAAGGCAATGGCTGCAACCTGGAGTGATTCAGAAGACGAGCTTCTGAAGCAGCAAGTGAGGAAGAAGAAGCTAATGTTTGCTTCATGGCAGGAACTGACTACATTATGGAAACAGAATCTGAGTCAGAAGAGGTACAAAATTCCCCTCCTCTTTCATACTCATACGATGAGCTCTCAGAACTCTATTATGATCTTTTGAAAGACTCAAACGAGTTAGCTAACAGTTTCAGCGACCTCAAAAAATCTTTTAAAAACACAGAAGCTGAAAATGTAAGACTAACTCAAGAAGTTCAGAACCAAAGGCTTGAAAGAGACGACTTCAAAGGTAGATACCTTGAAAGTCATGACCTGTATCAAGCATTAGAAAGTTTGTCTTCAATCACAGTAGAAAAGGCTGAAAAGGCCATGATCGAACTGCAAAAGACAAATGAACTTCTAACCTCTGACTTAGTTAAGATGGTAAATGGTGAAAAGATGCTAAGTCTTTTGCTTGGGGTCAAAGACCCTATAAAGACAAAAGCGGTCTTGGATATGAAGAAGTCTTTGAACCACATAATCTTGATCCACTCTTAACTAAATCACCCCGCATGTGCATTGCATGTTTTAAGAGTGGTCATGGTTCTGAAAAATGCCCTATGTTGAAAAAAGGAAAAATCTCTAAGCCTCAGAAGGCTAAGAAGAAAACTCAGAAAGCAAAACCTTCTAAGAAGACTAACCCCTCTCAGAAGGGTAAACTTCTCAGAAAGCAAGTGCTTCTGAAAAGGGAAAACAAAAGGTTTCTGATTCTCAAAACCATACCCCTCTAAGAAAAGAAGGCAAAATTCCAAGAAAGCTAACAAGCAAGGACCAACAAAGAATGGGTACCTAAATCTATTAACTTTGTGACTGCAGGTACATCATCAAGCGCTGCTCCACCACCACGATGAGCAGTGGTACCTTGACAGTGGCTGCTCAAGGCACATGACTGGAAGCAAGCTGGTTCAGAAGCCTCAAGCCCAAAAAAGGCGAACAGTGCGATTCGGTGATGGCGCTAAAAGAGTCACTGCAATCGGAGATGTTGGTAAGGATTCCTCTCACCAAATCTCAGATGTACTTTTGGTCGATGGCTTAACTCACAATCTATTAAGCATTAGTCAATTTTGTGACAAAGGCTTAAAGGTTGAGTTTTATGCCAAGTATTGTCATGTGATTAATCTCACAAATGACAAGATCGTTCTGGAAGGAAAACGTGTTGGTAACATCTATGTTATCCATCTGGATGATCTAAAGGATCAAAACGTGGAGTGCCTTGTCTCTGTCCAAGAAGACAAATGGCTATGGCATAAGAAACTTGGTCATGCCCATATGAGACTTCTTTCTGAACTCTCTCAGAAAGGACTTGTAAAGGCCTTCCCAGAATTAAGTATTAGAAGGATGCAACCTGCGACTTCTGTGAAAAAGGGAAACAGCCAAAGCTTCCTTCCCAGTAAAAGTGGTATTTCTACTCAGAAACCACTGGAACTGCTCCACATGGATCTCTTTGGACCAACCAGAACGGCTTCCCTTTCTGGAAAACGCTATGGTCTTGTCATAGTGGATGATTACTCCAGATTCACTTGGCTTTCTTTCTAGCCTCTAAGGAAGAAACTTTTGAGAAGTTCAAAGCATTTGCAAAAAGAGTTTCAACAGAAAAGGATTCGCACATTCATGCCATAAGATCAGATCATGGTGGTGAATTTTGAGAACCATGCTTTCGAAAAGTTTTGTGAAAATCTGGGCATTGCTCACAAATTCTCATCTCCCAGAACTCCTCAACAAAATGGAGTGGCTGAGAGAAAGATCGAAGCCTTCAAGAGATGGCAAG